>JANEHU010000445.1:0-136018 GCA_027563435.1 Nasonovia ribisnigri
CTTGTATTAAATTTTCAGACTTTTTGGCCCACCAAATAAAATTTTATTGACAATTATAAAACTAAAAAAATTGAAAACTAAAAATGTCTGTAAACAGCTCAAAACAAATCAAAATATTTTCAAAATTGTATGGTGTATAGGAAATTAGAATATAAACGTTCAGTGAAATTTTCATGCATCAACAAATATTCGTTTTTGAATTACAACCAAATAAGAAAAAACGCTACATGAGAAATCGAGTGAATATCCTATGTTGTAAAATTATGAACTTAAAAACACTCATAAAAATTTATTTTTAATTGCTTTTAGATATTTTATTTTTGATAAAAGTAGAAAAACTTACGTTAAATCTTGTGTTAAAATTTAAAACCTTAGATTTAAAAGAAAAATTTTTATGAATTTCTAACTCCAAATAATTTGCAAATTTTCGTCATTTTTACGTAATTTGTCAAAATTTCAACTTTAAATACTTAAAAAAAAAAATTGTGACAACAGATTTTTAATATTTTTCATGTGCCTTTGAAACAATATATTAGGAGCATTCTATTAAATTTTCAAGAATTTTTAACCAATAAATAAAATGTTATTGATTTAAAAAAAAAAAAAACCAAAAAGATTGGAAATTTAAAATGTCTGTAAACAGCTCAAAATAAGTCAAAATATTTTGAAAACGGTATAGTATATAGAAACTGCTTATATAAACATTCAGTAAAAATTTCATGTATTTACCGTCATATTTTTTAGACTTACACCAAAAACCAAAATCGATTTTATCGAAAATCAATGTTGCGTAAAAATTCCCGTTTTTTCCTTAATTTTCCATTTGTTTTCACGGTACTTTTGAAAACTACTGGAAAATGTTTACTTTTGACCCCCCAAAGTACCAACTAGATTCACTTTCCTATCAGAAAAGGTACTATTGAAGAAAATCGAAGCATTTTTTCTGTCCTAAAACGTGATGATAGACACAAAAATAAAAAAAAAATTAAAAAAAAAATTAAAAAAAAAACACACATCATTGTAAAACCAATACATTCATCGCTCCGCTCAGAATCTAAAAAATGAGAGCAAAATTAAATCAATAACTTTTTGTATGTTTTTCCTGAACCTTTTGAAAACTATTAGGATTTTTTTACTTTTGATCTAGTGTCCAGATCGCACAGTAATTAATCTATGAAATAAGGATTTCCGAACCATGTTATGTATAGTTTATTCAATCGCCTACCTATACTTGTTTTAAGTATTGATAAAAAAAATCCCAATAGTTTTCAAAAGGTTCAGGAAAAACATACAAAAAATTAAGGTAAAACTGACATTTTTACGCAAAACCAGTTTTTGAAAAATCGATTTTTGTTTCTAGTGTAACTCACTGAATGTTTATAATATTAGCAGTTTGTAATTTGTATACACCATAACATTTTCGTATTATTGCATCTGTTTTTGAGCTATTTATAGGCATAAGCAAATATCGAGTTTTATTAGTTTTTTTTAAAATTATTTTTCGATAGGTACAACATTTTTCAGTCTGTCAAAAATCTTGAAAATTTAATACAACGTTCCTCAAAAGCTTTTGTTAGTGGAAATAAAAAAGTTAAGCGTAAATTCACAATAGTTTTTTAGAAGCATCTGAGGTTAAAATGTTGATAAAATTCATGAATGATTATATTTTTATATATCTGTGATGTCAACTTACTACCACAGAATAGATAAATTAGTACGGACTAAGATACAAGTGGACTTGTATCTGTGATATCAATAAATATGAACCGTCGTTATGTGATAAGGTTTTAAAGATTTTGATAATAATACCTAACGGAAATATTTTATTCATTTGTTGCCCTGTGGGCTATAGAGTATTGTTGACTATCGTTGTGTTGTCTTCGTCTTCCCTAATCCCTTTCAAAGTTTACGTCTATTTCGAAATTTGGTTAAACATTTTTGAAAAATGGTACGTCTTTATTCTGTGATTTCATACGTCGAATATCATTTCTTTTTTTCGTTTTTATAGAGTGACCCATCAGTTGAACAGAGTATGGACAATAATGACGAACAACAGTACTTGGATCATATTAGAAAAATATTAGATAAAGGTCACAAAAAAATGGACAGGACCAGAGTCGGCACACTTTCATTGTTCGGCGTTCAAATGCGTTACAATTTGATGGACGGTAATAAATATTAATACAATATTGATACAGTTAGTTTACAATGATTACTACAGTTTTATCAAAACTTTTGAGTCTGGTTGCTCAGGTGTTTTTCCACTGTTGACAACAAAAAGGGTGTTTTGGCGTGGTGTCGTCGAAGAATTACTATGGTTTATTAAAGGCTCGACAAATTCTAAAGAACTATCTGAAAAAGATGTAAAAGTTTGGGATGCAAATAGCACACGTTCTTATTTAGACTCAATTGGACTTACCAATCGTGAAGAAGGTAATTTTGTGGTATGTAATTATATACATGTAGTAACAGGGTTGGGAAAATTAAAGTTACATGTAACTAAGTTATGTAACTCAGTTATTTCTGTAACTTGTAACTTTTAACTAGTTACAAATTTTCCTGTAATTTTATATGAAAGTTACCAGTTACAATTAAAAGTTACATTGTGCTTTTTGTGCTTTGATAATTCATAAGTTGGTTTGCGAAAGCAAAAAAAAATTAATACAATATTCCTTATAAGTTTGTCTACCAAAATCAAAAAAAAAAATTGGCTACCGTTAAGTCAAATTCAATTTTTACTAGTGTTTAAAGTTAAACATAGAATATTTTTCCATAAAATAATGAATTCTCTTCCAACGTTTTTCTTAATTTATTGTTATTCAATATCTAATAACCGTAGATACTTGAAATTTACACTATACGTTTATGTTATAATTACTCGTACTAGACAATATTTTCAAAATATTTCTACTTTTTTCAAGTTGTATACGGACATTTTTAATTTTTTAGTTTTTTTTTAATAAATGTAAATTCAATTTTATTCGTTTAGTCAAAATGATTGAAAATTTAATACAAGGCTGAATGTTCCTTCACACATTGTTACAATAGGTACCAATTTAAAAATATTAAAAATACGTGGTTAAGATTTTTTTATACTCGTTCATATTGGTTTTCATATTAATCTGGCCACTGGATATTCAGTGGTTGTTTGATTATAGTTGGTACATCTTTTTTTTTCTAACAAATCGACCATAACATGATTTTATTTAGCCCTTGGCCCGTCAATTATTCTTTATAAATTTACCAATGTAATTTAGTTACATATATCTGTAATTTGTAACTAATTATATAGTTTTTGAGTAACTTGTAACCAGTTACATTAAATTGAGTAACTTGCCCAACCTTGAATGTAGACACATAACAATGATTTACTTAAGTTGCAATATATGCCTATGTTTTATATGAACATAATTTAAGTATAGTTATTTCCTTATATTATATAAATAATAATAACATACTATACAGTACTTTTACCTTTTAATTATCTTAAAATAACTTATTCAGGTGACTTGGGACCTGTCTATGGATTTCAATGGCGACATTACGGTGCTGAATATGTAGATGTGCATGCTGATTACTCGGGAAAAGGTATCGATCAGCTTCAAAACGTCATCAATACAATCAAAACTAACCCTGACGACAGGCGAATGCTTATGATTGCATGGAATCCATGCGATGTACCTAAAATGGCTTTACCACCATGTCATTGTCTGGTACAGTTTTTTGTTGCCGATGGACATCTGTCGTGTCAAATGTACCAACGATCAGCTGATATGGGTCTAGGAGTACCCTTTAATATCGCCAGTTATTCATTACTTACATACATGATAGCCCATGTCACTGGATTAAAAGTAAGAATCATGTTGTATTTGAAACAAATTATTTGAGACTTTTATTCTAAAAAAATTGATTTTAATCAAATCAAATATAAAATCATCACTTTTTTTTAGTTACTTCTTATTACAGTTATAGATGTTAAAAATCTAATAATTTAATGAACCAATTGTCAGCCACCAAAATATAATTGGTTTTTTAAATGCTTATGGAATCTATAATTATTAGTGTTGACACTACAATGCAACAATATCTATTGAGTATTTCATTAGGATTTCCTTAAGGAATTGTTTTTAATTATTTTTTTAGCCTGGTGAATTCATTCATACATTGGGTGATAGTCACATCTATCTGAATCATGTTGATGCACTCAAAATACAACTTCAAAGGAAGCCGAAACAATTTCCCATACTTACTATCAATAGAGAAGTTAAAAACATTGATGATTTCAATTTTAGTGACTTTACATTAAGTGGTTACCTTCCGTACCCAAAAATATCCATGGACATGGCTGTATAAAGAGGATATAGATAATATACATGCATGAATTCAACATATATTTTAATAAAATAGTTTATATTAATTAATTTAAGTTGTATACATGCATACATCATTTTTGTTCAAATAACAGTTGAACAACGTATACATAGTATTGTAAAATAAATATTTATATGAGACGTCCACAGCTTTTAAATAATTTAAAAAATAAAATTTAAGCGTTTGAGCAGTACTAATTATGGCATTATTTTGTTTAAGATATAAATAATGTAAACCAATAAAATAATATGTATATATGAGAACTGCTAAAATAAGGTTTATATATACATACAAATATCATATGTATACAATATGTATTATGTACATATTTGTTTATATATATAAAAATAATATTTATTTAAAAAATGCGAAACATTTCAATTTTTTTAAAAATGTCTTATTATATTTTAATAAAACTAGTTATACTTACAGAACTAGTTAGTTATGTAACAAAAAATATATATTGTCATGACAAAACAATAAAATATAAACTGTACAATTTATATAACAGACACCTGATCATGACATAATGTAAATTGGATTTTGCAAAATAATTTCATTCGACAAAACAAAAAAAAAAAAATTAAATAGAGTTCTTAATTGCTAATTTTATGTTGAAATCATAATTTTATTTCAACCTTTAAATTACATCTACGTAATTAAAGGTTTATTTAAAACTATTTATTATTAAAATAATGTTTGTAACAAAATTAAAAATTATTATATCCAATGTTCAATAATGTAACAAGTTGAGTCTCAAATCACCAAATTTATAATCACAATACATCACTTTCCATATTCGTTTGAGACTGATCAGTGTCCTTAAAAAAAAAAATTAACACAAGTCAAGACAAAATAAATATAAGCAATTAAACAAATGTTAATGCCACCACATAACTTAACTGCTAAGCCCAAAAAAAAGTTTAACTTCATAATTTAACTTATTAAGTGTTAAGGCATTAAAATTACAACTTTTTTTAAAATTGTATTGTATGCTACAATCTTAACTTCTTCATTGAGTACTTACTTGATTTTCCGGTTGGTTTAGCTGTGGCGTAGAAAAGGGATTTAAAATGTTAGGTTGGCTTTGCATTGGAGAACCCAAATTAATGCTTTCAACCAACTGTCTCGATAGTTCATTTTGAAATGAATCATTGTCTTCTACCTGGACTAAAGTCCAAATTGTATCTATATTAAATCAATAAACTTCATTAATATTGAATATCTAATATTAAATAAAATTGTATATGAATATTAAAATTCTGAAAGCATACATTCAGGGTTTATCAGTTAAATATATTTTTTACTTTACCAAATAATTGAGTACGAAAGGCTGTATCTACAATTTTTATTCTAAAGAATGTCTTATAAATATTTTAATTATCAAAAAATTTTAAATTCGGGACATTCTATAGTATGTTAATAATATAATATCAATTGAGAATAATTCT
Organism: Nasonovia ribisnigri; assembly: GCA_027563435.1. Classification (NCBI taxonomy): domain Eukaryota; kingdom Metazoa; phylum Arthropoda; class Insecta; order Hemiptera; family Aphididae; genus Nasonovia; species Nasonovia ribisnigri. Next base: position 5,823 of record JANEHU010000445.1, read on the forward strand.
TTCAATCATGTTAAACAATATAGTGTATTAAATTTCTATGAATTATTTTTTGTTCGAGCAGTGTTTTGTTATAATTTATATCAAGAGGATGTCAGCGCAATATTTGTTTTATCTCAGACCCACGCACAACATAGATAAAATGCTTTCCTAAAATCTATTTCTTATGATTTTTGAGAAATCTTAGAGTAAAATCAACTATTATAAAAATTATAGAGGATAATATTTTTGAGGGTATGACATATTGATTTTATATTTTATTTTTATTTGACTTCCAAAATAAAATATGTTTATGTAAGTTTAAATTATTTTGAGACAATATTTAGGTTCATGTATAAACCCTAAGGTAGTCTACCCTAAAAAATATTATTTTCTATCGTTTTAGTAATGGGTGATTTTACTCTAAGATTACTTAAAATCATAAAAAAAATGATTCTGCACAAATATCTATGCTGTGCGTGTTAGAGAGAGAAAACAAGTAGTGGCGTTGATACCTTATTAAGATGAAATAAAATAAAAGAAAGATTTTAAGAGCAAAAAAAACAAATATATTTACCTCCAAAATATGTTCCTGTTGGCAACATCATACGCCATTTAGACTGGTACGATCCTGGTTTAGAAGGTGTTATAAAATCAGTGCTCAATGTCATGGTACACCCAGGTTCTAGCGTTGTTGTCGGCAACGAAGTGTAAACAGAAATAGAGTCTCCTCCGTTGAACTGAAGAGTACAACCAGGTGGCCACTTCATGCGACCATTGTTCTTGACTTCCCAGGATTTAGTGAACCTGTAGTGAACAAAACAGTGTTATGAGTATTAAAGAAAATATTATAAATGATGATGATCGTTTTGCCCATACACTGTTGCTGGCGCAACGCACACATTACCGTAGGTTTGGTGGCAACTGCAAGACATTTTCACTGTTTTCGTCTCTTACCAAAGACATGGACGGTATTGCACCTTCATTGTTAACATCAAAGTATGTGCCGACAGCCCTGTGCATGTTCCTATCACACAAACACACAAAGTTAATAATATGTTACTATAATAATAATTAATAGTATTGTCTGCAGGGTGTTTTGTGGTTGCTCCGTACAAACATTGAGAATGATCTCATCATGTTTGTTGGCAAAAAATCTCAAGAATCATAGAGGCCGTAGATACCTAAAAGAGGTTTAGTTCCTCAGGTTAATCATTCATTTAATAAAACAAGCACTTAAAGATTTAAAATAAAATTTGTCATAATTGGGTTGCATATTTTATTTTACTTAAACTGGGACGTACAGGAATCCCAAAGGCCACATTTCACTCATTAACACGATGACGTTCTAAAAGTTTGTACAGAAAAACACCCTGTATAACAACAACAAGTTGAATTTTTATAGACCAGAGATTGTGAAGTAACAAAGTGTCAACATTTTAATTGGATTTTATTTGCCCTGCAGGTCAAAAAGTCAAAACCTTTTATTTTTTTGGTAATTTCTATGGACGATTTAAAATATAATATTCAAGCACTACAGATGAGAAGTATGTCGTGCGTTTCGTTCGGGCTAAGTGTTGATCGTTAAATTTTCTTTTTTTTTTTGGACAGTCGCGAGCGTCATAGACAAAGCATGCGCGAGTGTCTTCGATACTGCGCCATTTCTGATAAATGGACGTTGTCAATAATAATGGACGTTTGTCAACATTTCCACTTACCAGTCGTTCATCTCCAGGAAGAACACCGCTGCGGACTCAGTTAGCTGGTCGCCGATCAGCTCTCGCAGACCCTTGACCAGATTCTCCTTGTCCGTCGTGCACAGACAGTTGAACTGGCGCAAGAGGTTCTGATCCAGCGGGTCATTGTCCACGTCCATTTTTCGGCGATGTCGACACGGCCGGACGAATGATAATTCAAGGGAAGCGTTTGGAAAAATTATAATTTAGGTCACACGAAAACGCATTAAAGGAGATTATTTTTCTGAGATTACGCCGTTCCTCTGTGCCCGCGAGTCGCGACGTCTGTCCACTGATATTTTTTATTTTGTTATTATTATTATTATTATTATAAATCGCGGAGTTGATTGATAAAGTGATTGTGCGCGGTGATGATGGCTGGAGGTGGTGGTGAATGGTGATACCTTAGATCATATTATCAGGGCACACAGAAATAGACGGAACTTTTGTCCCGAGGACTGGCAGGCTCGGTCGTGCCAAACGGACTAAGAGAGATAGCATGAGCTTATCATAAGAGTGAAAGAAATGGTACAGTTTCGAGGACAGCCAATGCATGGCTTTAACAGTGCCCGGTCCTCGTAACAAGCTCCACCTATTTACACGCATTATCATACTTATGTTCTGTCTATTTCTAATTAAAATTTTCTTATTTAAGCTATGTGTGATTATAATAAATTTATTATGTTATAATATCTGGGTTGAACTCTGGCTTTTGGGTTAGCCTGGTCTAGTGTTCGACGAGTATTGATTTTTAATTTCGAGTTCAAAATTTGAGTACTCGAAAAATGTCGAGTATTAAAAAAAGGGTCGAGTAATGGGAATTGCTTGAGTATTTTAAAGTTTAAACTGTCCAAGTACCACCTGGTAGTATTCTTACACCCGGAATATTTGGGTTCTTACAGTTATTTATAGTTTAACATTTATTTTTCAATAAAATACTATATTTTATGAGACGAGTACTGGATTCAAGGCAAGTACTGGTTTCTAGTCGAATCATCAAATTCGACTAGAAAATGTTTCCAAAGTCCTAACTCGGTCCAACACTAACCTAGTCTAACCTGTGACTGAGATGATTAAATTAGCACTGATTGACTATATATCAATAAACTATAAACTACGTATTGGCGATTGTCCGCGAAGTGTGAACACGACTGCGGACTGATGACGATGAAAATGAATATCGAAAATAATATGATGATAATATATAACGATGATCGGCCGGTGATAAGCCAAAAGCGGCAAGCGCAGTAGTTCTGTCGGCGACTACTACCCCGCCGGTCGTCTCGGGTGACGTCAAGTCGCCATCTTTATCTTATCTGGGAGTTCCCACTACGCGTATCATTCCGATAGAATCCGAAATAGTAAAAAAAAATTAAAACGAAACCATTTTCGTAATAAAAAAAAACAATAATTATTTATTGTGAATATTATTTTTTTCTTTTATCTGCCCCGGCCAACGATTACATATTTAGTACATTATTCTATTTTATTACTATGTGACTGATGATTTCGCGTTGTATCGATCGATGTTATAATATTATTGTTGTTGTGGATCCTTTTTGCCGTGTAAATATCTGTGGACTGTGATCAAGACTCATCACGACGTCGGACTACTACTGACTATAGTCATGTCTCGGCTAGCGGATTATTTCGTGGTCGTAGGCTATGACCACGAAAAAGAACGTAAGAATTCCTTTCTGTAATTAATATAATCATACATTATGATACTATATTGTTCCTTCAACGATCTATTCTCGTTGATTGTACATCATAAAGGTATATTGTTTTATTTAGACACAATTCGGCGTATGCCTCGTTCAGCGAAAATTGTGTATTTTGTGAAAGCCTATGCAATGTATAGCTTGTTACTGCCCACCTTTTAAGCGTCCCAGATTTTAATTACTTTCCAATAATTTTTCTTCGACAGGTAGCGGGACCAGTAAAGGTATGATTATCCAGAGATTTCCAGAAAAAGACTGGAAAGACACACCTTTCATTGACGGAATTGAATGGGTAATTACTATCCAGATTTATTAAAATGCTTTTCTTCAATACTCTTTATAAATGAAAGGATTTATTTAATTGTATGCAGAGTACCTAATTAAAAATGTACAATTTTTATAGTTTTGTCAACCACAAGGATGGTCCCTGTCATCAGAGCGACAAGAACCTAGATTTTTTGTGTTTGTTCTTACTGATGTTGAGGCTGAAAGACATTATTGTGCTTGTTTGTGCTTTAATGAAACAGTGTCAATTACACCAAGTAAACCTGTTGATGAGGCAAGTAAAATTTATTATATTTTGAACTAGGTAATATGTTATTTAGTTAATCATATTAAATGTTTTACTTAAAATATGGTTTTATTTTTTAACAAATTCAAATTATTTTTAAAATTTTATAAATAATTTATAATTTGTAATTATTTTAAGGTATAAAAATATATAAGTGAACTTATCTAACAAAATTAAAATAATGGTTTGGTAAATAAAAGATAAACAAAGTATATTTTGGTTTTAATTGATTGTATCGTTATTAGTTAGATAATTAGTTTGTACAATATATGTTTTTAACATTTGTATTTAAAAAATACATAATGTGATTAAATTGAATGTTATTATAGGGACCAAATTAATTTAATTAATATGTAAAACAATTAAAAGACAACTTTCTAATTAATTAAGAGAATAATATCAATAGCATAATTATATTTAATAATGCTTTGAAAATATAATTTAATTATTTTTTTATGCAGGAAGAGGATGGTGTTGTGGAAAACATAGCACTTTCAAGAAACAATCACTCAAATCAAAGACAACATCACAGCATTATGTATGCGCCAAAATGTCTAGTTTTGGTTTCGAGATTAGATTATATTGAAACATTCCGAGTAATACAATTTTAAATACCTACAAAATTTATTGTATTTATATTAATAATAAATGTATGAAATATTTTCAGAATTGCTTAGGTATTATTTACACCGTTTATGTAGAAAACGTAGAAACTCCTATAGAAACATTAGTAGGAAATATGTTGGGTTGTGTTCAAGTTCCTCAACCAGGAGGGCCTCAAGTGCGTTTTAGCATAGGTGCTGGAGATAGACAAGCATTACAACCTCCATTATCTCAAACATTACCAGTAACCAAAAATGCAGTATATTTATTATTCCAAGAACTCGGTAATTTAATTTTTTGTTTTGTACTACATTCAATCTACATAATATTATAAGTTATTGTTCGCGCCAATATAAAATTTGTTTTTGTTTAGGAATTCACAATGTTGTAGTATTATTCTGTGCTATTATGACTGAACAAAAAGTTCTGATGACTTCTAGAAGTTATAGTAGACTCACTGAAGGTTGTTCTGCTCTAATATCTCTTATGTATCCATTTAAATATAGCCATGTTTATATACCATTATTACCTGCGGGTTTAGTTGAAGTATTGTCCACACCAACACCATTTTTAATGGGCGTACATGCTTCACTTAAAACTGATGTTTCTGAACAAGTATGTATACCAAATTAATTATACTTTTAAATATACATTTGTGAACTATAAATTTGAATCATGGTGGCGTGTAGATGGATGTGATAGTAGCTGATTTAGATGGTGGTAGTATTCTTGTACCTGACGGTATAAGTTTACCTTTATTGCCTGAACCACTATTAACACAAACTCAAGATTGTTTAAGTCTGGTGTTACAACCAGAATTGTGTTGTGCAGACCACGCATTCCCTCCGACTTCTAATACTGTTCAACCACCACCCCCTACACTAGTTGACAAAGAAGTGAGAGCAGTTTTTATGAGAACATTTGCTCAATTACTTCAAGGTTATCGTTGTTGTTTGACTATAATAAGGATACATCCAAAACCAGTCATCACATTTCATAAAGTGAGTTTTTAAAAAAAAGTTATATTAACAAATAACAAGTTTTAAAAAAAAAAAAATTTCTAGGCTGCATTTTTAGGCGAAAGATGTCTAATAGATGATGAATTTACAACTAGAGTGTTAGACTGTATGTTTTTTAATGGTTTTGTTACGGAAAGAGGTCCTGCTTGGCGTTCTTGTGATCAATGGGATGAGTTATATTGTAATATGAATGAATTACTTCGAACTGAAGCATTAGACGATGGTCGTTTAGTTCTTACTCATATTCAGGTATGACTATTTTTATATTTTATTCAAGTCCTTAAAGATCAAAACATTTATTATATATTTCTAAATTAATCATATTTAAGTTATTAAGAGGATGTCACACCCGTATGTGCCATCTCCTTCTTACAAGCGTACTATGTAAATTTTATGTTAACAATTGACTCATGATAAATTTTAAAGGTAAGATTATTATTTAGGACATCTCTTAAGCTTTTTTTTTATTATATTTTAATTTTAAAGCCTATGAAATGCCTTAGATAATCTTACATTTAAATTTTATCATGTTACCCATTCATGTAGTAAATTCGCTCTAATTTTAGAAATTATAGAGTAAAATGTATTTTTGTGAACATAGAACTTGCCATGTTGTACATTTATAAGACAAGGGTAACATATGCGTGTGTGGATCCTCTGAATTGGTAATACAAATATAGACAATTTTTAGATTTAGAAGTTCTTCATTTATCAATTTACTTTTATATCAGTTGTTACTTGTTAATAATATATATCTTTGAATAGATTTAAAAATTTAATTCTTGTAAAATATTTTATACATTTTAATGTACATTTAACTATTTTAACTTAGTTATTTAATATGTTTTAGGAATTAGCTCAAGCATTGTACTTAAACGAAAATCCCAATCCACAACCATATGTTCAAAAAATCTTAAAACCTCCTGAAGGGGCATTTACTAGAATCCATCAACCTCCATTTCCAAAACTTGATGCCAATTGTGTTCAGACAATTATTGATGATGGCTTGATTAAACATAATTTAAACTCAAAGTTAGTATTTAACCAATTAATATGATAATTAATTTTAATTATTATTATCATATATTATGACAGACTTTCATCAATTAAACCAACACCACCTCGTATAGTACCTATGGGACCTCCAATAACCAATTCTAATGATCTGAGAACCACTGTTAGTAATTCGGCTAGGCGATTAGAAGTAAGTTTTATAATTATGAAAAGCATTTATGTATAAAATAATATGTACAAATTTAATTCCAATTTTAGGTTCTACGAAACTGTGTAAATTGTATATTTGAAAATAAGATTTCGGATGCACGTAAAACATTTCCAGCTGTGTTAAGAGCATTGAAATGTAGGGCTGCAAGATTAGCTTTATGCACGGAACTTGCACAACATGTTCAAGGAAATAAAGCTATGCTTGAACATCAACAATTTGATTTAGTTGTACGATTAATGAATTGTGCTTTACAGGTATGGTCTTAAAAATTTATAATTGTGTTTATACTATGATTTAAATAGTAATAGTAAATATTAAATATACCAATTCGCTGTAATTTTATTTGTTATATGTTTTTGTTTTAAATATTAATTTAAACAGCAGTAAAAATTAAAGTAAAAATGAATGATTAAGGTTAAATAAAAAAACTACTTTTATTTGAATACTAAAATGTATTTATTTAAAGTTAAGGTTTTGCTTAAAAGTACATTATATATGTTTAAATCTATATGTATATATTTATATCGTTTAAATGAATTGCTAATAATTAATTTAAAAAATATATGAATTAATTAAACATACAACAATATTATCTATTACTTAAAAATCAATTATTAATTTAATATCAGGATGGCTCAGCTATGGACGAATTTGGTATAGCAGCAGCTCTCTTGCCTTTAGCAACTGCATTTTGTCGTAAACTGTGCACCGGAGTGATACAATTTGCATACACATGTATTCAAGTAATTCTATTATTTAATAAAATTATATTTTTATGGTTATTTATGCTATAGGCTGTGTCTTAATTTGTTATGATTAATTGTGTAACATAGGATCACCTAGTTTGGAAAAATCAACTATTTTGGGAATCTGCTTATTATTTAGATGTACAAAGGGACATTAAATCTCTTTACTCTGACAATAATCTCTCAAGTCATAAAAGATCTTCATCAATGAATCTATCTAGTCCCCGTGAAAATCATGTAATATTATAAAATAATGCACTGAATATTATTTTGTTGAAATTGATTACTTATTATTTATTTTAGAATAAAGATAATATTTTAAATGACAGATTTAGTCGTTCACAAGAACTATCTGCTTTAGAAATAGCAGCTGAACAAATGAGGTTACGTCCATCAAACAATTCTGGTAATAATAAATAAATAAATAATAATTATAATGAATGTTTATAATTTAATAGATTTGCATTTTTATTTAGATAAACTTAAGGAGTATATATCAAGTGAAGAATCAACACTGTATAGTCAAGCTATTCATTATGCTAATCGTATGGTGTATTTACTTGTTCCATTAGATGTAGGAGGAAATAATGTTAGAAGTTCGTCAAATCATCAATCATCTAATAAAAATATAGATGATGAAAGAACATCTAACAGTATAACAAATAGGTATTATTTTAAAATTTTGTTTTTGTTTTTATTAGGTAGCTACAGTTAATTTAATGTTTTTTTTAGTGCTGTTGATAGGTCAGGTAGTGTATGTGAATCTGATGTTGAAAGTGGTTTTGCTGAACCAGAACCTAATGAAATTGGTAACAAAGTCATTAAAATGGTTAGCCGTTTTGTTGATAAAGTGTGTACTGAAGGAGAAGTTAGTGAAGAACACATTCGTGCATTACATCAAATGATTCCAGGTGTGGTACATATACATATTGAAACATTAGATGGTGTCAATAGGGAGTCCAAACGATTGCCACCAATACAAAAAGTACTAATAAATAATTTACATTTACAGTGTAATCGTAATAAAATAGCTTACTAATATTAATAAATTGTTTTAAATATTTAGCCTAAAATATTGACACCCAATATGCTGCCAGGAGAAGAACCACTGATGGATGGCTTAAGAGTTTATTTGTTACCAGATGGTAGAGAAGAAGGTCTAGGAGGTTTAGTTGGTGGACCACCTCTATTGCCTGCAGAAGGAGCTATTTTTATTACAAATTATCGTATAGTATTTAAAGGCACTCCTTTGGATCCTTTTGCTTGTGAACAAATTGTAGTAAGATCATTTCCTGTAACATCGTTAACCAAAGAAAAACGTATAACAGTTCAATATTTGGCACACTTAGACCAATGGTTACAAGAAGGTCATCAGTTTAGGTCTTGCACATTCCAGGTAAGAAATAATATTTTAAATATTGTACCTGATTACACAAAGTTTATAACTTTAATACATTTTAGTTAATTAAAGTGGCATTTGACGAAGAAGTAAATGCCGAAGATATTGAATGTTTCCGAAAATTTATACACAAAGTACGACATCCTCCAAATGTATTTAATCACTTTGCGTTTACAGGCCAAATTCCAATTTATGAAATGCCCATGACAAGTGATAAAGAAAAAAATGCTACTCTTAAGTGAGTTTTGATTTTAGTTTTTGAAATTCTAATTTGTGAGTAATTTTGTTCTTTTTTTTTAGGGGCTTTGCAAAAAAAACTTTAATGAAGACTGCTCGTAAAGCAGGTTTCAAGCAAAAGAGTTCATCCAAACGTCATAAATATGTTTTGCCTAACATATCAAATAGTTCAATAAACAAGGCTAACAAATATATGACTACTCCCGGTCGGATGACGCTTCCTCCTTTTAACAATCTTGATGACTTATCTGGTATGTTAAATTGAATTAATTCTTCACTCAAATGAGATTTTACTTTATTGTATACTTTTTATGATATTACAATTTTTTATAAATTTTGTTCTAAACAGAATTTCCTGTTGTCATAATATTATATGTCTCGTAATAAATTATTAATACATAATACTTTTATGAGGACGTCGTACCCACATATGTGTTCTCTCCGTCTTACACACGTACAACATAGACAATTTTTGTTCACCAGTTTCAATAGTGTTAATTTTGTTATTAGAGTGAATTGACCTATTATTAACTTTTATGTAAGAATATTATCTGTGTTGTCACGTAGGTTTTTTACGATATTTTAACTTTTAAGTTCAAATATTAATATTTTACATACTCATAACTCATTTAAAAATTAAAATACCATTGAACCTACATGAGAACACAGATAATGTTCTTACCTAAGAGTTTGATAATAGGTTAATTCATTCTAATATCAAAACTAACAGCACACTATTGAAACAGGTAGATAAACATTTTCTATATGTATGTCTGACATTCTCTTATTATAATTTACAACAATATTTGCACATAACTTTTGAAAGCCATTTTGTTCACATAAATTGAAAAATGTAATACTCAAGAATCTGCCCAATATTTTACCCTTACATCTTTAATTTTTATTAATGTTAATATTTTATTTTTATCTAGTAAATGAATTAGATATCAATGCGATGAATACTTCTAACATTGTTTCTAATGTTTCTGATCCAAAAACATTGGAACGAGTAACTGAAAGGAGTTATGTACGAGATTGGATTAGACTAGGCCTCGCACCTAAAAATACTAGTTCAAATAATATTGGTCAGAAAAATAATAACAAAGAGCCGTTTAAAATCACCACACTAAATTCAGCATATTTAATGTGCCGCAGGTAAATATTGTTCAATTTATATTCAACAATAAATTACGAGTAATTGTATATACATTAAAAACTTTTTTGTTCAATACAATTTCAGTTATCCTGCACTCTGGGTGGTTCCATCAATTATTTCAGATGATAGTGTTAGAAGGTTTTATCGAAATTATCGTCATAGTAGAGTACCAATTATCACATGGCGCCACCAACGAACATCGGCATTATTATTACGGGGTTCGGGGTATCATGGAAAAAATCTTATTGGAATGCTGAAGTCAACACATCCATCATCGACAGGTATTTTTTTCATAAATGTCGAATATAATTATCCTCTTAAAATGATTTTATTTAAATATTATAATTGTATACCCTTTTATTTCTAGGTACATTGAATTCAGAGAGCAATTCTTCTGTAGAGCAAGAAAGATACTTATCAGCTATTGTTGCTTCGACTCCTTTGTCAACTCTACGTAATAGTGGTGCTGCTTGGGGATTATCGGATAGCAGCCTTAGTATAAATTCACTTATGTTGGCTGCAGATGAAGATATTCTTTCACCAGATATTTCACGCAGGTATTATAAATATTTAAACTAACCAAAATCATTTTTAATATATATTTTTCCAAAAATGAATTAACATCATACTACATAAAAATTAATATAATTAATACCATTAATATAATTCAGAGGCCCAATGAGATCTAGTGGTGGTAATAAACAATTTGGACGCTGGGGCTCATTAAAAGAAAGACGCAATATAAGTACTTCGTCAAATAATAGTTATTCCTCACCAATGTTTCAAAATCAACAATATGGGCGTATGTCGATGGCTGATCCAGATTCAAATGCAGATAGTCCACATGAATTTCATAGGGCCGCTTTGTATATACTTGGTGATAAAACCCAAATGAAGGTAATACAATTTATTAGAAAATCAAAATATACGTGTAACATTTACTGTCAGTTTTCTCAAAATAATATTTATTTTTAAAGGGTATGAAAGGTGATTCTATTATGAAAATTGATTTCATCCCAATTGAGTATGCTGATATTCGTCATAGTAAGACTTCATTTAAAAAACTAATGCGAGCATGCGTACCAAGTTCTACTAGTAATGAACCAGAACATTCTTTTTATAAGTGAGTACAGTTAAATGTATTTATACATAAATTTTATGGTGGCAGGGGGTGCTCATGGTGTACACACTACAAAGTAGATGTGTATTGGTTGATGCTAAAAATCTTATTTTTTGCTAGTGAAATAAAAAAAATTTCATCCCTGTGAATTCTTCTATTTTGTCTAACTATATTTTAAATGTTTCGTAGATTTGATTAAGTATTTCGTACATACACAAATACTTCCTTTTATAGATATTAAATAACCACACTTATAACAACATTTGTTTTTCAGTTGACAAAAAAAGTTATAAGTAAATATATTGCTTCAGGTATTATTTTATTTTATTAATCTAGTTAGTCTTAATGCATTAAAAAATTCCAACCTTATTTCCCTGGCTGACTTACTCTATTACAATATACTGATACACTATAATATAGATATTATAAGAATACATTGTCATGTTTAGAAAAAATATACAAATTTTGAGTACTAACTTGAAATTTTGGTACTCGCTATCAAGCTAAATATAGTTGTTCATGACTCTGCCACTGTTGTAAATTGGTTCTTATGATAAAAATAAATAATTTTAAAACGTTGCAATAAAAAACGAATAAATAGCTTCACGGATATATTTCTATTTTCTGGTAATTATCTTCATATATTATGGTTATCTTCTCATTTTCTAGAGGCAAGAGTTTGGTCAGTGGTATAGATTTCTAGAACATTTTTGAGATTCTTTAAATAGTGCTGAAATATCAAAATCAGTTTTGTAGTTTTTAAGTTTATCAACCACAAAAAAAAATAAGAGTTGTATCATTATATATTACTATATTAGTTTAGATATTGATTAAAAAATTAATCAATGTTGGTATAGAATATAGATAAATATAAATATTGATATGTATATTGCTATAAAGGTCATTGGGCTGGAGGAAATATTCTACATATAAAAACATAACAACATTCTATAACACTACTTTTCAATAAAATATGAGAAACAGATTTAGACATTATTGAAATAAAATGTTATTTTAATAATCATTGTAAAAATGTATTCAAAAATCAATTTTACTATACTTTTTCTGGGATCCTGAGCACCTCTACTTCTATCTTTCTTAAATAATTTTTCACATCTTGACAAAAATGTATTAAGTATTGTTTATTTTAATTAAAAAATGTATTTAACTGGATAAACCAAATTTTTTGAAAATAAACCTGTCTTCTCTGTGTTCTATTTTAATCCTCAATCATATAGCTATATTACTGTTGGAAATTTAGAGGATAATTCAACAGAAATATTGACTAATGATCAACACACTTAAACAATTATAATTAACCGGTAACCATATTGTGATATATTAAAAAAATTTATTTTTCCAATGATTTAGAATGATTGAAAGTTCAGACTGGTTACAACAGTTACGAAACATTATGCAATTGTCTGGGGCTATAGTTGATTTGATTGACGTGCAAGGTTCTTCAGTCATGTTGTGTTTAGAAGAAGGATGGGACATAACTTGTCAACTGTCATCAATTGCACAATTATGCATGGACCCATATTATCGCACAATCGAAGGTTTCCGGGTGTTGGTTGAAAAAGAATGGCTTGCGTTTGGTCACCGGTTCAGTCATCGCAGTAATCTGGCCACTGCATCCCAAGCTTCAGGGTTTGCACCGACCTTCTTACAATTTCTTGATATTATCCATCAAATTCATGGCCAGTTCCCATTGTCATTTGAGTTCAATGATTACTATTTGAGATTTTTGGCATATCACTCAGTGTCTTGTCGATTCCGAACGTTTTTGTTGGACTGTGAACTGGAAAGAGTAGAATGTGGAGTGGCTGCCGTTGAAGACAAACGAGGATCACTTACGTCGCATCACAAGAGTGTTGACACTGGTTCAGACGATGACATTGTTTATCCGGGTATTAATATTATTTTTTTATATCCACATTATTGTAATTGTTTTAACATTTAATGCATGTGATAAATTGTAGGAGGTCGTCTGGCTGGTAACAATATCTCGTCTCACTACGTACCAAATTTGGGACAATCTGTGTTTGATTACATTGAGAAACATAATGCACGTACATCAATATTTTACAACTTCATGTATATGCCAAATGTTGAACAACCGGTACATTTTTGGCCACATCACATTTATGAACCTATTTAATTGAGTAAATAATTCTTATGTTTAAATTTATGATTTTCTTGTTGTTTAGGTCCTCAGACCACAGTCGTCATTGCCTAATTTGAATGTTTGGCAATATTATTTGAATGAAGAATTGGCTCACGGACCTAGTTATGATTTGGAGATTATTCAGATGGATATGCAACAAGAAGAAGAAGCTGAAGCTGCAGACGGTATTTCTATTAAGAACCAACGAAAAGTTATAACAACTGGGTATTGGTGTTTACATTTTTTTCTTCTCTTAATTAATCAATATTAGATTTAAACTATTATGTTTATAATTTATTACAAAAATATTGTTTGCATTTCATATCTATTTTTCTGTTATTCATCAGGTATAATATAGTAGAGCGATATATGCCAGATGCATTTAAATATCTATTGGATGATATTCATAAATTGGAAACTGAACTAGGTCTTTTGCCACAAAAATGGAAGGTGCTCTGGGACAAATTAGAAATTCCTGTTACTGCAGAATCATTAAAGGTACAAATTATTTGTTGTAAAAGCTTTTTATTCCATTCAAAACCATTATTTTATCTTTAGAGACACGCTTCGTTTAGTACACAACTGGTCAGATATCACGGGCGGTTGTTGCACAAACGATCCACAATAGAAATTCTCATGCGTGGCAAAGCAAGTAACACAACATCTACAAACACGGATACAAATCCACCTCATTCTCATCCACATCGCTTTGAAAAATATAACTTTACCACTCCTACCTACTGTGATTTTTGTTCTAGTCTTCTTTGGGGACCTGTAAAGGTAAATAAAATCATTTTTTTTAGTTTGTATAAACAAATTTATGTATCATTGCAAAAGGAATTTATTTTTTTCTTATGTTCTAAGATCGTGATATGTTGATGTTTATTTTTACTATTGGTGTACGCATAACAAAGTAAATTCAATATTGTAAGTTGGTTAGGATGTTAGATGTGTATGTGTGGTTCATGAAAATCTAATAGTATTGTTCTATTTCCCTACCTCAACAATAGGTCTTGATTCTACATCGAAACCAAAGTACATACTAATATATTCATCATTTGTACTTAGAGTTGTTATGTAACATCATTAATATTTGTATTAAAAAATCTTAAATATGGCATTTTTTGTTTTAAACTAAAAATTATTCCATAAACTCATCTGAACCTTTGGTGCACAGTATATAATGTATTTAAACATGCAAGATTTGACGTCAAACCTTCGAATTAATCTCTCCTCATTACATATTTTTGTACATGATAAATTGTATGTATCATTTAAACATTTGCATAGTTATTTTATCACAAAACAAAATAATCATTAGTGTATAAAACAAATGTAAATTGTTTATATAGTTATAATCTTTCATTCAACTTTGATAAATACATGGTATCTTTATAATGAGGGCTTTGAATTTGTAGAAAAATGTGTTTTTTTAGCTTTTTGTAAGAGATTTAACAAAATTATTAAACGTAATTATGGAACAATGAAATCAATTTGTAAACTTTTACATATTTTGACATTTGGCATTTTTAAATAATTTATTCTTTTTTATTGCATTTTATGAATTATTTTTTATTTTATAGGTAAATGCTTTATAACTGATTTTTTAAATTTCTTTTAGCACCTGCCTTAATAAATCAATTAATTTTTGTTTTTGTTTTTGATATTTTCTATATTAAAAAATTTTTTGAAGCTAATATATTGTAACGTATGACATTAAACCCACAACCCTAGTTAAAATAAGTTTTATACGATTGTTAAACTTTAATGGATGTAAAATAATACACAGTAAAACTTCTATATTACAAACTTCCAACCAACAACATTTTCTGTGTAACAAAATATTTTTCAGAACCACGTTTATTCAAAGAAATTTAAAGAAATTCTCTATAATACAAATTTTTTCATAAGGCTTTGTTATATGGAAGTTTTGCTGTAGTTATTTTGTTTGAATCTAATTATTATAATATCTACTTATCTTAAAAATATTTTCAGACTGGCATGAGATGTTGCGATTGTGGTTATAGTTGTCATGAAAAATGTTCAGAAAATGTACCTAAAAGCTGTACTAAATATAAGGCCGTTGCAGACAGAACGCTAACTAATCAAAATGCTAACAGAACATGTGGGGAAACAACTTCAGTGAATTCAAGTGAGTCATAATCTAACCCTATTTGTTTATCTTACAAATCATTAAAACATTATTCAACCAATGAAATATTTTAGATATGAATGGTATCCATCAGCAATACTACGAGCAGTTCTCATCCAATGTGGCCGAGAACAGGACACATGAAGGTTATTTATACAAACGCGGAGCTCTCTTGAAAGCATGGAAACAACGTTGGTTTGTTTTGGACTCAATAAAACATCAGTTGAGGTATTATGACTCTATGGATGATTCTCATTGCAAAGGATATATAGGTAAACATATTATTATAGAAAAGTTTATACCATGGGAATTGTGTTCATAGTAATAACTTTAACAATATAGTATGTCTTTTAATGGCTGTCCAAGATCATTAAAAAACATCCTCCAAAAACATTAAACATAATGTTTTACTAGAATAAAATAAATACTCATTTTTTATAATTTTGAAATAAATTAATTTATATTGAACATTAATTATGGTCTGATAAATATGTATTCTTGCATCAAAAATTCTTAAGTATGATCTTAACATGTAAATTTTAACTAAAATTATTTAAAAGAAGTATCGCATAATATGTTAGAGAAAAAAATTTGTTCACATTATTGTTAGAAAACTAGAAAGTTAAGTTGCTAACATTATGTATATGTTTGTTTCCCCGCGTTTTATCTCGTTAACAAACCACAATAATGTGACAAATTCGTCCAACAAAATTGATGGTAGTTAACAATCTACTTCTGATAACAATTTTATCAAGGAGGTAAAACAGTGAAAATGACTATCGATAATATAAAATACAAAAAATATTGTGTCAAAACTACAATAATATATAATATTATATATAAAACATTTTTTTCTCAAAACCAGTCAATAAATATTTTCCCGAGTACATTTTTGTTAATGTTGTATATATTATGTATATCTGTTTAAGATGAAATATGACTTTAAAATATACTTACATTAATATTTAAAAATTGTCCTTATTCACTACATTATGAAACATACTTTGTGCTTACATAGAATTTAGATTGATCATCATAAAAATCTATACAAATGCATACAAAATCCCCACTCTCTGTTAATGATTTAGTTCATTTTTCAATAGGTGTGATATAACAATCAATGAGTTGATTGTCGATTATTTCATGTTTAATTTTATTCGCAATCAGGTGTGCAAAACTATGAATATATGTATATTATTAATTCATAATTTGTCAAATTTAGATCTTGCTGAAGTAATGTCTGTGTCTCAAGCCAACCCAACACCTGGCGCACCTAAAAAAACTGATGACAAATCTTTCTTTGATGTAAGTAGTTATTGTTGTTTTCTTACTGAATGCATTTTGTAATGTAAACAATATTTTTTTTTATCATATTTATAGTTGCGTACAAACAGGAGAACTTACAATTTCTCTGCTAGTGATATGACAACCGCCCAAGAATGGATAGAAAAAGTCCAAGCTTGTTTGCAATAATCAACCCACTGTCTTAAAAATAACGTTTAAAATACATACATTTCTTATCCGTTATTAAAGTTAATTTATTTATTTTTGATTATAGTAACTATTTTTCCTTTTTTTTTTTTATACATGAAATGAAATTTTTTGTTTCCCAAATCCCTGTTGTGAAAATAATATGTAATTGTGGTTTTATCGTTGAATTGAAACGAAATGTGATAGTTTTGTATGTTGTAACTATTTATTTTTCACTTCTTTTTATTGTTTTTATTACTACTACTATTAATATTATTACTACCTTATCCCTATGTGTTGTAATATTATGATTTATTATTATATTTATATACTAAATAACAGACTCGAGGGTCTTTTCAAAATGTGCGATAATTTATTAACTTATCAAATATAAAATAAATATTTCCTCTCGATTATTGAACTTTGATTAATAACTGAAAAAGTTTAAAATTGATGTTCAAAATACAAATTAAACCTAGAAAATAATTTTATATTTGTTATTATATATATATATATTTCATGACTAATATGTATGTCAGGGCTTCGTAGATATAAGTTGTTACAATTATTTTTGTTCATTAGTTATCAGTTGACATTTTTTTTTTTTAATTTTGTATTTAATGTTACACAGTCTATTATTAATTAAAATTTTGTCATGAACAATTTTTACTTTTTTGTATGTTATGACATTTTTTGGAAAGCTCTTGAGGGAATACAAACTTATTACATTTTAATTATTACTCGAAAGTTACCAACATTTGACGTATATGAATAATTTTTTTTTTAAATATATTATTATCTTAGATGAAAAGCTGTACATTATTTGTTATAAATATACAATCTTATTTTCAATTTTAATTTGTTTGATCGATCACATTGCAAACATTATTTTATTGGTCAATTTAACAAAAAATAAAAAGTATTCAAATTTGTCCACATCTGCTGCTCTTCCATTAATGTTAATTGTTTTTTGTTGTAAAAAATAAAAATTAAATTGTAATTTTTAAATAATAATAATTAATTAAATAATGCTGAACAATTTCTCAACTCTTTGTATGTACAAAAGAAAAATGAGAATAAATAATGGCAAATTGTAGACAAAAGCTCAGGTGTCTGTTGACATTGAATGTGTAATTCTTTTTTTTCTGTGAGTTGTTGTAAGACTTGCGATAAAATTTTATATAACTGTAAAGTTCTTATAATTAAAACTAGGAAGGAAAGCTCACTCTGCGAGCATGCTAAAGTCTTATTTTCTAAACGATTTGTAAAACTACAATTTCATGTTAAAATTAAAAAGAATTTGGTAACTGGTAAGAATGAATCTATATTAAATACTCAAATGTTGATTTTTTTGATACTAGCCAATATAAATAATTTACTTTGAATAGACCTGTTGTAAAATCTTAAAGGTAATAATCGTAACTACTAACTAGTCTATGGAATATTAATAAATAACTTAATATCAATAATTGTAACTATGTACTGGTAGTATAACTAACAGATGGGCGGACAGACACAACGGGGATACAAGGTCATAAACACAAGTTTAGAAACCCAAGACCAGTTATGTTTTAATAGTCTTGATCTTTTCTAAAATTAAAATAATGTATGAATTATACACAGATAATTATTTTTGGGTCAAGTGATATAAATATATATTTTTTTGTAACATAATTTTACAAAAAGCATGTCATAATTATCTGGTTGACTTATTATAATATACCTATAATTAAAATAAATATGACGGTAAAGGCATTAAATAATGTCCACATTCAAATAACGGAATACATTTTTATTTAATGTGATATAGTTAAATACACTTATTATGTTCTATTGTTTTCAAAGTAATTCACTTGTTTTGGATTCCCGTCCCCTCAAAAGGAGAAAGAATGAAGTTAGAAAGAATCACCATTCGTATCAATGGTATTCCTTATGACTACTATTAGATAGTCAGTAGCCAGGACAATGGATTTTGAATTAAATTAATATAAAAAAGAACATTCATGACAACATAATTACTGAACAAGATAGATTAAGCCATCTCCAAGTGGTTGTTTTGTTGACGAACTGTCACCATATCCAATGATTTTCTTTTCTGTATCGATGAAAAACATTGTTTCGGGGGTCATCACGACGCTGTTCTCCGTTGGTTGTAAATAATTGGGTATCAACCTGGGTCCCAATAAGGGATCTTTGTACCGCCATAGACTTATTTTGTTGGATGCTATTCAACAAAAAGAGTTATTGGCACAAATTAATTACATTATGATAAATTCATCACAAACAAACTTAATCTAATAGATAAGGAGATCGCCCAAAAAATAAGTCCAGCAGGTACAACATGCAACGTTTAAAATGCAGTTTTTAGTACCCATGCTTATTTAAAAATATTTTTCAATATTTGTTTTAAGGCAGAAAGTGTAAAAAATTGTATTCTACATAAAAATTACAAAAAACAATTGTTTTTTTTATTATAATCAGTAAATTTTTAAATTATTTATTTATATAAATGATGAATCCCACCTCTTCAGGTACGAAGTACTGATGACCAACATTGAATGTTCCTTCATATTTAGTGTAAAATCATACCAAATTATAAAAAAACTTATTTTTCAGTTTTTTGGTAAAATTTCCAATGTAAAAAAGAGACTCTTTATCAAACAATTTCAGATTACATGGCTAAAAAAACTCATTTCGAAAAAACCCCCAAGAATTTACCCCAGATTACATCTATGGGTGGTGATAGGCTACCCACCATGTGCAGGAATGGACAATGACGATTGCATAATAATATAAACGTAGTAATCAGTGGCGTGTGCAAGGGGAGATGTAGAGGGATTATCCACCCAATGGGATTTTTTTATTTATTCCTTAAACATGACTGGACTTTTGACGTTATTCTACACTTAATGTTGTAAAACTTAAATACTGCAATTGACCATTCAAGGTTTAAATGTTAAATGGAGTATTATTAATATTAAGGCTGGGACTTCGATGCACTTTGAAGTTTGAATTGTTCTTCTAATCTGGCTATACTATATATCTGCAATACTCGTTTTATAACATAGGTACACGTTTTTCTTGTATTTTAGAATTAGAATAAAAAAATTGTATGTTTTGACGATTTTAAATTTTAAGGTAATTTTTTTCATTTTTAGAGCATTTTATCATTTTTGGGGCATTTTTAAAGTTTTTGAATACAAAATTTGAAATTTTTACATAAATTTAACAAACCATAACTATATACAGGAAAATATATGATATTAACCTATAAAAAAAAAATAATTTATGGAAATAATTGTTTTTTCAGATTAAATAAGTCCAAAACAATCAATTCTGTCTATAAAACTTTTTTTATAATCCTTTGAAATGTGTCATATAGTCATTTGAACCAAATTTATATCGAAATTATTAAAAATTAAAATGTGGTGCATTTTTTAGGTTTTTTTAAGGCACTAAAATCCAAGCCCTAATATTATTATATTATACAAATTATTTTATATCATGCCCTCCCCCCCACATACCAAATTCTTGCGCACGCCACTGGTAGAGTAATAATAACATTATGCACTCACTCAATTTTAGATCGATTTTTTTCAGCCTCTTGATCAACTTTTCAACGGTGTCACCGTCGTACACGGCAAGTTCTCGTTGGAAAAACGGCTTTTGCGGCTGTGGATTGACGACGAGTAGACTCAACGACGCGTCAGGTGGTAAGAACGTTATGTACGGTTCACCAGGACAACATTCGTTGCGAATATTTTCGGGTGCTTCGCTGCTGTCGGAGTGTTGGATGTCAAAATGTTCCAACTGTAATGCCCATAAAAAAACCATCGTACTTTGTTGCGGAACGTATTTTATGTACAATTAAAAATGGGTGAATATAAGTTATTCCTACACGCGAGACCTAACAGGTAAAAAATATATGGGTTAGTTCCTGCATGGTGAAAAAAGTTACTTATGCTAATCGTTTATCTGTGATTATTGGAATAATATTATAATAATATGTATACTACTAAATTATTTTAACTATTATTTGTGTAATAAAACATAATATTATAATATTTTTATGTTAAAAAGTAGTCAAAGATTAGGTTAATGATCTTAATGTATAAAAAAAATAAAAAAATACAACCTATATTTTATAAATTAAATGTAGTCAAATGGGTACTAAATACTAATTACTTAGAGAAAATTAGCATTTTTATAATTTATATGGTTTATTTCGGAAACCTAAATATTTAAAATAACCGTATGGATTAATAATGTTTATTGAATAATCTAAAATTTTTTATTTCAGCGTATTTTTTACTGATTTTTATTTTGTGTTACTATATTTAGGGATCTTATTTTGATATATGTATTTACTTGAATGAGTTTAAAATGACAATAATTTAAAAATATGTGATAAAAATTTAGTGTATGATTATTGATTAGAGTAGGAACTAACATAAGTAACTTTTTTTCCGACACGTAAGAATTTTCACACGTCATATACCTTTTAATTCGTGTAGGAAATTACACTTCATATAATTTGTTTATATAAAAATTAGGTAGGTAAGTATTAGTTATGACAATATTATTAATTACGAGTTACGACATACTAACATCCAAAGTGTTTTCAAGGTAGGATTTGTTCACTTCGAGCACGCTTTTTTCGTCAAAGTCCAATTTGACGTTGAAAGCGGAATCGCCGACCTTGATCAGTTTTTCTTTCACCATCTGTGCGAACGGCATTGATCGTTTCATGTATTTTTTTAGCGATTCTTTTTTACCCAAAGCAGACGAAATGGCCTTATTGTCCGGTAAAATATTGCCGTTTTCCTGCGTACACAAAAATAGACATTGTGTCACAAATAAAACTTTACTTATAAATAATATATGTTAAAATAGAAATTATCAGTTGATGTTCGATTTTTGTGTTTAAGCTGGGAAATCGTTTTATTTGATATGGTCTTAGCGGTCCAACAGTACGCGACCTAAATATCTTTTCTTTTGTCTAATAGGTACACTACAAAAGGCACGTACTGTACTATTGTTATATTATAAATTACGGGACTAAACACGGAACGTATAAGAATTTATAAAAACATTAAAATGTAATTATTCTAAAACCGCAGAAATCGTAAAAAATATATTTAGTAATATAACAATGATTTTTTTATTTCTGAAAAGCGTGATCTGCCAATAGATAACTGACAGTAGATGACATCTTTACCCAAATTGCATTTTTTTATTGATCCGGACACGCTAGGTAGAAGTAGCAAATATAAAAATATAGAACAACTATGAAGAACTGTTAAATCTAAGTACAATATTATAATTTATATATTTTTCTTTATTTTACACTATTTCTCTGACAGATTGACAATTAAAGTAATTTGAATATTTAATAAAATTTTTGTGATAATGCTAGTAGGTAATGAATAATGATAATAACATTCTAACCGCCACAGATTTTACCACAAAAACTAGTTTTTGACAACTTAAAACTGTAGGTATTGAATTAAATTTTAAAATGAGTTCTTAATGTTTTTAAGCCTATGATTTTAATTTTAAATAAAATATGGTCTTACATTTTCAACTTAATATTATGTCTATAACAAGTGGTGTATATTTTATGGAAGGCCACAAGGGGCCCGTGATCACTCCCTACCATTGGGCGTGTATTTTGCCAAATACTTTATATAATAATTAATAACAATAATAACTAATAACTATACTACCTATAGTTATTTAGTCTACACCTACTTTGTTTATAAATATAGGTATTAAGTTACTATAAAAAACTTATGTTATAAAACAAAAAGCGTACATTTTTATACAGCTATTAAGATTACACATAATATTTGATTTTTTTTATGCCTCCTTCATTTCATTATTTATTTTTAATTACACCCCTGCATCTAACATTATACAATTATTTTGCAAATCACATGCTGGATCATTACCAAAAAAGAATAAATATATAAATAAGTAATGCATATTCATATCCGTGCAAAAATGTATGGGCTGCTTAGAGCACATAACACCCATGTGAGTAAGTCTTACAAACCCACAACATAGCAAATTTGCGTCCAGTAGAACCATAGATGTGTCTACCTTCACGAATATGGCCAACAAAAATTTTCCTATATCGACTTATAAGAGGAGTTGACAATAAAATGTCCCTGAAATATGAAACTAACAAATTTGACTCGTGGACGCTAAGTGATAAATTTTTTACTCTTTTTGGTAGCGTGACATACCTTCTGATATTTATGAGAGTATAGCCAGAGAGTACTACCAAAAACAAACTCCTTAATAATGGACCATTTACAATTATCTTAGAAATAAAAAACCAAGACCCTCATAAAGTGTTCCTTCCAGGGCTCCCCTAAGGACATATAATTTACACATACGGAGTAAAGCTGTTTCATTGTTTCCAATATGGTCGTTTGCCATGGGGGGAATGTTTTTGCAACCCACGCTACAGCTTTTGTCGGTTTTTCTACTACTTTCACTTTGGCTTGATTCTTTTTTGCTCCAATGTTCAACAAATTTTTTTGTTGCAGTCTAAACGAATGGGCTGCTTCCATCAAATATACGCCACTTTGCAGGAGCTTATAATCAACTTCATCAGCTTGAGGCCAACTTGCTTTGACCACACTATCAGTCTATAAAATGAAAATATATAATTATAATCTGACAACAGAAAAAATAATAACTATAATTTTTAAACAATTACGTTTCCTAATAGCTGATAAACATGTTCAGAGACATGTGGACAAATTGGAGCCAATAGAATAGTCTGAACCTTAATGAAATGCAATATCAGATCTTTGTGCATACATTCACCTCCAAGTTCTGGATTGCCACACAGTTCCCGATATCTATCACGAGCCGCTTGTAATTCAAAGAAGCCAGTTCTCAAAGCTTCTTTGAATAAAAGTTTTTCATAATATTCACCAGTTTGTTGAATTTTAAGATTTATTTCACTGAAAAAAATTGTTTTAGATTAGGAATAATCTATTTTAACAATTTTAATAATATTAAATAAATAGAGTAAGATTATAGTTACCTCATAAATACAGTGTCCGTGAACGAATCTGTTGGTCCATTTCTAAGTGTAGACTCTGAGGCTAGCACTTCTTTAACCCATTCAATAAACGTATAAAGTCTTAAAATACCTACAAAATGATTAATCTTTATTAAATACAAAATAGTAATTTAATACCTATTTAAAAAATTAAATACCTGCGTCAGCCATATTTTCAACAAAATTTGCGTCTTCAATTGCGTCTCCGGCATCGGCTAGACAAAATCTCATACCATCAGCACTAAACTTATTGACCGCTTCTTCTAATGTCATAAAATTTCCATCCGATTTAGACATCTACCAAAATTAGAACATAAATAATATTTTAACTTTTATATTTAAAATATAAATTACGATACATATAAAAAAAAATAATTTTACCTTGGCTGAATTTAATAATAAATGTCCATTTGCTCTTATACTCTTTGGCCAAAGATCTGGCCGTTTAGACCAAATGGCACAATGGTTGTATATAAAGAATGTTAAATGGTTTTGAATCAAATCTTTGCCAGAACATCGTAAGTCTACTGGATACCAATATTCAAATTCGTTTTTCATAACATCCAAATATTTTTTATCAATTTTACATTGTTTAGGATAACTTTTATTATCCAAAAATATATAATCCCAAACTTCTGGAGTTAATTCCTCTGGCCTAAAGTGCAAACATAATAAATTGATTATTTCAAAAAACAAGTACAAACATTTTATACATTTAAAAGTTGTTATTTATTTATTATGTTTTTCCTTTAATTATTGATGAATAACATTTTACATTAATCTGATAATGATTATTTACACTGACTCACTTAATATTATAACTGTTTCCATTTTCTCCTTTGAACGTCCCTTCTTGTAGAAAATGGGCAATGGTATAATATGCCATATAAATAGTGGAATCAGATAGAGACTCAATTAACCAATATTCGTCCCATGGCAATTTAGTTCCTTTTATATTTAAATATATCGTATAATTAATTTGCTTAGAGTGGAATTCAAAAAAAAAAAATTATGTCATTACCTAATCCATAAGTTCTAGAACAAGCATATTCGTGTAACCAGTTTAAACAAGACGTGAAGTTTTTCCTAACTTCTTCATGGTAAGTATTCAAGCTCTTTAATGCTAACTCTGCAGCTGCTTTCCACTCTGATTCACCATAATCCAAATACCATTGATCGCATAAAGCAATAACACATTCATCGCCAGACCTATAAGTTAGTTAAAAATATAATTCTGAAATGACATAAATTAAAATGTTTAACATACCTAGACATTATGGTTTTTTCGGGTTCATAATAAATAACAGCTTCTTTAGAGTCAGTAAGTTTTTTTTGTAAAACTTTTTTAACATCTTGCACTTTTTGTCCTTTGAACTCTCCAACTATAAGTACCTGAAATTTCAAATTAATTTAGAAAACAAACAATCAAACAATTTAAACTCAATTAAAACTCACCCCTTCATAAAATGCTTTTAAGTAAACTTTCTCTTTAGCTATTTGTAATTTTTCTTTATCATTTTGACTTTGAATTTTTAATTCATCATACACTGTAACAGCACATAAGTTTCCAAAGTCTGGGATTTCAATAATAGGTATCTAAAATAAATTATTCATAAACATTATATTTTTTAAAAATATTATTATACATATTATTAAATATATTAAAAGTAAATCGATAAAAATATTTATTGATCCTATTTAAAATTTAACAAAAATTACTCACAGGCTCAAATGGAAGAACCATTTCATCAGTTATATTATATTTTTCACGGAATGCCGGTTTCTTTTTTAGATCAGTTAAAGCTGCGTAATCATCAGGCGAATCAGAAGGAACACTTGTAACAACTCCAGTGCCTTTATCAGGCTTAATCGATAACATTGGTAGAGTATAAATAATGTCATTGAAACTAAGTGGTGCGTTTAACTTTGCACCTAAAATATCCTAAAATATGGGAAAATTACACTATTATTGAAATATAAAAGTTTTATTGTTTAAAATTACTTGTCCTTTTAGTTTGGTAATGATTTCATATTCTCCATTTTTTGCTGTGAATCCTTGATATGACATGTTCTTTGCAGCTCTTTCACTACAAACGAAAATACTTTCGTCATTTAATTTAAAAGCAATATATTCCAAGTCAGGGTGTACCCAGCAATTAGTCTGACCATACATTGTCTCTGGCCGTAAAGTAGCAGCCACTAAAAATACTGGTTTATTTTTTAAAGACCTAAACAGATAATTTATAAATTAAAAATATATATAGTTAATAGGTAAATCATATAATATAAATATAGTAATACTTTTTGGCAAATTTGAGTTTTTCAGGATAGGGTTGAACTACTTTCATTTTAACCAAAGTATATTCTTGAGGACCAACGCCTTCACCTTTGGATCTGTCATGGTCCATACACGGCTGTTTATCTTTTGGTGAAAATACAGTATAACGTTTTCCAAATTTAATTTTATTACTATCACGAAGGCGTAAAAATTGCCAACGAACAAAACTATCAAAAAATGGATTTTCATTAGTAGTTATGAATGTTCTGCGCCAATCAACCTAAATATTAGAATCAATACTTGGTGAAATTATAGGAATTGTACAAACATTTTATTTAACATGCTTACATGAATACCAATACTTTTAAGATCGTTAACTGCTAATGGTGGAAAATAATTTAACCAGGTTAAAGGATCTTCAAAACTTCGTATTTGTTCATCATCTTCAAAACCCAAACTTTTCATGATTTGCCATTGATATTTTGCTTTACTGCCTTTTGCAATTGCTTTACTCTATACAAAAATTCCTATTAGTAAAATGTTCATGTTTCATTCATATTTATTCTTTCTAATTGTAACCTTTTTGCCTTTACTCTTGTCCTTAATAATATCTGTATTAATTTCAACTTCTATTTCTTCTTCATCGTCATCATCTGGGAAACGCGGAGGACAACCAAATGTCTGAATCTCCCATTTCAATTTATCTGCACACGCTTTGATAGGCATACCAGTACAATGGAAACCAAACGGAAACAAGACTTGTTTACCTTTCAAACGTTGAAATCTGACCGCAAACTGAAATCAGTACATAAGACATGTCATTGATTTTTCTCATTTTGAGGGGATATTTAGAGAACAATAATACCTCGCATTTTGAAAGGGAAAAAGTATGCCCTAAATGTAGTCTGCCATTCATGTACGGAAATGGAAACGTAGCCAAATATTTTTCATCACCTTTCCTCTTAGGATTCTTGGATGGCGGTGCGTCGATTTCGTGAATCTTCTGTTCATGCCATTGACGTTGGATCTCCTTTTCAATCTGTCGCAGATATTCTACCTTAACAGTGCCTTTGCGGGTTTCGGTCTAGAAAATTACAAAACTTTCAGTAACAAAAATGAAGAAGAATCCATTATTAATATAGTTCAATCCATACATACCATGACTGATTATACAAATGTCGATGGTACTATCTCATAGAAGTAAAACACTTGCGGTCAGCTCTATTTTTTAACAATTTTCAAATAGGACGGTTTTGTTTTAAACTTGGAAATACTATGTACAGAATACGTACATCAGTAAATATGAAGACTGTACGTTTGTAATCTGTATTAGACACGAGTATAAAATGCGTCCGACTGAGATATCAGGTTAGACCGTGGAAAGGAACGTGATAACAGTTACTGATAACGAGATTAGTGATAAACTGATAACTTGTTATTAGTACTGGTCACTGGTCAGTACTGTGGTCACAGAATGAAATTTATTATGAATATGGATTATGGAATCTAAAGGCCCCCATACACGATCAAACAGTTTGCGCAACTACTATGTTTGCGCAAGCATTTTGATCGTGTATGGAATGGATTGAGTAGTTGCGCAACTGTTTGAAACCAAGCTTGAGGTTTTCGGTCGAGTCCGAAATATTTTGTGCAACGCTCAATGATTGATAAGCGGTTTGAACGTGTATGTCAGTG
This sequence comes from Nasonovia ribisnigri, assembly GCA_027563435.1. NCBI lineage: Eukaryota > Metazoa > Arthropoda > Insecta > Hemiptera > Aphididae > Nasonovia > Nasonovia ribisnigri. Next base: position 34,172 of record JANEHU010000445.1, read on the forward strand.
TTTGACAAGCGTCAGTGGTGGAAGTATCATATTGTGTTGTTTAAAATTGTTTGAAGTAAATTTAAAGTTCCGAATTTTATTTATTTATTTTTATTATTTTTACTTTTTTAAGTGTTAACTAAAATATTAATATTTACTATTATTATTTATTTTAATAATATAAATATATAATACAGTTATTAGTATGGGAACTAAAAATGACGAAGACAGAGAATTCTGGTGTGAATTTTTCTTACTTTACCAAGAGTTACCAGAACTGTGGAAAGTAAAAAGTGAAGTGTATAAAAACAGAAATAAGAAGGATGCAGCATATGATAAAATGGTAGAAAAAATGAAGGAAATCGAACCCAAAGCGGATAGAGCTATGGTGCGTACAAAAATTAATGCTTTTCGTACTTCTTACCGGAGAGAGTTGAAAAAAGTTAAGTCAAGCATAAGATCTGGTGCAGGGACTGACGACATTTATAAACCTAATTTATGGTATTATAACGAACTTGATTTTTTGAGGGACCAAGAGAGTCAAACTCAAGGAACTTCCACAATGGATGACAACGAAATTGCCGAGGAGATAGATCAAATGAATGAAACGGTAATTATTTATGTTATTTTAATTGTAAAATTTATTTAAAAACAGTTTTCAATTTGATTATTCTATTTATAAACATAAATATAAATCTAATTATATTATCAGTAGGACTATAATAAATGTATATCAATAATGTTATATGTACGTATTATTAATAGCCGATAAGTAATGTTATTTACTATTGTCTAAAATTATCTTGCCACTGGACAGCTCCTTGTTCACTATTAAAATAGCGTGAAAAGTTTAGACGTATTTCTTTTGAAGATACAGGAATGTTTCGGCCGGGGAGTTGTTGTAAACAAAGTAGTGTTCTTTGTGATTTCCAGTCGGCGTTTTCGATATCGCCTGTCGTTGTGTTTTCAACGTCCAAACCTCCTTGGTAGTACAATTCAATTTTTTTCATTCTTAGAAAATTGTGTAAGTGAGTACATGCTTGAACAATAAGTGTGGCTTTTTCTGGACTCAAATTAATTTCTCTAAGTAATATTCGAAACCGGGATGCAAGAATTCCGAACGCATTTTCCACTATTCGGCGAGCACGAGACAATCTATAATTAAATATGGCTTGTTCTTCGTTGAGGTTTTTTCGACTGAACGGTTTCATCAAATTGTCCATAAGAGGAAATGCTTCGTCCCCCACTAAAACGTACGGCTGTTTAATTTCACTATTGGGTAATTTATCAGCTTCAGGAATGTTAAGTTTTTTTTCTACAAGTAACTCATAGAATTTTGTATTTGAAAACACTCCTCCGTCAGAGACTCTTCCGTTAGCTCCTACATCTACCATTATGAACTCATAATTAGCATTTACTATTGCCATTAAAACAATACTGAATGACTGTTTATAGTTAAAGTAGTAAGAGCCTGTTCCTGGTGGTTTACGGATAGTAATATGCTTACCATCTATAGCACCTATACAATGGGGGAAGTTCCACCTTTTCTCAAAATCTTTAGCAATGTCTTTCCATTCGTTTTCATTAGTTGGAATCTGTAATGAGAAGTTAAATTTAGTTTAAAAATTTAATTTTTATCATAAAATATTACCATTTACCGACTACCAGCCGTGTAATTTTTTTTTAATTTTATTGCAATAATATGTTTAAATTTATTAAATTTAATTTCTATATTTAAAATTAGTTTTTTTATAGTAATATAATATAGTTTTATAGTATATTTAATATAATTCCAACCTATTTTATTATTTTAAGGTTGATGGAGATAGTGATTTTCCTAGGCCATCAGAACAGCAGTTCACTTCAAAACAAAAACTGGCAAACAAGAGAAATACTACAGAAAACGAAGAAACTAAAAGGGCTAAATTGTTGGATATGGCATGTAATACTCTTCAGAAACCCAAATCAGAATTCCAAATCATAGCAAGTGGGTGGGGTATAGAGCTTAGCAAAATGACCCCAAATCAGCAATTGTATGCTAAAAAATTTATTGATGACATTCTCTTCGAAGGGCGATTGGGTAATCTTCACAGACACTCAGTTTCCATCAATCATTTGCCTTCACCATTAAACCCCCAATCAACACTCTATAATCATCAGTATCCACAATCATATGACTCACGCTCATCATATTTATCTTCACCCTCTACACACTCACAATCACCCTCACCTATTTTACTACAAAAACCACATCAACTTCCGTACTCCAGTTCCAGTCACACAACAACATTCGTTCCAGTTATACAAGACTCTGTACCGTCATCAATTAATGATCTACTAAATGATGAACAGTATCAATGAATTTTTAAATAATTTAATTTTTATATCCTATAATAAAATAATAAATAATTATAATTATAGTAATAATTATAAATAATAATAAAATATTAATTTTGTTACTTACTTTTATACATCCTTTCAAAACGTGGACCAAACACTGACAAGTCTCAACAATTATTCTCCCAAGTGTTTGGGCTGCTATGGCAGTTTGGAATTTTAGCTCTTCGAATGAATCACCGCTTACAAGATATCTTAAAGTGGCCAACAATCTTTGTTCGGCCGATATTGGTGTCCTCATGACTGTAGTGTTTTTTTCTATTAAAGGTGTAACCATTTCTAGTAATTCTCCAAACGTATCAGCATCCATTCGAAGATAGTTTTTGTAGTCAACTATTGAACTTAGTTTAAGTTCTGATACTAAACGGTCATGACCAAATTCTACCCTCTTCTTTAACCATTCCTTCATCCATATTCTCTGCTTTCTTTTTCGTTTTTCTTTTTTCTTTTCGGTCAAACAGGCAATAATTATCGCGGCGCAAGCAATTTCTGTGTCGGACATTATGTCTACGTAATATACAAAAACGTACTGAGGACTGAGGTTCACACAAACCGCTTGACCGTGTATGTACGTGTGTTTGCACAACCATGTTTTTGCGCAAACATAGTGGTTGCGCAAACTGTTTGATCGTGTATGGGGGCCTTAAAGGAAGAGTTCCTCAGGGTAGTTTGGTAGTATTTTAGCTCCAACACTTCAACTTTTAATCGTGTCCAAAGCAAATTAATCTCTTTTCTATGGTCCACAGTCCACGATCGTGTACATTATTATGTCAGTCATCGCCCGCCGGTCGCCGATTCACAGTTCATCGATATTCGATAACGCCAGACCAGGGAATACCAGTCCCAATTTCCGATACTCGATCTCGAACAGCGCTACTTTAACCGTTCCGAAATAATGGCGAAAACCTTCTCGTATAAGTATAGAAGCCCCATCAAGACCAAATAAAAATTTATTGAAATTACACATGTTTCCGATTTCCCGTCATAAGCGGTAAAATTAATATTTGTCGACAACAATGTCAGAAACTTATCAGTTATTATGTTTCCGAAATGTTTCTTGGTGACTTGATCTGGACCATAACATTTATTTCTGTCGGCCATCACCTTTGTTGAGTATGTGACTATGTGAGTAGTGAGTGCTTTCTGAGTAGGCAGGCGAAGGAAGCGACTCACATTATTCTTTAATAATTTTTTCCATAATAACATTATTATGCTACAACTGATCTTGTTTAATGTTTAGTTTACTTTTGCTTACTCAACAATATATTATCTATCTATTTGATAAGAAACTTTTTTCTATAATATTACAATATTGCTGTAATTTTAACAGATAATATTCATTGGTCTTGAATTAATAATATTACTAAGAAATAGCTTGCTTTCACATACATTTTTCTAAAATTTTCCATCTATTGAGAATTTTCAACATATTTATATATATTGTTTTTATGTTAACTATTTTATTAAATTTTGTAATTTTTTTTAATATACCTACCAAATAATTTTAGACCAAGCCGTTTAACTTTTAAAACTTTATAAACTTATTAGCCAACTCAACATCGTAACATATTATATTACAACTCATATCAAAATGTGATTGATGTTTTTAATTTATTTCTTATAGATTATAAAAATTATAGTAAAGCAATGTTTTGTAACTTTATAATTTTATAATTTTATAAATAAGTAATAATAAGTATAAAACAATATAAGATATATTACTGTATTACCTTATTGTATAAGACTGTAGATTTTTAATAATCACCTAAGATTCTAGTGTTTCTGATATATGATTTATAAATTATAATACAATTTATACAAACAGGCCAAATTTTATACTCAAACGGTTAAACTGTTACAACTTACAAACTATTTATAAGTTATAACCATTAATATATTATAGTAATTAGTTAGGTTACCTTGGTTCAAGGTTTTCTGTGTAATATATATTATTTCTTATCATCCATAACCGAATATGTCTAAAAAAGAAAAAATATTGTTCATAATTTCATTGAAATATTTATAGAGGGAAATTTTCAATTATGAAAACTTTCAAGTGAAATATTTAAAATTCAGAACCCTAAGTATATAACAAATTAGAACTTACGTCTGCACTCACGTTTACATCCACTGTGATCGAAGAAGTATCACGTTTCCGCTCTTCATGAACACTATAGCTGTTCACTGGTGTATAATGTTTAAATATTGCAGACACATTGAACAATTTATCGCGTAAGTATACGAAAACAAATATATATATATATAATTATTAACATAGTATAATATAGTTAAACACACTAAAAATTAGTGCAGCATAATATACTGGTGGTATATTTGATAGACGATTGTCTAATATTTATAGAAATGTGTATTACGCTAATAAATTTCAAATTATACCCAATTTCGAGTGTTTGGAACTTATAGAAACGCATCAAATATTTTTATAACAAACCGGATACGGTAGTTTTTAAAATGTTATTTTATGCTTCTGGGAAAATAATATTATTATATACCTGATATAGCCATATAGACTGGCAAAAATATTTTGATATTATTTATTATACCAGCGTCCTGCATAGTGCATCAATAGAATGCAAAAGTCGAAGGGAGCTAATAATATAGATAAAAAAAATTCTACCTTAGTATGGCGTCATTTTATATTTTTCTAGAGTGGTCGAACAAAATGAATTACAATACTAAACATTATAATGACTGTCAACTGATAAAACGTAACTGCAGAAAAATCGAATAATATTAAATATTATATCAGAATACTTCAAGTTTTACGGATAAATATTGCGTATAAGTGGTGGTTCTGATTTTAGAATTTGTATTGTATCAGTCGATAATAGCTATAGGGATGGTAAATTAATTGCACAAAAAAAATCTAGCAACTCTATGTTGGTTTACTACTAAGTAGGTTCATCTAAATTTTGAAAAGATACTACATTCACTGATTACAATCTTATGTAGGTATCGTAATTCTCGGAAAAATTACTAAGTAAATAAATAAAGTAAACTAATTAAGTTACCCCCAAAGTGCAAAACATTCATAATATATTAAATAGGTACTGAAGTATTGACTACTCACACTCTCAATACATTCCTATTAAGAAATATACCTATTAACAGTAAATACTTCACGAGTACCTACATTGTCAAGAACGTAAAACTATTACCATAAAAATAATGTGTGTAGTTAAAAAAAAAACATTTATTTTTGAATTACGCTATACTATACACTAATACGTATACGGATAGTGTGCGTATTGATCTTCGGTTAGGTAGGTGCACTGAAGTTATCACTGTCAGAACGACAACATCAGTAAGCTAACCTGATAAATAATTATGATGCGATAGAACTTAAAGATAAATTAGTTTGCAGTGTTACAATTAATCACCCTTTGCCAAAATGTCACAATCAATTTCCTCGATTTGATTGTATATAGTTGTGACGTAGGTAGTCAATTATATAGATAAGTACAATAATAGTTACAATTTACAATAACTTTTGAACAACAAGCCAAGACCTTATGTCTTATGATATTGATATTATTTAATAATATATATCTTAATAACAGCAATAATTTAACATTCAGTAATTATTTTGTGTATTATATATACATTTATGCCGGATTGCATGAACAATCACTAAACATTTATTGAATCAAAAGTGAACTAATGGTCCCATAAACATGGTTTAGTGACCCATGATTGGTCCATTCAATTTTAATGAACCATTAAATTGGTACATTTTTTGTGCAATTCCCGGCAATAGTCATTTAGTTTACCAGTTGTAGTATTAATTGTTGTTACACTGGTTTACCTACTATTCTTGTGTAATAATTAATAACAATTATTACTATAGTATTATAATATTATAATAGTGCTATTGGAAAGAACGCGTTTAAGGAAACTCGTTTCAATGATTTCGTTCAATTTTCAGGAACTTAACAGAAACGTAGTTCCTTTTTCGTTTGAAACACATTGGAAATTTGTTCATTTTTTTAGAGGAACTTGAGCGATTTATTTTGTTCTTTATTTTCTTTCATTTATTCTTAGATATAGAGAATTTAAATCATTTTTAGAGCAAAAGTTTTATAATTAAACCTATGTACGATAATTTAGACAATGTTTACAAAATGTCAAGTCAGTCACAACTCACGGTGGTCTTATTGGTCTTAACTTGTATGAAATAAACAAATTAAACATTTTAAAAACAAAATAACTACATAATTAAACAATTTGTTACTAAAAATTATATTAAAACAATTTTAAAATTATTAAAGAACAAAAAATGTTCTTTATTTAAGAATGAAGAAAGAAATTAGTTCCTATTTCTTTCAGATAGGAACGAGAAAGATTTAGTTACTTTCTTTTAAGATGAACGTGAATGTGAACCAATTCTTTTTTTAGGAACTTTCCAAGAACTGACTATAGGTAACAACTATAATAAGACGTAATAACCAATAAATACATATTAAATAATAACTAATAAAGTGTGAAAGAACATTTTTATATTCAGATCGAAGCAATGAATGTAAGTATTTCATAAAATGTAATATTTGTGTCTGTCATCATAACTTTTTGGAGTGGTAAAAATCTTCAACTTTAAGTAAGATAATCGGGAAAAACTAAATATTTTTTTAAAATGGTACTATTTATAAGTACCAAAGCGTTTTTGAAAATATTTTTTTTGCATAATTTTAAGTTGTTAAAAAAAACAAAATTTTTATAATGTCTATTTCCTATTGTTTTTAAGATTTTTAGACCTTTGGATGATAACACACATTTTTAATTTAATATTTTAAAGCAGAATATTATTCGAAGTAATTCGGTATGTGAAAACCAATTTTCAGATAAATATTTTATTAGTTAACTTAAAATATTTAACAACTTTACCATAACCTGCACCTTGTTTTATTATTATCTTTTAGTTAAATATACAATATATAAATGTATAATAATATGCAATTTTACTTTGCCCGTAATGTTTAAAATAAATAAATAAATATTTAAAGTTTAGATGAGCGGAGTAGTGGATCAAGATATTGTCTGGTAACCGGGGTAAGTACCACTCCATTTCGACCAACTATATTTTATTAATACTTATACCTACTCTCAAACTCGATTTTTATACATTAAAATAAACCAAAAAATATTCTGCTTTGGAATAAGGAAGTAAAAATGCACGTGATCGACGATCGTTGTATAAAGTAAAACAATAATAATTACAATAAAAAATAGAAAAAATTAGAAAAATGTTATTCTTTGACCACATAAATTATATTAAAATTAAAATATATAGTATCAAAAACGTAATACAGTCGAGTCTCGATAACTAAAATGTCAAGGGAGACAAAAATTAATTCAGCTTACGTATTTTTCGAGTTAAATAACTCGAATTAATTAAAATAATTTCCAATGGACAAAAAAAATCGAGTAATCGAGACTCGACTATAGTCGACTATAGTCTAATTATAATTAGTGTTAAATAAATCATTCGGGATAATAATGATAATATTATAATAATTTATTTTTAGAACTTAAAATGTTTAGTGAATTTTACGAATAATAAACAATTGACGAAGGCACATATTCTATTATAGGTATCTAAATAGATTCAGACGGTTTTCTTGGTACAATTATATAATTCTATTGAATGTACCTACACGGGTTTCACGACAAAAATCAGAAGTGTAGTGGCTCACGAAAAATGACTGAAAAGGACTATGATGGACCACGATGACCACACTTTTGACGACGCTGATATTGCAATGCGTGTACGCCGGCCGGCCTATCGCTAAGGTTAGGTTATTTTATTGGTTGGAAAATTATTCCTACTAGCTTGGAAAGCGCAGTGACGACGAACTCTGCTCGCTCGAGGGGTCAGGTCACGAGAATCATAGTAGGACGGGTTAGTTGTAAGCGAAGGTGCACCTTTTATGAGTTATAAATGCTTAGCTCCGATTATACCATGTGTGCACTGTCCACCAAAATAGCTAAGTACACAGAAAAATTTAAGTTTTTGCGCATGCGAAAAACCCAAGAATCAAAAATTGTAAGTCTCAACAGTTTAAAATCTCATGTCTCACAAACTGAATTAAAAAATATGATGTATAGGGTACTGATAGTAATATAAGTCACTGAGTTATAGAATGTGCCCTGTTTTTGTGGAAACACCATATGATGTAAATCACTAAAAATCACTGAAATATTTGCTGAAATATTACTCAAAAAATCTTACAATGTGAAAAAAACTTATTTACTTTTGAAAAAACTATTAATTTTTTTGTATTAAAAATTAAAAATTCATTTAGGTGTGTAGAATACATAAAAAAAAGGGTTTTTTTATTTGGTTGTATAACTTTTTTCGTGTTTCTTTTTTATGAAATACCCAGAATAAAACATATTGAACATAATATGACGTACCTGTATTGATATTAAAAATAGCATTTCAAATCTAAAATTATTAAAATACAAATACCTATGCCAAAATAGGTAATATAAAATAATATTGTTTATCGACATAATATTTTTTAATTTTTATCCGTATCTTTTGAATTCGGACACTGGATATATAATAAATTACGACTAACCGGCGCGTGAAGGGGGTCGATTCTCCACCCGAATCCAAGGTAAGGATTTCATACACCTTGTGGAAGACGCTCGGCTGCAGTTTATTGTTGTAATAATATAATTTTACTAAAACCATAATAATATAATATACCCACGACGCTGGTGTACCTAAATTGCCTATTCGACGCACCGTGTAATATTTATAACCAACATTAGTTTTATATATTATATAATATTATCGAAATGCATATCGTAATCACAATAATTCACAACACACTGATTTTTGGACCACTCGAAGGTTCTGACTGGCATCCAATATTATTTAGACTTTAACAATGATCTATCAATTTTCAAAAAGAAAAAAAATATGATAAAATAAAAATCTTTGTATCCTGTAAGATGGTGGCGTGTTAACCGTGATTTTGAACCCGTTGGATTCAGTGAGAAATTGTAATACAAGATTTCATTATCTGAATATGATATTTAATAACTTCACAAATTATACAAAGAATATACATCTAATAGTATTGGTATGTTGTACATGACCCGTGTGTAGTGGGCACTGCCTAAGAGTCTACAGGTGGTGGTCATTCGACAAATTTATTCCCAATAAAATATTTCACTTCACCAAACCACCACTGCCTGCTGATGACTCGTAACTCCCGAGATAATAATATACCCAGAGTGAACATTTTTGTACCGATGTTAATAAAAAAATGAATCAAACAAATCGAAAATGTCTACAAATAGCTCAAAAACAGTTAAAATATTTTGAGATATTAAGTTATATTACTATGTATGGAAATATTTAAGGTATAAATTTGATATTTCCGATTAGGTACTTACGGTTTTTCTTTTTTGAACAGTAGTTTGATGATAAATTATTATTTGGGATTTCTGGACGCGCTGGGGCATAATAATAGAAATCTATTATCGTCTAAATAGATGAGTCAACTTAAAACAAATTAAATGATTGTAATTTTCGTAATTTGTAATAATAATAATCATACATTCACATAATTCGAAATATAGCCATAGATTTTTTATTTTTATTATTATAATTATTATATACTGAATAATGAATATTAATGATCATTAAAAAATTACACTAAACAATTATTCATTCATTGTATCTATTATATTATCAACATCAACACTAACGATTTGATTTCAAAATAAAATTCCGTAGGTAAGTATCAAATACTAAGTTTTACAGCTGTATACTATTGCACTACTAGCTAAATCACGAAAATATTTTAAGAAAAGTAAAGTAAATTTAAAAGCACACAACACAATGTTACATTAGATTGTCATCTTCATCCCCAAAGTTTTTGCTTTTCATTTCGATCAACGTTTTTATGATCGTTGGTGTATCTGTATAACAAATCAACAAATAATATTATGAAATTAAAGGCATTAATAAATAGATATCAAATTTTTAACAAATAATGAAATTCCACTAACAACAACTTATGAGGAATCTTATATTATATTTTCAAGGTTTAGACAGAGTGAAAATGTTGTTATCAACATTAATTATAAAAAAAATTATAAAAATCAAAAATGTAATTTGCCTATAAACAGCTCAATATAAGTTAAATATTTTGAACATTTTGAGGTGTATAGAAAATGTTATTATAACATTCAGTGAAAATTTCATATATCCACGGTAATTTTTTTTAGAGTTTCGTCAAAAAAATATTATGTATACATAGACACGAAAAATAAAAAAATAATAACTAATAACAATAGTTACCGGTATTCTAAAATACCGAAAATACTTGATATCGGTATTTTTTAAATATAACTATTAGAGATTACACATCATACATTCGTACCTGAATCCAAGTACGACGTATCATAACTTTCTGGTATCACGACTGATCGTCCTAACCTAGGACCAAACCAGAGAGCCGTGTTCTTCGATTCACTCCTTCTGCCAATCCTGGGAAATGGTATGAGTCCTTCTCGTTTATGACTTCTCAGTTCCCGTTGGGTTTCGTCTAAAAGGTTAGACAACAATTAATGTCAATCCAATGAACTCATAATAATATAATACGTCATGTCAAACGGAATTAAAAAAACACATACACAAATTATCCATTTGTAAAGCGGAGTTTATACCAGACCTTCCAACTCTAGGAAACGGTATCAATCCTGCAACGGATTCCCTTCTGTCTCTATTATTGTCTCTCTTATACTCGTCACTGTATTCTGAATCTGGAAAAAAAACATTTTTTAACTAACGTTTATAAAATGACCTGTTTATTTGAAGTATACCCCGTAGCCGAAATTTTTACGACATTAAATATTTTTTAACAGAGAGGTATTAAAACAATTAATAATTTAATATAATATGAAATTATGCTATATAATTTTGGCAATGTGGCCTGTGGGCACTGCTGTTATACCCAACCTTAAGATTATGTGTGTTTCCTTTTAGGTTTCTAAACGTAAGTTTAAACTAAAAACCGTTATGTCCGTTAGTTACCAGTACATATAGTTACGATTGTCGATATGAAGATATTTATTTATTCATTATTGTTCGTAGTTACTTTACCTACATAGTTACAATTGTTTGTATTAAGATATTGGATTACGATTGCGGATTTTAAGCAATTATTTATTTTAGGTATAAGTAGTTAATATTGATTTTAACTACCTATCAAAAATATACTACCAAAATATTAGGGTTACCAAATAATTATTTTCAAATGGTATAAGTATATCAAGTCATGGTTAGTGTTGTATTAAAATTAATTTGGGAACCCAGAATTTAGATCGCCCGTAGAAAGCTTTCCAACATTGTTCACTTTAAGTAAGTTACAATATGTATAATTATAGAAACAATTGTTCTAAATATAAAGTATAGCCTTCGGTCTCTGTTATTATCTCACTTATACTCACTGCAGTATTCTGAAACAAAAAGAAAAATGATTATCTATAATGAAACGTTTATATTAAAAGACTTGACTAACCTAACCTTGATTTGAAGGGCGGTAACCAAAATTTCGACGAAATGAAATATTTATTTTCTGATAGGTATGAAAACAATAAATAATTGTTTATAATAGTTGAATATATAATTATATGGAATTATTCTATTATAACTGTGGATACTGTAACCTAAACAAGATTATGTGTGTTTTCTTTTTAGTTTTAGGATTCTAAGCATTATAAGTTTAAACACCTTTTATCCCTGTTGTGTCCATTCGTCAGTCCGTTAGGTAACAGTACATAGTTACTATTGTTGATATTAAGATATTAATTTATTAATTATTGACTATTGTTCATAGTTACATTACCTATACATAGTTATTATTGTTTGTATTAAAATATTTAATGGTGACTGTACATTTTAATTGAAATTACTTATTGGCAATTGCATAAGTATTTAATATGAATTCAAACTATCCAAAATATAGGTACTACCAAAATATTTAGGTTACAAAATTCTTTTAAAATAGCGTTTGTAATTATAGTTTATTGCTTTGTATTAACATTTAAAATACGTTTAAATATTGGGAATTTAGCTCACACGCAGAATGAGCTTTCCTAACTTGTTCACTTTTAGTAAATACTAAATATAGTAAATTACAATGTGTATAATATTAAAGATAGAGTTGTTTCATAATAAGGTATAGCCTTATTCTGTATCTGTTATTGACTCTCTTATATTCGCCACTGTTTTCTGAGGCTATAAAAAAAATGTTAAAAGACCTATATGATTATAGTATGGTAAACAATATTTCAACGAAGTTAAATATTTATTATTAGGGGTAAGAATATATTGTATAAAAACAATTAATAATTATCGATAATAGTTTAATTAATATGGAGTAATTGGTAAATCAATTATAATATTGTAAGCACTGCAACCTATTTTAAATAATATTATGCAGCGTTCAATTTTTAGTTGTAGGTCTTCTATTACGATTGTTGATATTATAAGATAGGATTAAGAATTAAATAAATAATCCTAAAGCAGTTATATTCAAAGAAAACTCATACTAGCCAGCATTAAAAAAATAAATACATATATTATTTGCAAATTATGATATTTATTTAAGCTCATATATATAAGCATATTCAATTTGCCAAGTTATTTTTAAATTGTACGTATATAGAATTATACTTTATTAAATACATTCAGAAACTGGGAATTATTTCAGCTCGCGGAGTGAGCATTTCTTTAAACTCGTTTACTAGCTTAGTAAGTTACAATAGTATGTATAATATTAAAGAAAGAGTTGTTCTAAAAAATGTATGGCTAACTTACATGTAATCTTTTTTGTGATATTTTTTTAATTTTTTTTTTTTTTTTTTATTAGATTTTAGTTAATAATGATGACAGATGGACAGTTATTCAATTACACAATTATACAATATACTAGACTAAACATTTCCATCGTAAATCTCAAAATCCCTGTTTGAGAACCTCCCCAGGGGACCTCTTATACTAGCATTTTTCGTGAAAAAATGTAGCATATCTTCTTCCCAGAGATCTAATCTATCTCTTTCCCAAATTTCCTCGCAATCGGTTCAGCCGCTTAGAAATGGTTAAAAAAAAAAAGTTATACCCAGCCTAAAATTAACATATGTTAACGCTTATTAGTGTCTCCTACTCATCTATGAGTTGAGGTGAGAGTGGGGTGGGACATGGTACTAGCAAGGGTTTTTAGTTGGTCATGCGATTTACCTACACCTAATCGTCTAGAGCCTATAATTATGTTTTATTTTTAGTTTTATTATATGTATTATTTGTTTATTCAATAAATGTTTTCAACGTAAATATTTATGTTAACACGTCAATTAGTACGTATGTCGTATATTATAATATGATGTGGTTAAAACGGTGAAGAATCCATGGACAAGTGCGACCAAATGTGAAATGATATTAGTTTAAGATTCTGAGGGAAGTGAAGAATGTATTAATTATTATATATATATTACAATTTTATTTTTATTTGTGTCTGTGTACACGATAAGTAGTCGAAATAATGCTTGAATTTTCAACTTCAGTGTATGTTCGATGGGAAAGTAAATCTTGTTGGTGCATTGGGAAGTCAAAATTTAAAATTCACAGTAGTTTTTCAAAGCGCAGGGATAAACAAAAAAAAAGTATATAAAGAAAATCTGGATTTTTTACGCAAAATCTGTTTTCCACAATATCGATCTTGGTATTTGGTGTAACTTTGGTAAAACAAATGACCATATATTCATGAAATGTTCACTGGTTATTTATTTTAGCATTTTCTATGACGATAAATTTTTCAAAATATTTTGATTTGTCTTGAACTGTTAACGGAAAATTTTAGTTTCCAATATTTTTAGTTTTTTTCCATGGATGACAATAAAATTGTATTCGTTGGGTAAAAAAGCTTGAAAACGTAATACAAGGCTCCTAATATATTGTTACAATAGCAGTTAAAAAATATTAAAAATACATGGTCACAATTTTTGCTTATAAGCATTTAAAGTTCAAATTTTTCCAAAATTGGATATTCACTCGATTTCTCATGGTATTGATTTTTTTATTTTGCTGTATTTTAAAAATGAATAACTGTCCTACTGTAGATACTTTAAATTTGTATCATATGTTTATTTTATCGATTTCTATAGTTGACATAATTTACAAAATATTTTGACTCGTTTTGAGCTATATTCTGTTTACAATTTATTAAGTTTTTTTTTTTATAAATGTAAATTGAATGTTAATCTTTGGGTCGAAAAGCTTAACAATTAAATACAAAGATCCTGGTTCATTGTTACAATAGTAGTTGAAAAATACTAAAAATACTCAGGCACAATTATAAGCATTTAAAGTTCGATTTTTGACAGCATTTATCAAATTTAATATTTAAAAATGATTTTGTAGTTAAAAATTGATAAAATTCAAATTTTACAGATAAGGACTGAAAATTTAAAACAAGGTTCCACGTAAGTAGGTTATTCTGTAACCAAAATATCTCAAAAATATAAACACACAGTTTTTTTTATAGTTATTTTATGTTAAAATTTGGACAAAATTACATATTAAATAATCAAGAATAACGATTTTAGTTATTTTGTTGTAATTTTATAGTATTTTTTCAACTAACCGGTTACTGTATTAATACTAAGTAGTTATAATATATAATTATAATATAAAATATCAACACAGACAAACCGTTTCACCTCAGAAGTCAGAATCGTTTTCGTATACAATGATATTATATCATATTGACTTCAAATTTAATAACATTCATTATACAGTGACCCACTTGCCCACCTACTGAACAGCAGAGCGACATCCACTTGCCCACCCTTTTTTTAATAAATTGTTATTAATAAACTATTTTTACTGATCACAGTTTTATACTACATAACATATTACATAGGTACATCGTTTATCTATGTTGTAAATCTATTTTCTGTTCCCTATTTAGAAAAAATCAATTTTGTTGGTTCTAAGTTTTTTTTTATTATATTTTCACCCCCCTTAGGTTCTGATTGATGAGTGCCCTTGAATGTACCTACTCACTTCTTACGGATAGTTTGAGTTATTTTTTTTTTAAATCCGTGAATATAAAACCATTTGGCATTTTAAAACCGTCTAACTTGCTGTTAATTTACTATAGGTATAATATATCATGTGGTTAAAAAACAAACAATTTTTTTTTAGCATGTTGTTAGCACCCGGCCAAATAGTTTCCGCCCCCATGTATAGTTGGTACCTACCTATATTACAATTTTGTATTTTTTCCATTTGACTTGAAACGTAATATTTTCCACCTCGAAAAATACGAATGACCGCTTAATAGAATTTCATGTCGACAACCATATTATTAAGGTACCTTTACATAATAACGTGATGACGAGAGCCACGTGCAAGTTATGCACACGTCGTGCGCGAACACAAATATAATAATAATATTTAATATATTCTGGTCGGTAGGTAGGTTACCTGCAGGTTAAACCACTTAAGAACATATAACAATATTAATAACGTTATACATCACACACGATAACTATTTTAGTGTTGGAATGGTAAATATGCAAAAAAGGGAAACTACAGAATACGTGGGTGCCCGCGGTCCGGGGCTCGATTTAAACAAAGGGACGTGTATATAATATATTATTATATTTTTATATTGTTATAATATGACTATCGCCATTATATTGTTATTAATATTATTATGCGGTTGATGGAGAAGATTCGTGTCGAACGTTAATTTAATAATTTCTAAACCTTTTTATTTTTCTACTCGCCAGACGCTAATT
This sequence comes from Nasonovia ribisnigri, assembly GCA_027563435.1. NCBI lineage: Eukaryota > Metazoa > Arthropoda > Insecta > Hemiptera > Aphididae > Nasonovia > Nasonovia ribisnigri. The sequence goes on from JANEHU010000445.1 coordinate 50,390, forward strand.
CGGTTAGTTCCTGGTCGGCGTTATTTTACGAGGTTATCTAGTTATCATAATATAGGCAGGCACCGATGCTTAATGAATGCGTTAAAAAAAAAAATTATTTTTATTATTATAATTATAAACAGGCAAATACCCGCAAACCGTGTAATGTATTGTGTACCTGCATCATCTCATCATAATATTTTAAACATGTAAAGGTAGATTTAACTATATTGACACTGTCACCGCGTATCCCGCGTGTAACCGCGGTGTGGTCGGTGTTCAGAATTTTCTCGTTAATCGCAAAATTAAATATTTTACAGGAAAAACGATTAAAACAACCACACCTAACCCACAGTAAACTGTCGAATATTATCAACTATATTTTGGTATATTTGGATAGGACATAAAGTCTTATCAGTAATAAATGAAATCAGGATCCAACTGGCCTTCGAAGCCTTTTTGTTCCCCTCCCCCAGAAAACTTAAATTAAAAAATAACTTTTTTTAGGAAAAGCTAAAAACTACTTTAAAACGTAGAGTGCAATGAGTAGGTGATTAAACCATGAATAAATTCATATCGCTACGTACCTTATAGGTATCGTGTTTGTATAGCAGCCACAGCAAATCGGAATTCTCGTGGTGGGAGATTTATTTTCTTTTAGTGGTCCCCAGCTGACCCCCAGTGTTTTTATGAAAGTGTAAATTGGCTGGCAAACTACAAAAGGTTGGACCACCCTGAATTAAATTATACGAATTGAGACCATATAAGTATAGGAGGTATCTATATCCAGTAATAATTATCAATATATATATATAATCATATCATACAAAAATGTAAACTAGTTCTTATCAGTTCAGGACAGCAAAACCACATAAGCCTCAAATGTGAATGTCCTATCCATGTTTATAAGAACTATGGTAATAGCACCTCTATGGATATTATCCGATAAAAATATGCTATGCACAAAATGCATGTACATAAATACAAGACTTAGAGGCAGGGGTGTAACTGGGTAAAAATCTAGAGGGGAGGGCAAAATAATTTACCAACCAAAATCAAAACCTGAACCCTCTTTCCCACCCTAGTTTAAAATATATTTTTGTTCTAAACCTAATTGTTTATTAAAACAAGTTTTTTTGCTCCAACGAAAAGATACAACTTCCACGAAAGTCAAAACAGAAACGATGCAGGTGCGAACAATATTGCTTTATATATAGCTTCTTATCAACCATCTCTTGTTCTGATTTCATAACGATAACCATAAAAATAGAGAATAAAATCATTTTTCCCTCAAAAAAATTTTTTTTTTTTAATGAATTGTCAGATAACGTAAAAAATATATTTTCAAAATCGTTGATAAACTTTTTCTGACAATGTGAACTCATTAACTGTTACAACTTTACAAGAATCGTATAGTACCTATATATTATATAGGTTACCTATACCCGGGATCAAAGGTTAAAATGGTTGGAGGGCCACCTTAGGAATTCAGGATTCTAGTAATCCAAATAAAGTTAAAAGGACGCTACGACAAAGTAATTTGTTGTCTCCATCCTACAAGTGCGTGACATAACAAATTTGCGTTCAGCAGATCACGTTTAGCTCCGTTAGTTTAAAAATTAGAGTGAATCGATCTATTATGAAACTTGGTGGTAAAAACATTACCCGTGTTTGTATGAGGGTTTTTTTACGATAATTTAAGCAAGGTTTGCATATATAATACATCGTAAACTAAAAATGCTCATAACTCACTTAAAAACTGAATTATCATAAAAAAACCCATATAATAGGTAATATTCTGTCAAATTTTATATAAATCGATTTACTCTCATTTCTAAACTAACGGGGCTAAACGTGATCTGACGACTGTACATTTGCCATGTTGTGCAATTGTAAGACAGAGACAACAAATATCTGTGTAGCGTCCTCTTAAGCAAAATCAAAATCAATTAAATTATAAAACGAAAACTAATGAAAACCTCATTTAATTGACCATAAAAATCTGTGGCCCAGATAAAGTTCATCCAAATTTGGTGACCCCATGACCATAATAAATACTATGCCCAAAATTTCATAACGACTTGTTGCAGTCACCTCCTGAACAGAACTATAATATTACTGCTCCAGGATGGGTTTCCCCACCGGTCACATTATAACTTTGGCCGATAGATTCACGTAGGTATAATAATTTATAGTATTTATTTATGTATGGTATGTTAGAAAATAGATCCTGTGCGGAGCGAGGAAACTAGTGGTTTTACAATGAAGTTTATTTTTTATCATTTTTTTTTTTATATCCTGTAAACACAATATTCACTAGAATGGAGTGCTTCGATTTCAACATATAGTCTCTTATATTTTAGAAAACTGGATCAAAATGGTACTTTAAAGAGGTATTTTTTCAATTTTTTTGTATTTAACGCCACTATAAAAACCACCGAAAAATTATGAAAAAACCACAAGAAAAGGGATTTTAATTGTTGACGTTTTGTCTATCACCATAGAAACCAATAAAATTTAAAAAAAACTTGTAAAGCTATAAATGCATTGTACACTGATACTCCGTTCAGAATCGTTTTTATCGAATGCACTCATTGCACTCAAATCGAATACTGTAATAATAAACTATTCTGTCTGAGGACCGAAGGTACGATGGACAAACTTCTGAAACCGCTAACATATTCCACCCCGATGTACTTACCCGCTTTTTATAAATAATAATTAGTAAATAAATTACCATGAAATTAATTTTTATAAGACCCTTAAACGTTTTTAATTATTTTTTTTGTTAGGTTCCGATAATTTCGGTTACAATGTTGTTGACTTGAACCGCTTATAGATATATATATATATATATTTTGAATAATAATTGTAAATATAGTACACTATACTTTTTATCTCTGCTTGGTGATGCACACGATAAATGATAAGGTATTCTAAACATAATAATCAATAAACAATATTCTCCGCTAAAATGTTTCTACTTTAAATGAAATTCGATGAGAGGAGGGGGGGTCCGGACCTCTTGACGCTCCACTAGTTACAGCTTTGCTGAGCCACTCCACTCATCAATACTTTAAATATTTGTCACTAGTCAATTAACTATATATGGTTAAAAAGTATTTCAATATATGAAATTAAAAATGTATATTGTTTTTCGAAAAATAATTTCACCTAGCACCATATTCTGTGTATTAAATATTAATGTATTATTATTAGTATTATCTATATGTAATAATATGTAATTCTACTGTTTTTTAAGAATAGTTATATCCATAATTCCCTTTAAATAATTAAAGAGAATAATTTATAGAAAATTAAAGTAGGTAAATATGTGAATATGTCCGCAAACAGTTCAAAACAAATCAAAATATTTTGAAAATAATATAAACATTCAGTGAACATTTCATAAATATACGGTCATTTGTTTTAGAGTTACAGCAAAAACCAAAATCGATTTTGAGTGAATATTCTCATTTTTCTTAATTTTTTTATTGTTTATGCCGGTGCTTTGAAATCGCTTCACTCAAAATTTAAAACAGGGCGATCATGTTAAAAAAAATCACCCAGAGGCCTGCATACATACTTTTACATAATATTACCTACATAAATAGTTTGTTAAAATAAACGACTATTAATAATAATAATAATAATAACTATTATAATCATAATATGATTATTATGCGTTTATTTATAATGTGTATACGAATATAGGCACCATAAAGTAATTTTAATTTTGCTCGCTTGCAAATTCTATATATACCAACATCATATACACTGTAGAACAGTACGAATCGCAATCATAATATTGCTGGGAACAGTGGCACACGATAAATTAATTCCTGTATAGGTAGGTAATAATAAAAATGATTGCATAGTATAAAAGTTTATCAAACCTGTCTATACTTATAAATCTGGATAAAAAAATCTGGATTAATTATTATGTTGGAATGATAAAATTTTACAATTTTTTTCACCATTCTATAACGAGACGAAAATAAACGCGTTTGAACAAACAGTGGGCGTCTATATTATATTATGTATAGGTACGAGTAATAATATTATAATAATTGGTCGTAGGGGCTATACAAATATAAAACTAACGAGTCCATAACAATTTTTTGTTATTTTTTTTACATCCTGATTTTTTTATTTGGACTGTATATTTTTTCATTGGATTTTAGCCAGGTAAAAATGATTCAATTTTCAACTTTGGATGTACGTAAATATCTGGAAATCAATTGGATCTAGTTGGGGACTGGGGGTAAAAAAATCAAAATTTCCAAACATAGGAACTTAATAAATAATAATATGGAAAATTTAGTATAGGTAATTACACGATAAATACTAATATATTATGTGAGTATATAGTGTAAGAAGTATAAGGACTAAATTAAATATTATACATATTATATTTTATATTTTTGTAAACCATTTTTAAGGTTATCCTTGGTATTTAGTAACATTTTAGTAACTTAGAAACTATAAAAATTCAAATTTAGTACATACTGATTCAAACTATTAAATGTCCATAATACATATATGGGTAGGACATAAAGGATGTGTCTAAAATAAATGACACTTTTTTTCCTGGTGCAGAGAGTGTTTTTGATATTATGCGCAATGAAGGATTTTAAAATATCAAACCCCTTTATAAAATTACATCAAATTTTCGACTTTATGATAATATAATATTATGTAATATATGTCCAATGTGTTAGCACCTAAACGTTCCGTCCTCCGTCAACACAACATTAAACAATTTACCGGACGCATACCGTGCTGGTATCCTGACTTAAGTGGTCGAAAACGGATGCTCTGGCTGGCAAACCACAATCCTGTAATGACGTTTCCGTTTTCAAGGTGCATTACAAACGGATCATGTGGACACGTGACAAGCTACTAATGCGTTACAGTGATCTACTGAATAACGAGGAGGAACGCTGGGCACCTGTTACTCAGTGGAATAGGTATTATTATTATTATAGGTATATACTCAGGTTTTACTTCCTTTTACCAAAAAAATCTTATTTACCACCATAATAAATCCACTGCAGAAAAGATTAATTTTTAGTAATTTTTAATAGATTTTTTGACTGGTTAAGAACATTGCTAAACGTCCGCAATAATCGTCGTATCATGTATCATCGATTATTACCACGTTTATTATGGCCTGAAGAGGCTTTAAAGATGACCACGTCAAATACTCTAACACGTAGAATATATACATTAATAATTCTTTAATTTGTTGTAAACAATTATATGAAAACCGTGAAGCAAAAAAAAAAAATGTAATTTAGGATGAATCCCCCCCCCCCACTCGTCTGTAGGCAAGACTCTAACCGAACTAAAAACTTCTGTTACTGTATGCAACAGTGCGACTTTCCCGGTTTTTAAGTACACAGGGTGGCCACCGTGTTTTACGAATGATTAAACAAAATAATAATCGACCGTGTGTAATAACAAGAAACTGATGAAAACTATTTGAAACTATATTATATGCGCTGTAAGTACTAAAATTAATAATATAAAATCTGTCTATTTAATTAAAAAATTAATATTTGTTTTTACGCATTATAATTCTATTAATCTGTTATAGGTTTTTAGTATTAAAAATAACTGGTAAAATACCTAGAGTATCAACCTAATAATATTATGTTTGAAACCACAATGAAATTCTTGGGGTCCATTGGAAACCCCTCGCAACCCCTCGATCCCACTACTATACACAATATGCTATTATATTATGTATAGTTATGATACCGTTAAAGTATGAAATCCGTTATTATATAGGGGATAATATAGCTACTTATAACTTATAAGTCTTGTATAATTTATAACTGCCAGTCAATATTCGATTTTTGTAAATTGGAATTCGCAGAAAAATTCTTGTTTGGAATATGAAATTAAAAATATACGCTTTCATTCGACAGAGTAAAAACTTAGACATTTATAAAAAAAAAATATTCAAATAATAAATATTTCTAAAAATTGTGATTACCTATTTTTGAGATAATGTGAGCGCTGTTTAACTTTTAAAGAACCACTCTGTACAAACAACGTTATACATCTACGAAAGATGAAGTAAGTTTTGACGGGTTCTATACCATCATAATATAATGCAGTGTATATAATAAATAAGCGTGTTTGTTTGAAGCTCAAATTCTAAACACGTCACCATAAATCCAATAATAGATCGGATAAATTTAGTACATACGCCTATATAATATGTATATAATATTTGAAATTAGAAAATAATATTTATGCCCTAAAGGGATAGTTAAAAATAATAGACTACTATTTACACGTAGGTATAGGACGTACCTGTGACGTACTGATGTGCTCGCGAGTGTGTGTGGGTGTGCAGTGGCGCATTTTGTTTATGTTATAGTGTCTATATTCAATCCAGCCTCACTTATGTTCTTTGGTAGCCTCAGATCTCAATCCTCTGGTACAAAAATGTGCAGTGCGTAAAGGGGAAATTTTATTTTAAGAAAATTGTCAATAAAATATTATTGAACTTGAAGCTAAAAATAATTTCGAACCGAGTATTAATAATATTAAGCAGGTGTTGCCATCATAGTACAAATAAATTAATAGAGCATCTAATAGCATAGTAAATAGCATAACTAATATTAAAAATATTTACAAACTAGAATATTTTTGGTGTTGAAAATTGTATACACTCGCCACAACCCAATTACGCCACATGTGTGTGTGTGTGCGTGTACATCTTACAACCTTCAATAATAATAGTAAAGGCATCTATATATCTTTATTCTACATATATTTAAAAATGAATCCCTATTTTCCCTCGGGCACGCAATAACTTGAAAACGCCTTTACCAATTTTCTGTTGTATTCGTAATTGTCAGGGAAAGGTTTGTATGAAATAACATTTTAGGAAAATCCTCAGAAAAGTAGGAAATCTGGATAACAAAAATATAACAACGCGCCAGATGGCCAGTAAAAAAATAAACTAAATAATAATACTATATTTTTGTTTGTTGTAAGGTTGCTATATTGAAAATTGGTTATGATTGAATATAATTTATGACCTGTATATTATATTTGGTCAAAACCATAAACATAGTAAAAATGGTAACGCTAATTTTTCCTTAACCAACGTGCTAATATGAAACATTCGTAATTACGTACGCACCTCGCGAGGTCTGCAATCCACAACTGACTCACTGACTGATACAATATATAGTGCCTAAATAATGATAGCTTGAGGCTTGCAGATTTCACGGTACCTCCATACCACCATGTAAGTGTGCACTAAGAGAGCATCTTCCAAAATTTGCATTTTAAAGTGGTGCTTGCACAAGTATTTTGAGATTAAAGATTCAAGATGAACATTTTTAGGTTTTGAACCACACACCGAATATTAAATAATGAATTGAACAAAGTTTGAATCATATAGAGTTGGCACTTTTAACGGGAACGAAATGCACGGGATCAGCTATAGTTGTAATATAATATAAAGAGTAATTAAATTAAAACAACAAAATCTATTCCATGACAATTGTACACTAATCATGAACTGCAATTATTCGCAACTGTGCAGGTTTTAGTGTGGGGAGGAGCTTATAGGGTCTCAACCCCCTCAAATGATTCCCAAGTCCACCAAACAAACTATATTAAACCGTTGTCAAATATAACACAAAATTGATTTTTTTATTTTATATACCTATATAAAGCTTATATAATAATGCGAAACATTTTGTTATAAATTTAATATGATTATAAACATTATTATTTATTTGATTCTATTTTGATTTAATTTTTGAATCGATATTTTATATTATTTTGTCGTCCGTCTTATCTCGGAATTAAATTTTCAAATATACAACAAATAAACTAATAATAATAAATTAATAAATAGTCTGTAGGTACACTGTTAAGTATATAGTAATTGTCCGAGCTGCCAGAGCTGCATGATTTTGCAAATTGACCGTTTTACTATAGTCAGTTTACTGACGTTCTAAGCGTATCGGCGTATCGCTTACATATCTACTATATATCAAGTCAATTTTGTAAAATACAATTGACTTGATATATAGTAGATAGCAAAAAATTGTTTATATGTTTAAACATTAAATGTAAAAAAAAAATAACCAAGAAAGATCTTCCGATGATAAATGATCAACGTCTACAACCTAGTTTAAGCGTTTTAAATTCACAATATTAGCATAAACTACAAACGTCTATTGATCAATATATTTTTTAATTTTTTTTTATTCAATATATAATTCTATTATGATCATATTATGTTTAATATTAAACTCAGCATTTTTCATTTACTTATAATATACTCCTAACTCGCTAAAAAATTGAAATACGTAAAAACCCACAAACACAGATAATGTTCTTATCATTAAGTTTTTTCATTTAGGTTTATCATTTAGTTTTATCATTATGGTCGATTCACTTCTTGGTTTTTAGCTTTCTTTTTTATCATTTCTTCTTTTATTTTACACTACCTAAATATAACGTAGGTACGTACCTAGTTCTAATCTTATGCAAAAATAAAAATAATCATGTTATTGACTTTAAATGTTTTATTTTCATAACTTTTAGGTATAACTTATTTAAAAAGAAGTTAGTATGAATAGATAGGTAAAATAAAAAATAAAAAATAATATTATTATAATTATTATTCTAAAATTGTTTTCTTCGATTTTTAATTTGAGAAAATGTAGTGATAAGTGATAACTTTATTGCAATTAATAAAGTTAATAGGCAATGGTGTTTTCAATGCATATTTTTTTTGGCAAGTTGCTAAACGGATAATCGTTCTTCAGTCGTCACTAAATTGACGTATACGTTAAAACGCCTATTTAGTGTCAATAGACATAAGAAATAAGCATATTATATTTATTTGACCCAATAGGACCAATAAAATATTATGTATATAATAATAATATTATACTATATTGATATAATATGATAATAATAGAAATAATAAAAAATAAACAACTCGATGGTTTAATGTACGTATATAAAAATAAATTGCCATCCCTTGCCTCTCAGAAATCTAATGAGAATTTAATACCCGTAATGGTTAAAATAAACCACTACCCACATAGTATAGCGGTATTAGTGATTGTTTTCTAATATTTATAAATTTACAATAATTATATCTTTCATAAATTAAACAATAATTATACACCATGTCACCATATTAATATATTATCACCATATAGGTGTTATAAGGATTTGAGAGAAGCATAATATGTGCAATACTTTATAATGTCTATTATTATTCTACATAATATTTCTTCAAATACAATAACTATTGCATTTTTTCAGAATAGGAACCACATATAATAATTAGAATAAAACTGTGGATCCGCCACTGAATTTCGGTGATGTCAATAATGATAAAAATATATATTATGTGCATGTATTATTAAATTATTATACGTCACAATGATGTCACTTAACTCATTATTATTAAATTTGACAATAAAAAAAAGAAACAAATCATGATACTTTGATTGGAATAATAGACGGAAAAAAATAGTACCTATGAAAAATTTGGTGCTATATAATAGCAACTGCCTCTAAAATAGTGCCTAATGGTTAATTCAGCCTTGATAGGTATGTATTCTATCTATTATACCGATTACCTTATTTATTGTGATGGAGTAAGTTATTTAACTGAACAAGAGACAAAAAACAAAATCGTTAATATATTATAATTACCGATTACTCGCACGTATAATACGCATATAATAATTTTAAAAGGTATATTGTATTAGTGAGTGTATTTTTCAAATAAAAGCCTGCAAAATTAAATATTGATGCAACAATGGGAGTAGTTTTATATATTTTTTATATGGGACAGTATATATAGTACACGCGCTTGTGTTTAAACTATTTAACGGTAACTTCCGGGCTAGGTTAATTTTAAAATGTTCACTCGATTGCAAAAATATAATTTCGTATACGTATTGTATATGTATTGTATATGATGCGTTTCATTTGTCGATATAACTATGTATTATATTATTAAAAAAAATATATCAAACTCTAAATCTAACGCTTTTTAGAAAAAACAATTCCGGCTGCGGAATATATAATAAATAATATATAGGTAATACTTAGATAAGTACTAATTGGAAAATACACGAAGCGAGTTTCTAACTCAACAAAGAATTTCAAATTGTTAGTAAAATAATTTAAATTTTATTCGCGTACCTACCTATATTATAAAAGTAAATGTTATTATCATTAAGAATCTTCATCATGAGCTGCACTAAATATTTCGTTTTTACGTTGGAATGACATGGTTTCTCACATTATAAAAATACAAAAAATAAAAGTTAACAATATTTTATTTTCATTTTAAACAATCGAATTTTCAAAAAATAACACATTTAGGTATTCACATTGCTTTGGGTTGTAGTAAATTAGATTTTCACAAAAACAGTGCGTGTAGACGTAAAACTTAAAAATGTAATTGTATTACCCGGGAATGATACTTATTTTACAAAGTAGATATATTATTTTTTACTTCGACTTTCAAGTAATTTCAATTTACTCATTTACTTATATTTTGCAGGTAAATCATTTATTTATAAAGTGAAAAAACATAATGATACGCTCGAATATTGTTACGTAACGTATAATACACATTACAAAAAATAATGATAGTGTTTAAAAAACATCTAAGTAAAAATATTACTATTTCATTTCAAATTTCCTGTCTCCTGCAATGTTTTGGTAAAATTTAATTGCACGTGAACAAGGAGTTTTACGTAAAAAAAAGACCGAACTACCAAACTCTTAATAAGCTATGTGAACACTGAAAACGTAGATATACTTCAAACTGTAGAGTACAAAAATATACTTGTGTACAACGTAGGTACCAGAGGTACCTAGAATATTCTAAGACAAAAAATGGGACGGTTTTTATTCGATGTTTTATTTTCCGACCATTGCAACTATAGTTTTCAAAGAAAACAAAATAATATTAATTTAACCGTGGGTATAGTACTATAATGATAAAATTAAATCCCATGAAATGCATATGAGCTTAATATAATATAGATTAAACATAGTACCTAACCCATAAGGTTGTCACAATAATATAATGTGGAATATAGAATAAAGCGAACACCACTATAGCCTGTCTGTATAATCTATAGATTAGTTAGGTAAATACAAAAAAGAAATGTTACTATTATATTAATACTTAATAGACCGATCACACAATAGAATTAACAATTATAATTCACGATGCAATTATAATAATAATAATAATTAATTACATTAATAATAATACAATAATAGTGTAATTATCTACGTATCTATAAAACTAAATAGTTTTGAATTTTAAATTTACGAATAATTATTTCAGGTGAGGTATCAGTATACGACATTGATAATAATTTAATATCCATACAAAATATTAGACATGAAAGATCCTATTTAATTTTCGATTACTTTGAGATCATAATTAATTTCAGTTGAATTAAAAATTGTCACGATTAGTAATTAATAGGTACTAGACTATAATTCGATAAATAAACGCAGAGCTTACGTATGAACAAGTTTTACTTGAGTCCATAGTTTACAGACTACTATAACGTGCAATGATACTATAATTAAATACTCGATTATATCTCAAAAAAATTGTAGGTATAACAGTTGAGTACATCATATTTTGTTTTATGATGTAACCAATTTTTTAAGCACTGTACATAACCCAGAAAAATAAAGGACTCGTGTTTTTATAACTAATATTCTAATTTCTAAGATCAAGAAAAAGGTGAAGTAATATATTAATAGTTTATATATAAAAGTGTTTAAGTTTTTAACAAGAGTAACATAAAATACATAGTGCTAAGACTTCAAATATTATATGAATATTATTAAAAATATATTTAAAACAATTTAAAACTCTTTATCATAGTCCATATGTAGTTATTTCAAACTAATGTCTCGAGGAAAGCATATTAAAATATATAATAGCTATAATTAATTAGTAAATATTATGATATAATTCATAAATGTAGAATTATTGATTAACGAAAAGTTCAATATTATAATTTTGATACGACTACCTATGCTGTGTTATTATTGTCACATTGTTATGTATTTATTTATTCAGATTAACCACATACCTATTGACTATTGTAAGGTAAGTAAGTGTACAGAAATATAGGTAATATATCATAAAATGGTAATAAAATATTAAACCTAATTGTAACGTAATAATAATATCTAAGTATTAACAAAGATAAAAATCACAATCTGTATTGGCTACGGGTAAAAACAGAAAAAAAAATATGCTAAATGTATAATAAACATGTAGTAGGTGCCTATAATAGACTATTATGATTGATGATGCTATTAATACAAAAGTGGAGTATTATACGTTAATTATTGACATTAGTCCATTATAGGTGGCGGAGAGTTAATCTTATAAGATGTTTGGGGAATTAATAGACTATATTATTAGCAGTATGCGTTTTTCTAATCCAAATAATAATATTAATGACATAAATGATAGTTTAGGTAGGTATCATTATTCATGCTAAGATATGTTAAAATGGTTATTTAAAACATCACTGCTGTGTATGATGTAAGTACTTTTGAGTGAATACATACAATTTACCTTATATATGCCTATATAAGACATTAATTTAAACTATAGTTACAATATGCGTATAGTTTAGTAGTTATACTAAACTATTTACTACCTATAAGGCTATAGGCCTATTTACTAGGCTATAAGTGCTATATTAGTACGTGAAAAAATATTATATGGACGAACGATACGATAGTACGACGTCTTATATTAATACTAAACTTAAAACAAATTCTACGCATTTAAAAATTTTCAAACTCGATGAAAAACAAAAATTAATTTTTTTTTTTTTAGCCAAACAATTTTTTCAAATATTATACTCTAAGTAGGTACAGCGTACCTATAGATTTCTAATAAATGACCAATTTATTACGGATTTTATGAAGTATAAAATTGAATATTGTATATCAAGTAAAACCAATGAATTTTAAATATATTACATTTTTATATTAGGTCCTTTCAAAAAAATCCTTCTCCTTGGACTATTGGAAAATCTTATCAAAATACTTTAGGGGTTGTAAAGAAACTACATGTTGTAAATGATCCCGTGGGAAGAGGTATAAAACTTATTGAAGACAATAAAAATTTGTTAACAAAAAGTGAAGAACAAAAACAATTAGTTCTGCAATAGCGGTCAGTGATTATCGTAATTATTATCCAGACTGTAAAAAAAAAACAATTTTAAATTGATAAATAAGATTGTTCTTGTATTAAGTATGTATATTTTATTAAAATATATTCTAATTTAGTTTTAATTACCATATATCAAAAACTTTTTTATTTTTGTTTTATACAATGGAAAATTACCGTTTATAGCTTAATATTTAATAAATTTTCCTCCAACAACGAAATGAAGGATCAAAAGAATATTGTACATTTTTACACATAATCTTTTAGGAATTATAGTTTTATATGAAATATTTTTTTGTATTTATAACCATTCACAAATATAGTTAAATAGGGAACTACTACAAATTATCTAATTGGACAAAAAAATTAAAGATGTACTTAATTATTTTTCTACGAAAATAATAGACTTACAATAAATAATATAATTTTTGTTGAAATTATTCATTCTACAGTTTAAGTTCCATATATTTTTTTCGCTAAGTATCATATTTCTTTAGTATTAAGTCAAAAAAACAACAAAATTACTCTTGTTGGATATTTTTCAACCCCCTAGGGGCACAGGAAGGGGGGCGAGTAGTAATGACTAAATTTAACGAAAATTATTTTCTTATAACAATAAAAAGTGAGGGGGTCCCACATTAAAAGTATAAATATTTTTTCTTACATCTATAAATAAAAACCACCCCTAACAGGCACACATCCATATATTGCGAAAAATGATATAATAGTAGGCATCATATAGAGGGCAAAGGTACACTCACCATGGCGCAGAGCGTGAGTGAAAAAGAACGTCAGCGTCAACAGCAACGCTGCAGCGATTTGCGTCTGTAAATTTTTCATCGCCCGGCAAACGTATTATTTGAACGGAATACAAAACGACGGCGACGAATGCGAAACGACTGTGATTTTTGTCCTCGCCGCAATTATTGCAATCTGATCGTGCAGTATGCAGTGAACGGTTTTCGGGCGATTTCTCGTTAACGGACACGCCTCGCGCCAAGCTCTGCCGCAGCGTTTTCTTCTGTCGTCGTTGAAGACGGTGACGGGCGCTGGTCGAATGAATGCGAGCGCCGAATCAACCGGTATGGGCTTTTATAAGGGTACCCGCCGCGGTGGGCGGCGCTCGCCAACTTGACGCAACAAATCAATTCGCCAATCCCCGGTTTTTGAGGCGGCTTACTGCAACTCCAATGCTTACGGTTTTTCGAGTGATGCGGCGATGCAATGACGACGCTTGGGGGGGGGGGGGGGTGTGGAAATAATTATATCACATACGATTAAAAAAAAAAATCTCGCGCTGCAGTCGACGACGCGGCCGCTCGAAGGAGGTGTACCGTAGCTATATTATATTTGGATCACGCGTGATTTACAAAAAAATTAATGGGTGAGCGTGTCGCGCGTGTGTGGTTAGCGAAAAGGTAATTTGTAAAAAATGTAAAGGTTATTTAACCTTACGATTACACTATTCGGAGGGCACTGAAAAAATGTTTAGGGTGGTCATTTTATGTGAGCCAAAGAAAACAAATGTCGAGCCACCACTGATATCCGGTAGGTTCCTACACTCTCAATGAAACTACACATAACTATTACGAGTATTATATATTATATTAATTCCTATTACACTTAACTGGTCACTTCCACTCGTCTGCGTAGGTTCGAATCGCATTTAAATTTTCGTAAAAAGATACCTACCTATATATATGCCGGGTTTATGTGTATGTGGTATGTGGTCTCTGGTGATAAGTATATGTGTATGCGTATGTATAAGTCATGTGTTAAGTACTATATATATAATATATATATATGAAAATTACATAATTTCATTACGTCGTATTTGGCGCGGGTCCTAACGTTTATTTTCAACCCCACCCTGATCATTGTGCACCACTTAAGTGTACATTATATTATATTATAACACAGTCGGCTTTTGGTTTTCAGACGCTGTAACTCGATATTTCCGTAGTATAATACGGGAGGTGCTCTAATATCGCACCGTTTATTCGTAGATTCTTGAACTCCTTTGAAAAACCTCTTACAAACTTCCAAATACTTAGGTATATAATATTATACTAACTATATTCTCTGGAGAGCAATGCAAGCATGCAACTCACAGCGTTTGGCTTAAAATATTAAACAGTTAAATAATATAATGTACATCACCATAACTACTCGTATTATATAGGGGGGCGTAACCTTCCAATAGACATTTTTAGGAACCGCTCGACATTTAAATAATTAAATCAAGTCTTATAAAAAAAACCCCCCTTAGTAAAACGTTCAATTTGTGTATAATAATAAATAATTTTATCAATTATGGGTGTATATAATATAGATAATATATTAATAGTATGTATATATATATCATATACAGCGTGATTCACCAACCATTTTCAACCCCATTTTTTTTATTATATATTTATTTAAATTCTGATTTTTGGCATTTTAATTATATTAAATTAAAGACCATATTTTCAAATATTTATATTTTTCATATCATTAAAACAGTGTCTTGAGGCTATAAACTATAGCTTATTTCTTTAGATAATAATCATTTATGTACATTTTAAGTATCTAGATTACATTTTAAAATTTTTTTGAAAACTTTAATGATTTAATATATCTAAATCAAACGAGTAGTTTTATATGATTTAACTTTGAGTCTACATAAAAGGACCATGATTATTTGAAAATGATAGTAATTAATATTAATCTATTAACATTTTATAGTTTGTTAAAGCTGACTTAATCTAATAAAAGTACATACTAAATTAAAAATAAGTTGGTATCATCAAAGGACACTACTTAAGAAACATACACATTTTAAAAATCAGGATTTATATTAATACATTATGAAATGATATAATGGGGGGTAAAGTAAGTATATGGTGAATCACTATCTGTGTCTCTGAATCATATATTGTAATTGTGGCTCCTACTTATTCAAGTTTTCACAAAAAAATCTTTGCGACGCACAAAAATATAAAATATGATTTTTCATGTACAAAGAGACTTAAACGTACATAAGTTCGAGCATGTCGCAAAACTTATTCAATGATCGTTGGGAGTAATATTTTAAAAAGTTCGCTTCTAGAAACAGGCGTATACAATTATAAAATCTGTTAAATGTGCTTACTTTTAAAATAAGTTTTTATACAATTTTTTTATAGCATCGACCGCATGGTTATTAACTTACATTAAATTATTTACATATAAGAATAAGCTATCGATATTCGATACCACCTACCTTAAATACTTAAATGTGTTTAAACTGTAGAATTAAAAATGTATAAGTACTTACTTTAATGTTTAAGTTTGATTTTTGAGAATCATTTTTTTAACTTAATTATATATGTTGGTATATTTTTCTGGTTTGCCCTAGGATTCAGAAAATGTAATATGTAACAAAACGTACTGTATTGATGTATGTACTGGGAAGATTATGTCATATTCTATGCGTGGGGTATTTATATAATTTGAAGTTATAGCCCTATAGGTTAAGTAATAAAACATTAATAACATATTGTAAACTGTTACATTAATGTTAGTTGATATTGTAAAATAATATCAGTAGTTATTTTATAATAAAAAAAAAAAACTATGTATAGACAGGTTTTAAGTGTATGTATTTATTTGTACGTGTGGGTAGGTGGGTAGTTTCAATACGTGCCCCTAAGGATGAAATGTTTGTGACACCACTGCGGCTAGCTGTAACTACTAAATCCTTATTACGCTACTAAAAGGTCGATGATAATGAAGCAGATATACCCATCACGTAAACCATTTTTTTTTTTGCTATTTTTATTACTGTCCCTAAATGTGTCGAAGAAAAAAAATAAAGATAAACCAAATATTGTTTCAGAATCTTACGATCACGATCAAGATTGAAATTTAATCGAATCACAGTATATCATCGCACAGATGAATTATGCGTATAGCGCGTTTTGCAGTTTCGTGCTGAGTCTTCGGTTCGATAATTTAATAATTATGAGCCATCCAAGTTGAGAAAGCCTAAAATTTCTGAAACAAATATTTCATTTAATATGATTTGTGTATCGTAGGAAAAAAATCATTTGATACTTGCTGCTATAATACCTATATATATATATATATACCATTCGCCGTTCAATTTTAAATGAAAAGATAAAAGATTTTATTATATAATACACTACGTTATTCGTCTACAACATAATATAAAATAAGTAAATATACTACTGATTTTAATAAAACTCAGACGTATTAAATTTGTAACCTGCACTGCGCAGCGTCCATCAAAAAATATGCATATAGTACCTACCTATTTTTTTAACTATACAATATCAAAAGAAATAATACCTCCTCGCTGCGCACGGAATTCTGAAAAAAATAATTTGATTGTTTCTATATTCGATTTAAGTTTATAAACGTTATTATATGATGCCGATTTATATAAACATATTTCTTTCGTCTGTACTACTTTTATTGTCACACTGTTGAACAACTACTGCAATTATTGATCCAATTTTGTTCGATTCTATCTTATTTAATTTATAATTTGATGAACGCAGATAATCAACTATTTCACAGTATATATACTGCTGTATATAGGATATTCATTATTCAGATTTCACAGTACAGAGAAAGTGATTCAGTATGCATGTCAACACTAAATTGTCCTTATAATAAAAGGTATACAAATTCAAATTATGATTAATTTCTGATAAATTGGTCCGAGTATAGGTATTATATATTATACTATAAATCCAATATTACAAATATTTTAGATTTTTGTTAAAATCCTTTTTTAAGATTATCCTTAGTATGTACACCTAAATAACTCGTGAACTTAGTACTCTTTGATCAAACTTAAAAAATTTCGAATTTTAATTTTGATGCATAAAAATATTTAAATAATGTATTTGCTTTAAAATATACGATAAAATAGGTCGGTTCTCGTTTGGAAAAAAGCAGAAATGACGGTAACTGCGAAGTCGCTAAGTATAGGTCTTAATGTATGTGTTCAATTTGAATTCAATGATACATTGTTCCATACAAAAAACGATTCTGTCAACAATATTAACTATGGAAAAAAAATTGAAAATGTCAATTACCTATATTATATAGCTAAAAAAGCGACTAAATATTTTAATAATTTAAATAAAATGTTTATTTAAACATTTAGTGAACATTTCAATACTATTACGTATTTACGTTATGTTAATTATTTATTTATATTTGTTGGTAGTTTTCAAATATAAATTTATCGTGTTTCGCCATT
Organism: Nasonovia ribisnigri; assembly: GCA_027563435.1. Taxonomy (NCBI): domain Eukaryota; kingdom Metazoa; phylum Arthropoda; class Insecta; order Hemiptera; family Aphididae; genus Nasonovia; species Nasonovia ribisnigri. Next base: position 68,854 of record JANEHU010000445.1, read on the forward strand.
CTTATATAAATCCAGTAGACTATCGACCAGCGGTCACTTAGTGTGCGAGAAAATGTTGACGGTCTGAAGAAAAGTCTGGAAATTATTTACATTTTTATTTGTGTACGACGAACGGGCTCTAATTACGGGGAAATGTACAGTGCACACGTCCGCGCATAATTCGTAACGAGTGGTATAACCGGACAGTTCGTCAAAAGTGAATAGGTAGGTACTCGTAAAAATAGGTTTATTGGTCAAATCCATAATTCATAAAAATATATACATTTGAATGAATAATACTTAGGTACTTAGGTATACCCTTAGGTATTTTTGGTTTGTTTCGAAATTTTTCATTCAATAGATAACAATATAAAATCGTTTGCTTCCAATTACAGTGGCACGTCGCGGTCGCATTATATATTATTATGTATATTGCCTGACTACAGCTGTTTTGTATAGCCGTATAGGTAGTTTGTTATAATGATATATAAATTTAAAAACATTTGCATTATTCAAACAAGTGACTTGCAATATTAAACGATTAAGAAAACAATAACAATTTTAAAATGTAAACTTTTATATAAAAATTATAGACGTCTGAAATTAGAAATAATTTTAATTTTTAGTTAATATAAAAATCGTTTTTTCGAACTTAAGTACATAAAATATTTTTATGACAATTGATGAAATAACGTAATTTGACAAAAAGTGTTATTGAAGTTTTTGGTGAACTATCTTTTCGCGAAATGTTGACGCCAGTCGTAGATCCGTGACGGGTGATTGTAGTTTCAATTATGCAATCGTCAATAGTGTTAATTCGCCTAATCTGATAATTATTTTATAAATTTATTTTTATACGGTTTAAAAAATCTTCATATAAGTTTTATAATATAAGAGGTTATGGTTAGTTAATAATACGGTCCTCAAGATATAAGTCCGGAAAGATGGCGACCACCAGCATGGCTGAGAATCACTATTATATATATATTTATATTTTATGATTTTTACTAATAAGTCAATATTATTTAATTTTATTCATATGACAGTGACAAAAAAATTATTTGATTTCAATTAGCGCTGTCGTCTGATCTGCGAGCCGCGGGATTAATTTTTCATATGACCGTATATTATAATACATGTACCTATCATTGAAATATATACGCGAAGTCGTACGGTTTATAATATCTAATTATTAAAACTAACGACCAGTACGACTGTACAGGGACGTAAACAAATCAAAGGTGGTGGAGTGTAAAGGGTCAGATCCCCCGGTGGCCTTTTTTTTTTTTAATGACATTTTATGAAATATTTTTTTTTAGAAAAAGCTTAAAATAAAATGTACTATTGCGCTGTTCATAAATTCATAAAACAAATTTTTGTTGAACGTGCAACTATATAATTAATTAATGATATAATGACACATACCAATAATTATATACTATATATAATATAGTAATTCACCTTAAAATTCAAATATCGATATAAACCTACGAGATAGCCAAGATCAGTGGTAGTCTCCGACTGCGATGGTTACAACGCAAATTGGGTCACGATATACGTAAAAGAAAATAGCAAAAATGTACGAAGCAAATAAAATTAACATAAATACATAATAATAGTAATACTAAATTTGTTAAAAAAAATTGTCCATTTTTACACATAATAGAAAACAGTATAAAGCAATAAGTAATTATTTTTAAAACGTGGTCCAAAAAATAATAATAATATAAAAAATGAGTTGCGAGTCCAATAAGATCAAAGACCACTGTGGCACTGCCCTAGATAATAATAATATTCTTATTTTAACTTTTAACTCTAATTTTAGTTTTTTAGTAAAAGTTATAAAATATGTATAATGTATGCATGTTAGAATACAAAGAATACAAAGTGTAATTTTTAATTTTAAGAAATTGTAATAACTCATTTATCCCGCCACAAGCTTAGCTTTAAGGGACAAAATAATTGTATTTAATATTCCATTTTAATACCTATGTTGTAATGTATAAAATAAAAATAATAGAAAGTATACATTTCATAATAAATCAATAAATTCACTATATTATAACATTGAAGCTATAACAAAACAAAATTCTACCGAACAAAAAATGCCTCCTTAGCCAAAAGTCAAAAGATAACTGCAATATAGTTGCTTTCAAAAAAATAACTTTTTCTGAATCATCTCAACAACGTTTATTATGAAATCTTTTCATATACGGTATTTTTACTAAGTATTCAAAAAACTGACTTAAAATAACGAATATTTTAATATACCTAATAAACTAATTTTTTAAGTGTTATCACTTGCTACGTTTTGGCTTAGGAGCATAGTACATTTGCAAGACGGAGACAAAACGTGTGGCTTAAATAGAGGCGACCTTTTAAGAGTAAACCCACCGCCACTGATACTGACGAATTTATTCGGTTAACTTTTTTTTAACCATCAAACAAAATTCAATAACCTTTGGCCGTCGTTATAACAGAGAAAAGTTTTGACTTTATAGGTAAAGACGAGAAGTATTTATACCACCTCTATCACTCTTAAAAAACTGTGTTACTTTCAACTATTCGGAATTCGGATACAAAAAGTTTGTAAGGACTTAGTAACACTCTAAATTTGATACATACGTTTCAAATAATCAAATCTTCATGTTTCTTCGTCATAAAATAGTTTTCTAATTTAGGAACTCTTGAACTAACAAGTGCATTTTTTAAATTTTTTTCCTACGGCTAACTTTCTAGAAGTTACACCACGCATAGTTTTATTCTTTTGCCAGTCATTTTAATATATTATTGATTTTATAAAATCAAACAATTATCAGATTGTTTCAACCAAAGTCATAAACAATAAACACAATGGCAACGACCAACAGCTGAATAATTAATTTCTGTTGACTATATACCTATTATATTTTAATATTTACGTTTATTTACCTGTTTAAATATTTAATCACAAATAAATGAAAGATGTAATAATAAAACATTCCATGTATGTTATACATTTTTTAATAGACTTGGTATGTATCACACTATATATTAGATTTTTAATCAAAATAAGAAAAACTGTTATCGAAATTCAATAAATACACATATATTTGGAAAGAGAAAAAACTTACCTCCTTCCGCAAGAATTAGATATACTACCACCATGGCAGTATATCGACTATACATATCTTTATTCTTGGCTAAAAACCTGGTGGTAAGAGCCGGTCATCTATTTGGAGTTTAGGCAATCAATATTTTAGGTAATATAAGGTTTAATCTAACAATTTTGAAATAAATGTTATGAGAATAGACGCGTGTTGTGGAGGGCGGCGAGTATATTTTTTTTACATTTTATAAAAAATAAAGGGTGCGTGGATACTTTGGCCAACTGTATGCGCTTCGAAGTTCCTCTAAAGTCAATTTACAAGTTATAGGTATGTATCCATTTGACTCCTTAAATAATGGTACAACTAATAATATGAACATTTTAAAAAATGGTGCTTATTATTATATAGTATATATAGGCATACTTGAAAACTGCATATATCAGAATTTGAATGAATTCATTGTTAAATTGAAAAATCGGGGTGCCCATAGTTGTTGAATCACCCGCTCGTATATTATCTTGATGGCCAGATAGGTAATTGTATACGAAAATGTCTCTATCTCATCTGGATAGGTACTTTTTGTTTGATTTTTTTTTTGTCGTCATCTGGGCTCAACGCTGACGGAAAACCCGCGTGGAAAAATAATTATATCCGAGCCTCATCGTCATCGCTCTGCCGCCACCTGTATAATAATTAAATATGCGTATATATATTATATAAAAAAAGATACCGAATGAGTTTTGCGAGAAAAAAATAAACAACGACGACAGCGATTCAGCGCGCGCCTTAAATCTTACTATATACTGCTATACTGCACTGCCAAAGGACGAAAAACAATAATTAAGGACTAACTTTATGTATATACCTACACACGGGTATGGAGGTGTCGCGTGCGCTTCGGGGCTAAACTGCGAGGAAATTGGCCGTTCATCGTCGTCGTTGTCGTCCCCCGTGTCTATAATGGTTAAAGGGGTTTTTTTTAATTTAGTTACGAAAATAGAGAATAACGGCACCGTCGTTTGTATGATGATTTTCGTGATAATAACATGCACATTATTGTTGTATATATACACTGCACAATATGGCTAGCGCGCAGCTACCACCCACCCACCTACGCTTGTCTTTCTTTTACCTCTGAGAATAAGTAATTCTCCATAGTTAAATACAATGTTATATTACCCACACAGCAAATTACTATTGGGCATATACCTATACGTATTGTATACTTAAAATGTAGTATAATAATATTTCAATGCTACAATATATATATAAAATATTGGCATTTCATATAGCATGAAATTATACTTGACCAAGTGCACCATGCACCTATTATTAATGGTAATTACTACTTATCGAGGGCTGCTATTCTACAACAGGTATATACGATAAAAAATGTCGGTATAGTTCGTAAAATCTTTGGAAAAGTGACTAAAGACAACCAGATTTTTAATTTTTAAAAAATTATCTGATGTCAGAGTGTAATAAACAGTTTTTAAAACAATTATTGGGAATAATATTATTTTTATGATATCATATCTGATCATAAATTAAAAAATAAATGTTTTTACGACACTAAATTGAAAATTTTCACTTTGATTTAATATTCGTCTTTGAAAATATAATTTAAGATAATATAATATAAATATATAATATGATTAACTTTAAATATTTTTGAAATACAAGTTAATTTCAATTTTCAATAATTAAAAAAAATTGTATTTTGTTTGTTTTTCTAATTTTGTTTGTCCGTCTTCAATTATAATTTATATTAACTTAAACAGTAGGTACATTCTTCTAAAAATACCATCAGTATCACAAAACTAAAATACAGATATCTAATAATAATAACGATAAATGAATTAATAATGTTATAGTTTAAAAAGATATTTCGGAAAATTTTACTACCTAAAATAAACAATATTACAATAGTCAATATAGTTATTTCCCATTCAAAACTTCCAACATATTAGATAAACATATCAACATTTAAAATTTAAAATGTGAAAAAGTGACTAAAAAGCCAACAGTTTTCTGAATCGCGACCGAAAAAAGAATAGGTGACTTAACTGCAAGTCTATAAAATTTTAGTTTCTACCTTAATTAAAATACTTTTCCACTAATCTACCGCCCGATACCTATTTGGGGGGTTGATAGGGTGTATTATATCGAAAAAATTACTTCACGGGAATAATTCCCAGGTCTTGTAGAATTGTCGGTTTTTAATAACTATTATTTTATCTGAAACCAAAGGACTTCCTACAGGCTGCATCGAATTCCAATTTGTATTTTATTTAAAATAATAGTATAGGTAATATAGTTTGTAAAAAAACTCTTAAAATTGTATTATTTTTAAAGACATATTACAAAGTTTGAGAAGATTTAAATATTGAAAAACGGAGTTCGATGTGGCCTGTAGAATATTACCCTCTATTAGTTAAAAAAAATTATCAAATTTGGTTCATTCTACAGAACAAGATCATTATTCTCGTAGAGGTATGTTTGGGAACAAAATTACATTGGCGTTGCGCGCTTTGAGTTTCACACGTGGCTGGTGGGAAATTTGATGCAATGTAAATTATTTTTAGATTTAAAATAGTTATAGCACCAAAAAATTGGGGTGCAGCACCAACATATTTTTTTCTTTGTCTATCTCACGCGTAATATAGCAACTAAAGCATAATATATTCTATGATTACGACTTTCTGTTTCAATTTAGGTCTAAGTAGGGTTCTACAAAGAAGGATATTTCCTGTGCTTCGGCAGGATAATATTTTCATTTTCTATCGATATAAGCGATACATATAATAAGTGATACATTATGTTTCAATATGAAATTTAAAATGTATGACTTATTGTCTTTCAAAAAGGAAAATCTTAAAAACAGTAACATTGTAACAATAAAAAAGCGGGTAAGTGCAGCACCCCGGAGTATGTCAGAAATTTTGGAAGTTTCTTAATCGTCCCTTCGGCCCCCGGACAGGATTATAGTCTATTATACTATTACTACAGTATTAGATTTGAATGCAATGATTATACATTCGACAAAACGATTGTGAGAGGAGTATCAATGTATCTATAATACATTTATAGTTTTACAAGTTTTTTTTTAATTTTATTCGTTTCTATGGTGATAGACAGTGATAAAAATTAAAAGACCTTTTTTATAAGTCTTTTCGTAATTTTTCGGTGATTTTTCCAGTGGCGTTAAATAACTATTGAGAAAATCGAAAAACGACTACTTTAAAGTACTATATCGATCTAATTTGCTAAAATATAAGATACTATATGTTGAAATCAAAGGATTCCTTCAGGTAGATATTTTGTTTACAGGATATAAAAAAAAAAATTTTAAAAACCCAATAAACATCATTGTAAAACCCCTAGCTTCCTAGCTCCGCTCAGAATCTAAAATATTATGTTTATTTTAAAAATGTTAATTTTTTTATGACTTAAAATTACGTGGGTGTAGAAAAGTAATTAAAAACGTTGATATATTTTCGACGTTGATTATCGAGGTAATGATTGTTATTATGAAGTATCGCCGTGCAGCGTGCCAGTGTATTTACATCTCCCAACCGTACCTATATTGTATATTTGTATTATTATAATTATATTATTGTATTATTATTATTATTATATTGGATAAAAATTTATAGTTTCAACAATAGATAAATGTTTACAAACAATAATAATTATATTATAATATACTATTATTGACACGACTTGCGACAGCGGTTCATCCCATCGGCCGAACATAAAACACGTACACAATTATTATTTCAGTGTATAGTCATACACGATATTATAATAATAATATTAAGTTGACTATATTAAACGCACATGGTATTTATAAAATACAGTGGAACCTCTATAAGTCAAAAACCTTAATAAGTCAAAATAAATTCCTTTCCTTTGCCTAACCTAACCTAAGCTTAACATAACCTTAGTAAGTCGATAACCTCGACAAGTCGAAAAAATGTAATTTCCCTTGAATTTCGACTTATCGAGGTTTCACCGTATAATAATTTCAATAAATTATGCACCACAAATAGAATATATATATACATATATACCTACTTCACTTTAAAACTCCCCCCCCAAAAAAAAAATAAAATATGAAACCCTGTTGTATGAATCCGCTCCACCAACTAACTTTCAGAATTTAAATTAATCAATTATCACCGCCTTCGATTCTCCTCTTAACAACTGAAGTTACAGATACAGACACGTAGCCAGAAAATGTCTATAAGGAGGGAAGCAACAATTTTGGGCCCTTGTGTCATTTTACATAATTTGTTATGAGTATCTCCGCATACTCCCCCAGTTCCTTAGGCAGAATCTAAGCGGACTAAGCGGCTTCTCCTTCATGTCATTACTCATTCATGCCATAAAACTCCAATATCATATTATTATACATGCGTATGCTTATCGTACTTCATATTCATTACATACCATACATTGTATATGTTCTAATAAAATATGTAAAAACATTTTGGTGATTCCGTAAATTATAATATAATATTTCATACGTATTACTGAATTTAGACAACCGTAAAACAAAAATAAACATATGTTATACTGACCTAATGTATTGGTATCTAATTACTAATTATATAATCTATATAAGGATTGTTACGGTCTTGCGGATACATAATACGTGTAGTCAGGAACGGGGCCACGCAATAATCTTAGGTATTTGCGTGTTTAAAATTTCGTTTTAAAAACATAGAAGCAAATAAGCATTTATTGCTTCTCTTTTCTGTCGAGGTTATATTTAGTCCTCCGTTTTCGCATGATTTCTGAAAAGCATTGTTTATTAGTTTATTACATTTTAAATGTCATTATACTAAATATTATGGTATCGGTCGGCTTGTAAAACATAATTAACAATACTGTCTTAATATTATATTTAAAAAAATATGAAAATAATTATAATATGTATATGGTATATCCACTGAACTCTATACTCTATGTATAGAGTTCAGTAGGTATATCCTATTGATATCTCATAATATCTGATATATTTTAGAAGTCTTGTAATCGCAACAGTGATGTAGCTAAATTGCCTATCCGACACGCCATGTGGATTTGTAGAATATTCTGAACAATACACTGCAAAATGAAAAGTTACATTTTTTCCAAATTAAACATTATTACTATTATTTATAGTTAGGTTAGGAGACGCCGCTGATACCTACATACACGATACACACCTTTTCAAAAACTAACGAGGTTATTACCAAGTAATCTTAAGATAATTCACTTGGCCTTCTATCAAAACAATGGTCTTCAAACTAAGAGTTCGAAAAATTTTCACTAACAGACTGTAGTCATACGTGGAGTATACGCATTAACGAACTAGAAACGGTGTAGTTTAACATGAATACCCACCAGACATCAGTCTTGAATGCCCGAACAACACAATAATATATTATACCTTTATTTTATTAATTATTATTATTGAAATTTTTAATTTTGTTAAATTTGAATTCAATGATATTAAAATAAAAAACGATTCTGAACGGAGACTATTTGTCAGCGTATAGGATATTTTAAATAATATATATTGTTATTATTAATACCCTGGCCCAGGGATGGCAAATCCATACCACACGTGCTCGAAGTGACACGCAAAAAATTAAAATATTTTTACTATATGTATAATAGGTAAAAATATAAACCAAATATCAACGAATTGACATCAAGCTATCAATTATATTCAACAATAAAAATCACATTAAGAAAGGAAATACATAGTTAACGAAATAATATTATTATAATATTATGTACCTAAACTAACCTTTTTTATATTAATAAATTAATTATATAATAAAATTACGACAGTTTTTTTTACAATATTGAATATAATATATATAATATTTTTCATGGCATACTAGAAAAAAAAAGGTATTTTTTGGCACATATAGTGTTCAAAAGGTTTGCCACCCCTGCCCTAGCCTATAAGCTGAGTTAATATTATTTGCATATTACCCTATTTCAACATTTGTATATTTTAATATACATGAGGAATTTTAAGTACCCACCCATGATTCACGAATAAAAAATTCCCGTTTTCCTGTCGCTTATGAAAACTACTGGGAATTTTGACCTTCTCAATGCACCAACCAGATTCACTTTCCCATCGAACAAAGATACTGAAGTTGAAAATCTAACCATTAGTTTGACTACTCAGCGTGTACACAGACACAAAAAAAGACAAAGAAAAACATTCATCATTGTAAAATCAATACATTCATCGCTCCGCTCAGAATCTAAAATACAATAACCTAATTAAAATCAAGGGTACAGGGGAAAAACGGTAGTGGTATATTTCTGTAAATTTTTTAGGAGAGCATAAACTAAATTTATATAGTACTACCCATCTAATAATTAAGCAAAAATACGCTTTGTATTAACTATATAGTAAAATATTAATTTTAATATTAAATATATTATTTTAGAAAAATGTACTAACTTTGAAAAGTTATTGAAATAAATAAAAAATGTAATGATTACTATGAAAAAAAGTATGGAATTAAATCTTTTTTCTTTTTTTAAAAAAAATAAATAGCTATTTCAGAGTTGGGACTTACCTAACCTAATCTTTTTTTCACACAACAGACTACAATCTTTCTTCACCACTTACCTCTATACCTAAGACCTAACTTTTCCCTCCAATAATAGCGAACAGAAAGGTTTTTTCACTGAATTCATTTTAACACTCGATGTTACTTACTCCTAATGTAGGTACTATCAAATCAAATCATAAAATCAAAATCGATAAAAATGGTCGTACTATTTTTTCATGTAGGCGCCTTTTAAATATATTTCATATTTACAGTAAATAAATATAAAATATTTTTATCTTAATGAAACTAACTTGTACTTGTATTGATTAGGAAATATTCAATTACACTGACTGTCGACTGATGAACTTACAATCAATTTGTTAATTAATTTAGCATTTCTTCTACTATATGCGGTGTTCTGGTGGCTGGTGATCATGCGGCAGTGTGTGTGGGTGTGTTTAATTAGGTAATAAACAAATATCGTTATAATAACAAACGTTATTTTTAAAAAATCTGCAAAAGAAAGCCAAAAATAAATTAATATGACTCAAAAAGCAAACTAAGCATAAATATAATTAATCAAAAACTAATATCACATAAATATATGCAAAAAATACGAAACATAGAATTATATTTTTGGATTATTCTTAACATGAGACAAATTTGTATTTTTTGGCCTCTATGAAATTGATCTGCAGCCCTTAAGTTATTATCTACAAATATTTAAGATGCGATAACAATAGGTACTTATATTATAGTGTCATTTCTCATTAGACGTACCTATCTATTTAGTGTTTCGAGTGCTCTCGGAAAAATAATTCCCTATTGTCCAACACGCGTATCCGTTTTATCGTTTTTGAACGTACATATTTATAGTGCAGATTTTAATATTTTTGAATTTCTTAGTGCATTAAAACCTCAGCCCTACATATTTACTTTAATCATATGGAGTTTGGCCAATACTGCGCTAATATTGCAACTAGGTGTACAAGGTAGCGGATCCAGAAGTCACCCAAGAGGAGAGCAAAATTTCAAACTGAGTATACGAAAATATGGTTATGTTAGCAAATAGCATACGTACAGCATGATAATAAGTATTTTCGTTTTGAACAGGAATTACGGACTAGAAAAAAATTGGAAACACGGTAATGTTTATTCCTAAAAAGACCAGTTTCGTTTGAGTGGCAACCATATGGCCATATTATATAACATTAACATGACGTGTAAAATATCATCGTAATATTTTGTTTCCAAAGACCCCAGCGAGATGTCGTTTGAAATTTTAGAACGCGTATGTTTCGTAGGTTTTACCGCAGAATAGTTTAATAAATTCCGTCATTTTACGTAAACGCATATTATTAAGTGTGTGTTTGATTACATATATTATGAGGACAAAACATATATTGTATAAGGTGATTTTTTTGTAGATTCAATTTTAACTTTTAAATGAATGTGTCACTTTTTTATCGTTATAGAATTCCAAGCTTTATACTTTTTTAGATTACAACATTATTTTTAATTGCACGCGCATTAAACAACGAAGAATAATTTTCTTAGAATTTTTATATCCAGGTTGGGTTAGATTTTAAAGATAAAGGAGTTCTCAATATTCAAATAGGTATATACAAAATAATATATTTATTTAATTTAGCGGAAAACGGACGGAAAAATCACGTCGAGGGTCACTTTGAAGAAAAACGGTACCTAACGCCAAAGTATTTTCCTCTATAATACATCGAGCACAACAAATGTTCAACATACAGACTTATTTTTGGTCTATAAATTTCCTTATTTAACTATTTATGTGTTAAAAATGTGTAACTGAGGCATAACTATACATACTAAAATTCTGGTGGAAGGCTAATCATTTTTCTATCAAAAGAGTGTTCTACAAAATTAAGTACTAGGAGCCTTAAAGTATTATGTTCAAAATATATAATATGTTACAGAAGTTGAACATACTATTTATAATAGTTAGGTATACAGTGGTCGAAATGGCTCAAGATAATTGGAGGGATGCCTTACAATTTAGATTTCCTGTTATACTGGCGTCGAACACTATGACGTGCTAATACTATTGTACTAAAGTATAGTATAATTAATTACTACTGACACGCATAAACTATAACCATTATCAAAAGTATACATGTTTCATTGTGGTCATAACACTCATAACCAATATTCTATCCATGGGCTAAATTTAGAAATTGATCGACTCACGCATCCACATCTACTTATCAGTTGTCAACAAAATATTGTCAGAAATTACGTTTAGATATTTTAGCATATTGCTATGTCCCTACTTATTATCATCAATATTGCTATTGTTTTGTGCTATTAATATTATATTATTAGCTCTAAACAAGACCAAGGTATCTTAATCCGTGGCTCTAAATACGGGTGTAGATAATATGATTGCGAAACGGACTATACTAAACAATACGATAAGCCGGGCGCCCAGGCCTGAATGTTAAAAACAATTATATTCACCGAAAAATAAAAAAGTTTTCTTATATAAATATAAAAATAATAATAAGTATTTAATTTTAAAACACTAGTTTTAGGAGGAATGCGTTATTCTAAACAAAATAAGTAGAGGGATGTCATCCCTCCGTATCCCCCCCCCACTTCGACCACTATAGTTATACCATAAAAAAAATAAAAACAAATGCTCAGTTGTATGTTTATGTTTTAATACCAAATATTAAATAAGAATATTATAATAATTATAAATAATAAATGTATAATCTATATCAGTAAGAGTATTTAAAAGTGTATCCATAATTTATATACTTGTTGGTCAATAAAATTTACATATGTAATAAAAACGATCAGTACTTTCAGATAAATTAAAATTTGTTTCTTTATAATTAAACAATATAAATTGTCATCTCATCATATCAAAACTAATACAATTAAAATGGTATATAATATTATAAACTAGTATTAAAGGTTTTTCTGTAAATAATAATATCAGGTATTGAGGTAACTTAAGATAGTAAGAAATTTGTTGTTTCATCAAAGTGAACTTAAATTTTAAAAACAGAGAGTAATATCATAGTAATTTCACTGATTTACATTTAGTTATTGCAAATTATATCTCAACATATCATATAAAAATAGTAGCCCGAGAAAAAATTATGATGAATGAATATTAAATTTGTTAGTACAAATAATTTTGTTGATTATTTGTTTAAGAAATATGTTTTTTTTTTATAGAATCATCAATATATGAAATTATAATATAGTAGTTTATTATTTTAAAATAACAAAATAAGATATCTAATGGTTCAAAATGAATAAAGCCTTAAAAAAAAATATATATAAAATTAATAAGCAAGTATAAATGTAGAATTACACATTCTAAGTAATTAAAACTATTTTAGAACTACTTAATGTCAAAAAAAAAAATTAACATTAAATTATAAAACTAATTAAAACACCTAAGGCAAAACCATTAGTATTTTTCTAAATTGTTACTATACTGAATAGCCAAACCAAAATAATTTTAAAATCAAATAATTTTAAAGTCTTAGCCAACTTATATAACTATTTCGAAATCATTAAAATACTATTTATCTATTAATATTTACAAAATACAAGTATACAAATTATAATAATTTATCATTTATATTCTTAAAGCTAAATTTTACACAACGTTCTAGAATTTAACATTTTATATTTTCACTTATCCCAAGTACATTATTAAATTAAATCTTTGTGTAAAACAATTGTCCACATAAACTAATGTCTCATAAATCATTTATTTAAACAATTATTAATTTAGAAAAAAAAAATTAAATAAGTAAAATCATAATTAGTTTTTGTTTTACATGTATTTATATTTATATAGGTATATATATATACAAATACATAGACATATATATATTCATAGAAACAAAACATACATAAATATATATAATATACATATATAATAGAATATATAATGTATAAATACAATTATATTTACTATTATGTTTTTTTCCATACAATTATATCAATTACTTTAAAAAATACATTTATAATATAAGAAAAATGGGCTGGATGCAAAGTAATATTCACAATTCTAATATTTACAAATTTTTCATTTTTGAAGTAAAATATAATAGTTATTATTCATTTATATTTTTAACAAAATAATTTGTTATATGAAAAAATTCAATTCAATCTGCTAAGTAGGTCATACTGTCGAAAAAAAAGAAAATGTTTAAGATTATTGAAAAAGTTCTATAAATCAAAATTTAGTTCGGATATATACAGCACTTGTGTCATGATCACCATAACCTATACGTTTTGCATGTTTAAATACTTCATTTACGGTAGCTGTAACTGGACAAGGTTGTTCCATAACATCTGACCAGTTTAACGATAAATTTAAGTCCTTTTGAATATGTTTTAAAGCTTGATGTGTTTGAAAATTACCAAGCCTCATAGCTATAATTAACAAATATATAATGCACATTAAATCAAATTAAATATAAATTAAAATGGACATACCTTCTCCCTTTTCTACTAACAAAGGACAATTTAATGAAGTCAACCTTAGAATTTGTAGCATAGAATCTTGCGATATACTAGCTCTATCAGCCAGAGCCATACCTTCAGCCAATCCTGCTAGAGATACCGCTTTGACTGAGTGTAAAATCAAGTTCATTTTTGTGGCTGCTCCAACATCACCTAGTAAATAATTAGAGTAATATTAAAGGATTTTTATAAAATGAATCAATATAATATATCTATTTACCTAAATACATTGATTTCTCGGCAATAGCACAAAATGCTGATTTACAATCAGCGAATAAAGACTTATCACCAGCAGCCAAACAAATTAATCGTCCTTCCTCTGCAGCTGCTTTACTTCCCTGAATCATGGCTTCTAAATAACGCCCGCCTCTACTCAATATAGCCTGTAATAAAGAGTCATAATAAATTAAAATAAAATTATAAACATTAAAAAATCATCTCATATTTATAATAAAACAAACCTCACAAATATCTTGAGATGTTTCTGGATCAATACCAGTCATTTCAACAAATCCTTTGAATTTATTTATTTCAGAAAGTACACCACAATTCCCAAATACCATCTGTAAAAATCACAAAATAGTAAATACAAATAATTATATAAGAAAAATTACAAATTTTTACATCTTTAGCAACTTGTGGGTCAGAAACACAAGAAAATGTTATATCTGCTAATCCTATAACATCTGATGGAGTTAATCCAATTGTGGCTCCAGCATCTTGAAACTTTAGACACTATAAAATCAAAAAATATACATTTGTAATACATAAAATAACACATGGTTTGATTAATAGATAATAATATAACATAAGACCGATGACTGCTTTTATTGTTGAGCATTGTCATGTTTAATTTGGATTCCTATAATTTTATATACAAATTATTTAAAAAGGATAAAGAAACATAAATGTATACAACTAAATATGGTTTTAACCATTAAAAATAATTATAATTTTAATCAAAAATGTATAGCTGAGAATAATAGTTCTAAGAACAATTTATATTTCCTTAAAAATAAAATAGTAGTTTTGTGACTATAAACATTTAAACTTTTTTTGGATTTTTGAATTTTTATTTAATTATAATAAACATTTATATATATATATAACCAAATATCTAGTAAACCAATTATCCAATATTTAATACAGGAATAACATGATTAGTGAAAGACAGTCAACTAGTTTCCATAAACAAGTGTATCAATTATCTTAACATTTTTGAACTTTTTAGAAATCACTAGTCTTAACATGTCAATATGTTATTAAAATGTTATTAGTAAGAAGGCAGTAAGTATAATTGAGTAGGAAAATCTAATAGGTACAACTTACAAATGTGTATATTATATTTAAATGAATTAAAAATATTAAAATAATATTATTTTATTTTCACAAATATTTTTTTATGATTACATAAATTAAGACTGAGAATAATAGGTTACATCGTGAAAGAAACAATAAATTATATATAAATTTGATGGAAATGAAAAAGGATGAATTCGTTGGGTAAGGTTATGCTTATAATAAACATAACCTAACCTAACATTTTATCTATGCATATACATGTAATATGTTAGGTAATATACATATAAACAATGTAGAAGTTAGTATACTTCTTGTAAATTAATTACAATAATATAAACTGGTTTTAATAATTTGATCCTGTTTAACCTAAAGTTGTATATTTTTATACTAAAAAAATTATGGTTTACTATTCAACTTATAGTGAAAAATAGATAACCAGCATATGCACTGTTGCGACTACTAAAACTTAAATCATTAGCCGCTAAAACATACAGAATGATTTGATGTACAAATATATAATTCTCGAACTTCCATAACATGGTGTAATATAGAACAATGATAATTCTTAATGATGTGTTTACTTAATAATATTAAATTAGTGTTAATCATTGATTGTAAATAAATACTAAAAAAAAAAATTCGATTTCAATATTGAATTAAATACAAAATAATCAATAATGCAGCAGATTGCAGATAACACACAAAACGTTCAAGTTATAAACTCTGTATAATAGCGTATGGTGTTTTTCGTTTAAGTCGATAACAATGTAGTTATATCTTTACGTAAGTTGAATTAATTACATAACATATCACATTGAAATTACTACTAGAATAGTAATGTCACGTGTTTTAGTCGTTGGACTTCTGACAGATTACGATATAAATTTAATTTTAGAGTCCGGGCGGGGAGCTATGAATGTACTGATTTTACAATAATGTTATTTTTATTATTATTTTGTTGTGTCTGACATTACCATTTGGGGAATTAAAACTACTTTGATTTTCTTCAACATTACCTTGTTTCATGGGAAAGTGAATCAAGTTGGTGCATTTGGGAGGTCAAAGTTTAAAATTCCCAATACTTATCAAAAGCGCATAGAAAAAAAAATAAAAATTAAGGAACAACCGTAATCGGTTTTCGACAAAAATTATTTTGTTTTTTGTTTTAACTCTAAAAATGATAATAAACACGTAAATAAGTAAATAAACTACTTTAGTTTCAATAATATCATTAAATATACTTGGTATTATATCATAGGCCGACTGACCGTCTTCACTCTGAATCGGTTTTCGTCCTATACAATAATATTATATTATTGAACTAAAATGTAACACTATCAATTACACAGTGATCCACTTGTAACATACTGTACAGCAGAGCGACACCCATTTGCTCACATTTTTATTTTTTATACTACAACACACTTATACAAATCGTGTTCCTAATAATTCGAACGCACATGAAAAACTATAATAATAGTTATAAATAATTAAAAAATGTCATTGTAGAGTATGTGGGTTGATAAACGGCTAACACCACGACTCGGGTGGTTACTGGTTATAAAATAGTACCTAATAAAAGTATGATACTGTTATGCAACATATTAAAATATGAAAGTTTTGAAACTAATATAGGTTTTATTTTATCCGTTATTATGTGTTCACTAACGATTCATTATTTATCAGCGGTAACTGAGGGCATCACAATGTGACATAAATGGTGCCTTCCAGTTCACACTGCTTTGTGTGATTCGATTTGAAATATATTTAACTTATAAAGGTGGGTTTTCACAATACCGTTTAGTGTTGTACACCGTATAAAAGTATATTTCCAAATTATCGATAGAACTGGTTAGCAAAAGTTTGTTATCTACATATTAAATACCTATACGAAACATTATACTACACGAAACTCAAAATTTGGCTAATTAAGGCGAATTTCAGTGTTCCGTTGTGGACGTGGTTACATAGGTAATAATGATTAGTATTTAAAATAAAAACTACAAAAATACACTGTCACCGAGTATTTTAAATATACCAAATAATATTAGGTAATAAAAAATTAAAAATACGTATAGAAAATTGTGTTAAATAATAAATATATTAATTCAGATGTAATATACATTATAATATACTATACTATATTTGATATTACCTAACCACCTAACCTTTTAAAAAACAATTAGGTTAAAGGAGACAATACTTGATAGGATAACCTTGACCGGCTGAAGAGTTACATACATCCAACTAATTAATATAAACTTCTGTTATATTTAATAAAAATGTTGTGTAGTAGGGCAACTAATGATGATAAACGTCAATTTTTGTAATTTTAAAATTAAAAAACAGTTAATCCCTCATAAGAATGCCTTGATTCTTGTGGTTTATTTTATATTTGTAAAATGTATTTGAAATACTCAAAAATATATCATGTAAAACGAATGCGAAAGTTATATTTAAAATACAGTCCAAATGTCGACGACATTATGTCGTAACTAATAACGTCTCTATAAAGTCGACAAAATATGATTTCAACGTTCATAAACCGTCAGTCGATGAATATTGTACCCTACTCATCATGAGTCATGATAAACAACATGGTATAATCGTAACGCTGTTTAATGTATACTAGTTAAATACCAATACCTGAACGGAAAACAAAAAATATACTTATTGATTGAGTACATTTTTGTCAGTCAGATAATAAATAACATGATATAGGTGTAGGCCGGGAATTTTGGATTCTAATTCTACACTGTCGCTAGTATAATAATTATTACTGGCTATATACCAATATCAATAATATAATATACACTCTATTTTACGAACACGATTACACCATTATACGGGTAACCCACCGAAGCTTATTTTTTGGTGCACGAAATGTTAACAATTTCGTCATAGTGAGAAACACAGTTAGTGCTTTCGCATTATAGTGAATTCTCTTGGTACTACAAAATATATATACAATATTAGGTTGACGATTGATGTTAACCACGCTTGGAGCGTTAGTAACTTCTCTCCTATCGTTGATCAGCCGCTTAAAACCAGAATGTTCGAGCGCGACTTTTATTATGTGCATAGGGTTTAGGGTCGTTGAGTAACCAGTATATTATCTTAAATCATGTTTACCGATCACCATGGATGAAGTTATGTTAAGAGGACGCTACACCCGCATGTGTTGCTTCGTCTTACAAAATATGTACAACATAGAAAAAATTGTTTTTCTCGGGATAGAACCACTCGGGCTATAGTGATAGTTAAGACTTCTAATTTATATATAATATAGTTGAGAGAAATAAGTGTTTTTTTGATCGGTGGGTAAAAATTTTGTTTTCATAAACATTTATCGAAAAATTACCAAGGAAGATGTTTTTAAGTTTGACGGGACTCAATTCATCTCATAGGTTTTATTGGGACTCGGTTGGGATGCAGCCGATCGATCGCAATTCGTAAAGGTCTAGATTTGGTCGGAAGTTTGATAACACACACGTCGTCACTTGCTTACCCCACATTGTCATTAAATCATGAATAAGATACGCTACACTATGTCACGTGCTTAACTAACCGTAAAAAAATTCTGATCTTAACCTTGTCTGTTATTATAGTTCATGGGTGTACTTTTGTTTAAAAAATGTTAATAATTGTGCAGAAACTATCGGGTAAGATAAGCAGCGTTTTGCCCGTCACGGAACCCATAAAAGACGTTGCACTTCGGCTCTACACAATTATTGGCACAATAGACTTTTAAATCTCCCTTTTTTTCGGGGTACGACATATGAGGGTGGCGAGTGGACGAATATACGGGGTCCGTCGAACCATTTCCGAATCCTGTAGAAGTCGACGTTTTTTAAACACAAGTACACACTAGCCGACTGTCGGTGTACGAGTGTTGAAATTAATAATGATTATTATTTTATTACGATTTCCGACACGTCGCACTGCCACTATTTCCCGCTACGGTCAAGCAGCTGCGACTCGTGGCCGCCAAGCGGTTTGTTGCCGCGAAAAATAAGACAATAAAACCAATGCGAGTTTTCTACGCGCCGCCGCTATAACGTGAACCCCAATTTTTCGAAATATTCAGCATTTTAGTCTCAGTACTCGCGGTTCTCGTTATACATCGAAAGCTCTTAAATTCATTTGTCCGCGTTATATAGTAGCAATGCACCTCTAAAACTGATTATTTCCGATTGATATATTATATTAAATTTACGGTATGATTATTAATTATGAATCGGTTCATTAATTCATTTACACGATTCAGGTTTTTAGAGTTCTTATGAATATTTTCTGATAAACATCGAAATCAAGGTGTTTCGAAATGATAGAAAAAAAAATCACTAAGTAATGAATAATAATGATATTATAATCTATTATTACGGATGTACATAATTCAGCAGCAGATAATATCTATTCGATCATTAGGTGGATTAAAAACGCGCTACCCGTTTTCGAATTCTCGATGCGCATAAATTAAAACGATCGTTAAATGCTCTCCCGTTCGACGACTGTTGTTGACGGTTATTAATCGCAGCTGGCACGCGCACGACAGTGCACCCACGGGACGGTCGGGGCACGTTGGCAACACTGAGTCATCAAAGAACTGGCTTTGGAGCGTTTAACATCGTCTGACGAACTCAGTATCCGTATATCGTTTCGAACGTTACGCGGCCGACGATATTTTATGAATTTCGTTTTTCTCACCGTTTGCCCGAGTAAAGCGTCCGACAACTCGGAACAAATGAGATCCAACCGCCATATAAAACGCATTAAAAGGTAAACGCACAAAACATATTTTTAATAGTATTGTCCGCCACACGATCGCGAAAATTGTAATGTTTTCCGAACAGATTCTTATTGCACACGAAATGTTTTAGATAACTCGAAAATGGATTCACTAACGATTATCTTGACGACCATCATACTACACAAGCTCACGAATGCGTTGGACGCGGCGGCCACCGTTTGCGATAACGAATTGGCTTGCAAATGCGCCAACAACACTGTGCCGTGCACGGCGTTACAACAAGATGGAGCGTTCATTCTCCCGTACGGCACAGAAGTCGTACGTTTTGATGACGTTCCAATCGAGATCATCAACAATGGCACGTTTGAAAATGGAAAAATACTGCGGGAAATTACATGGGTGGCGAGCAAGATAAAATTAGTGGAGGCCTTGTATCACAGTGATCTTAAGTACTTAGATTTATCTAGAAACAATATTTTTAAACTGTCGGATGATACATTCCACAACTGTCTTCGTTTAGAATACATAGACCTGTCTGACAATCAATTAAATATTTTATCAGACAATTTATTTTTACACACTAGCTCACTGGGAACGGTCAATTTAGAAAATAATCATTTTAGTTCAATATCAGAAAATTTGTTCAAACATACTATTAATTTAAAAAACCTTAGTATAGGTAATCCAAATTTATCTTTACTAGATAAAAATTCAATGACTGGACTTGAAAAACTGGAATACCTTAGCATTCAAAATTGTGGAATAAAAAATCTCAATCATAGTTCCTTCGGTGAACATATGAATCTATATAGTGTTATACTAAATAACTGTACACATTTAACATCGATTGACAACGATTTCATTAGTTCTTCACCAAACATTAAAATTATAGAACTCAACGATTGTGGAACAATTGATTCTTTACCGCCTAGTATTGTTTCTCTTAAGAACCTACAACATTTACAAATGTCCAATACACAAATTCAACCAAATTGTCAAAATGGATGGTTTAGCCAATGGTTCAATAATGAAACAACCACTGTCGTTGGTTATGAAAAGTATTCAAATTTTATTGAAACACTGAATGAAATTAACTGCTCACCAAAAATATACTATACAAACAGTCCTATTACATTACAGTTAACCAAAAGAGGAATTATTAATTGTATGGCTTATGGAAATCCACTTCCATCATTTACTTGGTTAGTGCCAGGTGGATTAACATTTCACGAAAATAAACAAGCCGACATGAATATATCACAACATCCAAACGTCCATAACTGGGATCTAGATCAAATTGTTAGTCAATCACTTTTAACTGACAAAAATGGATCTTTACATATTCTACGAATGCTAAGAACCCATATTGGTAATTACACTTGTTACGTATCAAATAAATATGGAAATAGTTCTAAACTAGTGGAAGTACATCTAGATAGTGGAGTATTTTTCAGTATCAAAATAAATGCACTGTTATTAGGAATATCGTCAGCATTTGGATTTTTAATGCTGACTATACTATGTTGTGCTTTCAAGCTACTATTAATAAGGTTAGTATTAAAATAAGTATTTTTTTTATTTATTTTAAATAATGTTTATGATAATATTGTTGTAGACTGAATTGTATAAAAAAACGGAGTCCACAGACAGAAACAGAAATGGGATCTAAAGAAAAGCCAAACATTTTTCCAGCAGATGTTTAGTTGTAAATAATTGCTACATGAAATTGTTTTATGGTAATTTTTTTTTTATTTTACTTAAACTCCGTTGAACTTATTATTAAAAAAGTACAAAAATAAATTGTAAAAATATTTTTTTAATAATTTTACCGATTATTTTATTAACTAATAAATATTTAAATCGTTTGAATAACATAATATTAATGTAATTGTATACATCTGCACTTAAACTTTATACAATTATCAAGAGTATGAATTTAAGATAAAAACCAAACATTTTACAGCTAGCATTTCTTTAATAGGTAATTCAAAATATGTTTTAGTAAAAAGCAAAAATTAATTAAGTAATATTAAGTTTTAATAATTGTATTATAAAATAGCATAAGTATTATCATTGTTAGTAAATTTATATATTAAAATTATAAATACCATTTATAACAAAAAAAAATTATTGTTATTTTGTTCCATTTCACTATAAATTATATAAATAATAATTATAAGTTTATCTAAATTCATAAATTATTATTGATCATTCGCTAGTTATTGATAGAAACAAAAAAAATAATAAAGATAATTTTTTGATAAAATAAATAATAATCTATCCTGACTAGAAACCATAAAACGATAAGAAGATTATAGTATTAATTTAAGTTTTTTTTATGCTTCTCAAATCGTTAGAGTTTATAACTATTTTAGTTTTTAAAAAATGTTCCAAATTCATAAAGTAAGGATAGACTTACTAGAGTTAACTCATAATAATATTGACAATATTGATTTTAAACTAATTAACATTAGAACTTAGTGATTTCAAATAAATTAACAGCAATATTATGTTTTCTGTAGGTGAATATTAATCCATGTTTTGACTATCAGCTAGTCATACTGACGGAAGGGGAATGAAATTGGAATATGCCATACAAGATGAAAGTTTTCTATGTAATAAATAATAATAATAAAAAAATGTTATGTTGTTTAATTATATTTTCATATTATTGTCCATTGAATGTAGATTTTTGTATTATTTTTGTATAATAAAATAAAGTAAGGGATATTTATTCTATGAAATTAAAAATAAAATGATTTTCATATCCTCTACAACATCAATATCCAATACGTAATATAAATCATGACAAAATAAATAGATATGATTACATTAAACTAGTTTTACGTCCAGTATGTGCATCTCCCATACTATTCTATACAAAACCATTGCTCGTAGTTCTCCTCATTTCATTGGTTGGCAATGTCAATAGCATATTATAGAAACGGAGAACTATGCGATAGACGTAGCAAGGGTGGTATGCATATCACAAGGTTGTGATATTTATTTGGTCAATATAAACATATAAACATCAAAATTAACCCACAAAAGACCATTTTTATTTAATATTTATATTCATTGTCATTCAAAAATAACAGTTTTAACAGTTAGAGATTACATATAATACTGAAAAATGAAAAGTAGATGAATTTAGCTATACAGTAGGCAAATCTCGATTTTGAGCAAGTTACTGTAATGTATGTCTTAAATTTAGAATCGTTAATAAGCCATTGAATAATAAAACAAATCTGAGCAACATTGTATGTCACCCACTATTACTAAGTTTATTTTATGATATATTTATCTTGCTGTTATAATAATTTATTTTACTTTTAGTAATATAGTAGGTTGAATTAGCTTTTGTTGAAAACATTGTATTTGAGAAAGTTATTGTGTACATAAAGTATAATATATGTTAGAAGTTTCAAAAATTTTATTTTACGTTCAATTATCATCCTAAGACCTATATCCTTATCGAATTTTGTTCAAAATTAACAAAAATGTCTATTGAGAACATTTTTTTTTTTAATGGACATTTATATAATAAAATTCAAATGTTTTTAACCTATTCACTGCTCCAGATGTAGTAACACGTTCCTATATTTTATAATATTTTTATTTGCCGGTAATCGTGTAAGTTTAGGAAACCTTGGCTCACATTACTTTAAAATTAAATAATTATAGATCTCAATATTAAATTTAAAAAAGAAAAATATATTATTTATGAAAAGTTAAGACCAAAGCATTTTTACTGCCCCAAAAAACATAAACCATTGTAAAAACAATACATTCATCGCCCCACTCACAATACAATATGAGATTTTAAATGGAGCATTTGTTATATTTCAATCTTCAATTAAAATTAACTACTAAAACAAACTTGTAGAAATAATTACTATTATACATTTAAAACTGTTATCAAGATAGTAATTGTTTAGTTAAAAGGCATGAATCAAATTTATTGGAATTTTGAATATTTTATTTACCATTGATGAATGAAGTTTTATTTATTATTTTAATTAAAAATGTTTATCTTAGCTTTGCAAAATAATGTCTATACTATATTATAATCATTATACTTATAAAAATAAACATTTTGTGCATAAATATCATTCGCATATAAATACTAAAAAGGGGGTCAAGTGGATGTCGCTCTGCTGTACAGTAGGTTACAAGTAGGTCACTGTATAATAGATGGTTTTAAATTTGAATTCAATGATATAAAATATCATTGTCTACGAAAAACAATTCTGAACGGAGGATATTTTAAATTATATTGATATCGTTATTATACGGTAGCTGGTAAGTTTAATTAATATTATTCATATTATTTAATTATTAACTTAAAATTATTAGTGATGTTGGAAAAAAATTATAATATATACTTTTACTTGTTAATATTGATTTCAATAATATGTAATTTCAAACAAATTTAAACTTAAAATGTCTGTAAAAAATAACTGTGTTTATATATTTTTTAGATTTTTTGATTACAGTAAGTACTATTTATTAGAATCTTTGTTTTATCAATCCTTAGTTATAAAAACTGACCATTTTATAATTGATAATTTTTGAGGTTTTGATGAATTTTGTCAAATGTGTGCCTATGTATTTTTAATATTTTTTAGTTACTATTGTAACAATATATCAGGAGTCTTGAATTAAATTTTTATGGTTTTTGGCCCAAAAAATAAAAATTTATTGGTATTTATTTATTTATTTTTTAATATATAAAAAAAACTAAAAAAATTGAAAATTGAAATGGTCCGTAAAAAGTTCAAAAACAGTCAAAATATATTCAAAATTAGATGGTGTATAGAAAATTCTAATATACACATTCAGTGAAATTTTCATGCATCTACAGTTATTCGTTTTTGAATTGCAACAAAATAAAAAAATCGCTACATGAGAAATCGCGTGAATATCTAATCTTGTAAAAATTTGAACTTAAAATGCTCATAAAAATTTATTTTGACTTGCTTATAAACATTTTTATATTGATAAAATTAGGCAAGCTTATGAGAAATCTTGTATTACATTTTTAAACCTTAGATTTAAAAAGGAACATTTTTATGAATTTCTAACTCAAAATATTTTGCACATTTTCGTTATGTTAACGTATTTTGTTAAAATTTGAACTTTGATTACCTATAAAAAAAAATTGTGACTACAGATTTTTAATATTTTTCATCTAGCTTTGAAACTATATATTAGAAGCCTACTATTAAATTTTCAAGATTTTTTACCCAACAAATAAAATTTTATTGACATTTATTGAAATAAAAACTAAAAAATTGGAAACTGAAAATGTCCGTTAACAGCTCAAAATAAGTCAGAATATTTTGAAAATGCTATGGTGTGTAGAAAATGCCTATATAAACATTTGGTCAAAATTTCATGTATCTACGGTCATTTCTTTTAGAGAAATACCAAAAATGATTTTGTCGAAAATTGGTTTTCTGTAAAAATTCCTGTTTTTTCCTTAATTTTTCATTTGTTTTTCACAGCGCTTTTGAAAACTACTGAGAAATTTTAACTTTTGACGCCCCAATGTACCAACTAGATTCACTTTCCTATCAGAAAAGGTACTGTTGAAAAAAAAACGATGCATTTTTACTGTCCTAAAAGGTGATGACAGACACAAAAATAAAACATACATCATTGTAAAATCTATACATTCATCGCTCCGCTCAGAATCTAAAATGTGATAGCATCTCTATAATTAATATCTAAACCCTAACCCCGTATGTTTACCAAATTTGGTTTTGGTACACACTGAGTATGGTGAAAACGTTGTGACAATACCATTCACTGTAATTCTACAGTTTCACATCACAAAACTGTATTTTCACCATACTTTGACTCAACAATAAAAAGTGGATAAACTTACAGGGAATGGAGTATAGAAGTTAACTAAGAGTAATTGTTAAATAAGACTAATTAAATGTGGGAGCAAGTTTTTTTTTTTAGAACATACTAAAGCACTGATTAGATGCCCTGTTTATCTACAATCTTCGATATCAGTACACATTTGCAAATGCTTTTAAAATTTTTTTTTAAATAAATAATATTTGAACTATTAAGAAACATGTTTCATACTGACTCACTTTGTAAATAATGCCAGTTTAAAATAATAGTAATTAATAAAATTTAGTTACCTTAATATATATGGTTTTTAAAATTTTAATTCAATAAGTTGTGTAAAATTTCTTAAAAATCAATTCAAAATATTACTACTAGTTTTTCTTATCATTGACAATTAAATATATTTCTCACCTTTGATGGAGTTCTATTCCAAACGATCACATCATGTCCTGAGTTCAATAAGTTTTTGACGATTCCTGACCCGATATTTCCCAAACCAATGAAACCAAACTTCAATTTAGATGGTACGATATTCTTTTCTGATAAAGCCTTAGATATTGTTGTAATATCTAATTCGGGGAGTACCTGAAATCATTTAAACCTTTATAAGTGAAACAACAAACAAATAGATAATTATTTCTATATTTACCGGAGGGGTTACTTCAGGTCTGTCTAATAGAGTATTATTCCTCCGAAGCGGACTACTAGTATGGTTGTTCGTTAATCCAAGATTTGTAAGTATATCCGTATTATTATCATTAGATCTACCATCTCTTTGGGTTATACGGGGTTTTTTAGGTTTTTCTTTTTTAGGCCCATTAGAGGTAGATTCAACTGGTTTGGAACGCCTTTTCTTAGCTTTTACAGGCAGTGGTGTTGATGCATTGCGTGCGTTTGACTGAAAATTAATAACCTAATATAAGTTTTGTTCAACATGACAAAATTGCAATGTATTTTACTAAAATGTAGGAAAATTCACGATAAGCTTTAACTTTTAGGACATGATGGAGAGTAAAAATATGTATTGTAATCTGTTTAAAACTATATTTAAATGTCTTGAGAAGTGTCTGATATGTAGCAGTAATTTGCCACAAGCAAAAAGGCCAAAAACATATTAAAATTAATATAGTTTTTCTTTTCAATAAACTTTTATAGGTTTAATCTTTTAAGTCTATTTTATACTCAATTTTTTATTATTTTAGCGTGTTTTTGAATTTTTAAATGCCTTAATATAGTTTAAGTGTAGAATTAAATTTATAGTTCTAATATTACGAGTACAATAACTCACATAATCTTTGATTTACAAATTACAATATTTTCAATAAGTGTGTTTTCTACACTGAAATAATTTATTTTTATTTGTTCCAAAATATTGTTGACTGGTTATTTAGATTACTATTGTGTTTAAATTTTTAAACTAATGCGGCTTTGGTTAATTTCTAATAGGCTTCAACAGATAACAAAATCTAATATTTAAAATATTTTTTTTTGCATGTCACATATCACAACTACATATTTAAATCTAAGTCATTGTTATATAAGAAAAAAATATTACCAGTATTTATTTATAACTACAGAATTATCTCATTTATTTTGGTTTTTTATTAGGTATAAAAAAAAATAATGGAACTACTAGGTGAGGAGGAGGACAACACTGATACGGGATCCCTAGTCTTCGAAAAGGTTAGTGAGTTTCGGTACCTAGGTGCAGTATTAAGTAAAAACAATGATTGGGCTAGGGAAATAGGTGTAAGGATAGTAAAAGCAGAAAGAGCAGCTTTCGCTCTGAATAAGTTCTTAAAGTCAAAAGTATTCTCCAAAAAAACGAAAGCAAGACTGTACACAGCAATAATAAGACCCACACTCACATATGGGTGCGAGGCATGGACTACCACAAGCAATACCGAAAGAAAACTAAGAACCTTTGAAAACAAAATATGGAGGGTAATATGTGGACCAGTGTATGATAATGAAAAAGGAACATGGAGGAGAAAATACAATAAAGAGCTGCAGGAAGAAATGGAAATGGCATCAGTAGTAAGCTTTATGAAGGGACAAAGGATTCAATGGTTGGGCCACATGTGGTGACGTAGCGAAGACGATATAAATAGAGCAATCCTGGAATGGAAGCCTACGGGAAAAAGACCTCGAGGACGACCAAGGAAAAGATGGTTAGATGGAGTGGAAGAGGACCTGCGCAGAATGGGAGTCCAAGATTGGAAAGAGTTAGCCCAGGACAGAGACAAATGGAGGGATTTAGTGATGGCGGTGAAAACTCTTAAAGAGTAGTAGGGCCGTATGAAGAAGAAGATTAGGTATAAAAATATAATTTTAGTTACTGTGTTAATAATAATAATTCTTTATTCATAGAAAAAAAACTCTGTATTCTTTTATCCTAGGTGATTTTTCAATAATGCTCAACTCCCCCCCCCCCCATTTTATGTTTAAACTATGCATATATAGAAATTTAGATTTTCAAGTGTAGTTAAAACCAATATTTTCTAATAAATAGATTTTTCACATTAAAGGAATATTCTATGACGATACCTAAATTTATTTTTTGAAACAAGAACTTACTAATTTAATTACAAATTTTTGATTGGATAATTTTTCAGAAAACATTGATGTAATGAAACAGAAATTTGGAGGAACATTTTCCGAGTTATCTTACTTTAATAATTTAGAATATTAATAGTCAATTACTTTGCAAATAAATAGAAGCTTGGTAATTACAATTAAGTATGTAGTATAAAATATTTGTTAACTACTTAGTGAAGTATATTTGGACTAATTACCTTTTAATAAGCCAATACCATAAGTATTTAGAGTGGAAAAACCCAGAAATGTCATTTAAATTGTGTGTACAATACATTAAAAAATCCAGAAGAATCAATTGATTCACAATTCGCAAAAAAATAATGTAGGTTTGAAAAATCAATGTTAGGCATGACCACTTAGCACTCCTTAATTGTTGCAAAAAGAAGTAAGTGTTTAAAAGTATTGTTTTTAAACACAATTCAAAATTCCAAAAATTATTCTTTTAAAATATATTATACCTCATTAAAACATAAAAAAGCAGGTAAGTGGATGTCGCTCAACTGTACAGTAGGTTACAGGTGGGTCACTGTTTAAAGGATGGTATTAAAATTGAATTCCATGAAATAATATCATTGTAAAAGAAAAATGATTCTGAGCTGAGACGGTTTGTTAGTGTGGATTATATTATATTGTTACTACTTATTACTAATACAGTAACCGGTAAGTTGAATTAATACTAAAAAATTACAACAAAATAACTAAAATAGTTATTCTTGGTTATTTTATATGTAATTTCCTCCAAATTTGAACATAAAATATCTATAAAAACTAATTTTAAATTTTGGAGATTTTTGAGTCTAAAACAACCTACTAAATTTTATCAAGTATAGAAAATGCTATTATAAACATTCGGTGAACATTTTATGTATCTCGGTCATTTCATTTTAGAATAACAATAAAAACCAAAATCGATTTTGCGTAAATAATTCCAGTTCCTTCATTTTTCTTTTGTTTTCCCTGTGCTTTTGAAAACTATTGGGAATTTTAATTTTGACTTTACGAGGTAAGGTTAGGTTAGGCACCAACTAGACTTATCATACATTTACAATCGAACAAGATACTGTTAACCTTTCAGCAGGCACGTTAGCTCATTTTGTATGACAATTAGAAATTTATTGACATAACTTTTATCTACGTATCCCGATTAATACAGGGATTTTTCTTATTCCACAATGACGTATGTTATAAACACCTAATAATTGTTATCTAATGTTACATATTTTTCAAATTATTATTGATGTATATTTCAGTCAACTCTGTCCGATTGCACGAAAAATGTCTCACGCCTGGTCATAATATTA
Source organism: Nasonovia ribisnigri (assembly GCA_027563435.1). Classification (NCBI taxonomy): domain Eukaryota; kingdom Metazoa; phylum Arthropoda; class Insecta; order Hemiptera; family Aphididae; genus Nasonovia; species Nasonovia ribisnigri. The sequence goes on from JANEHU010000445.1 coordinate 98,831, forward strand.
TTTTTTTTTTTTCATACAAATATTTTTATTTTTATTTGTTTTCGTGTAGTATTTTTTTAACCTCATTATGGACAATATTGCGCGTATGTTACAAGAATTATCAGACGAAGAAGTAGGAGATAATTTTGAAGATTTTGATAGTGACAAAAATATTGTTTACGATAATTTTGACAGTGATTCGGAACAGAAATATGTATAATTTCATAAAATATTATATAAATAAGAGTAAAAAAAAATATTTCTATTAAAAATTATTTATTTATCCTTCTTTTAATAAAATATATATGAAAAGCATTCTGTCGTATAAAGTACAACACATGCCTGCTCGTGTAAAACACAGTAGCACGCATGTCAAAAGGTTAATGAAAATTGAAGCAGGTTTACTGCTCTAAACGGTGATGTCAGACAAAAAAAAAATCTTGTTCAAATTTGAATATAAAATTATAAAACAAAAACTGTATTTATATATATTTTTAGATTTTTTGGTTACAGAAATAACTACTTAAGATGAACCTTGTTTTAAATTTTCAATCCATAATTATAAAAGTTGAACATTTTATACATTTTCAACTACAGAATCTTTTTTAAATTTTAAATTTGATATATTTTGTTAAAATTAAAATTTTAAATGCTTATAAAAGAAAAATTGTGCCAAGTATAAAGTGCTATAGTTACAATATATCAGGAACCTTGTGCTAAATTTTCACGAGTTTGGCTGAACAAATAAAAATTAATTTATAGAAAAAAATTAAAAATATTAGAAATTCAAAACAAATTAAAATATTTTGAAAATGTTATTGTGTATAGAAAATGCTAATTTAAAAACCAGTGAAAATGTATATACTATGTTTTTAAGAGTTACACTTAAAACCAAAATCGATTTTGAGGAAAAATTCCAGTTTTTTCTTAATTTTTGTTTTGTCTGTCCCTGTGCTTCTGAAAACTATTGGGAATTTTAAATTTTGACTTCCTGAATGCACTAACTAGATCAAGTTCCCATCAAATAACATACGGTTGAAGAAAATCAAAGGTTTTACTGCCATAACCAGTGATTAAAGATACGAAAATAGAAAAAACAACACATCATTGTAAAATCAATACATTTGTCGCTCCGCTCAAAAACCAAAAAGGGGTGGCAGCTCTGAAAAAATGATCTGGTAAACAAATTGATATAAACACCTTTATAAATAATATCAACTACTATATGGTTAGATATATTATGTAATTAATACTATCTATAATCCATAATATATAATACGTTTGTTAGTTTAATTTTAAGTTTATGTATTTTTAATTATTTTTCCAGAAACTTATGTTAAATACTTAATAAAAAGATTTTTCTCATTGAATTAATTATAAATTATAACAAATATGTAAATTCTGAATAAATTATATTTAAATAGCTCTCTCAAACTTGAAATTAATTGTATTTTTTTTTTTGGAAATTAGCCAGTAGGACACACAACCAGAAGTATCTCTTTCAATTAATCCTCATCATTACATTTGCACATCATTCCATGTCGTAAATTCCTTTCAAAATATCCAGTATCAAGGCTCATTTTAGAAATATTTGATCTGTACACACATTTCAAAAAGAAATATAATATATTTCTGTTATGCTTATTCCAAAAAATGTATTTAGGTAAAATTATCTAAATAATAATTCTTTGAGTTAATTCAATCATCTAAAATCATTTTAATAATGATAGGCATAGTGAATGAAAATAAATTATTAATTACTCTTGAAACATAGTTGAATGAATAAATTAATTTAGAAACTACAAATTGCCAACACCCTAGTATTATAATTTAAAACATTCAGTATTTACAACACCTATTTATTTTATATTAAGCTAATTAATGTTAAGAAGTGTCTTTAAGAAGTATGCAACACTTAAATTTATATGAAAAAAAATGATATCAATTTATTTTTTTACACATCCTTTGTATATAATTGTTTATGTTAGTTCCAAATCGACAATAATTTATAAATAGTGAGCCTTTCATAGGTAATGATTATACCATAAAATATTACAATGTATTCAGTATTTTTAAAGTGTTTAAATCAATTTTGGGTATGACTGTCATTAAAAAATTAGTTCATATATTTATTTTGATTTTAAATATTAACAAATACTTAAAAAAAATTAATGATGATTTTTAAATAAAAAATATGTATAACTATATTAAATAAAATTTTATCACAGGTATATATTAAATACAAAACAAATTTCTATGATACAGAGCATTCAATGTAAATGCGCAATATTGATACACAAATGAATATAACACTTTGTCCTGATTATTAATAATAACTAGCATCTAGATGTTGATGAATTTTGCATATTTTAAGGAATGTCATAGACGATGCTTAAAATGTGTTTCAATAACACACAAATCTATATAACTAATTTATATTTTGTATTTTTTACTTTTTTATAACAATTAAGAGTTAATTATTTGTCGTCATTAAATTATTATATTTATTAAAATGTACAGCTATGATTATTACTATTAAACTCAATTTTATTTTACCTACCTATTACAAAAATAATTCAACAAAATTCTTAATTGTTTTCTAGATTACAAAGTTTTGAAATTTAAATTCAAATCAAATATATTTATAAATTGAAATTTTTAATTTTATTAACTTTAAACATTTTATAAGCGTATTTTTTAAGTTTTATTTGGGTCATTGACATATAACATTTTTAGGTCATATTTTATATTGTTAGAGCATTTCTATAGGTTTATTTAAGGCATCCGTGCCCTAATAATAACAGTTGGTCATATAGAACTTAAGATTTGAATGATTGTAGCTATTTTATGAATATATGTAAACAATTGGTTAAATTGTTTTTGTATACATACATTTTTAGATCTCTCAGGTTGAAAGGTTGGAGTTTCGTTTTGAACTAAATTTTCAAATCTTGACTCAGCCTCAGATAATCCGTTCTTTACTCCCTAAATAATTACACAATATTAATTAAAATAATAATAAAATAACAACTTAATAAAGATACTCACTTGATTTGTACCGTTTTCTTCAATATGCTGTTCAATTGCCTTAACAGCCTCTTTGAAATGTATAGACTTACAACTATAGGTTAAAGTGTCTTTAAACTGAAAGTATGGTTTTAAACATCCCACTTCAATCCAGGCACTGCAAAAATACATTGTCAGATAAGTTGTTTATAATTGAATGCAGGTACCTCTTTGAAATTAGCACAATTAACCACAAAATGGGTTAACACATAAATATTTAATTAGAAATATTAAGAGGACGTCGTACCCGCATGTGTTGTTTCCGTCTTATACAGGTACGACATAGCAAATGTTCATTCGCTAATTTCAATAGGGTATTATCAGTTTTTATATTAGAGTGAATTGACCTATTATCAAACTTTTAGGTAACAATATTTTATGTGTTCTCTCATTGGTTTTTTAACGATATTTTAATTTCTATGTGAGTTATGACTTATGAGCATTTTAAAATATTAATACTTTACATACCCATATCTCATTTAAAAATTGAAATATTGTAAAGACCAACAAGAGAACACAGATAATGTTATTACTTTAAAGTTTGACAATAGGTCAATTCACTCCAATAGTCTAATATCAAAACTGACAGCACCCTATAGAAACTAGCGAACGGAAATTTGGTATGTTGTACGTGTATAAAACGGAAACAACACATGCAGGTGCGACGTCTTCTTAAAAAACAGTTTATTAAATAAGTTTATTAAATAATTAGTATACATTATAATGAAAAGCTAAAGTAAACATAAATAAATCATGAAACAAACTGGTTATCTTTTAAAATGTAATATACAATTTTAACTTACTAATTATTAGTTCCAAAAAAGAAAATACATTTGCAATTCTTTTTTGGTTTCTTAATCAGTTGAATAGTTGGCTCGCTCACCTAAAATTAACAAAATACTTGTTTAATTCCAGTGCAAACATATAAATAAAATACAATAACTGTAAAATCAAAAACTGAGCATGCTCAATGTCATCACGCACTTGAACAGTAGAAAGTCATACAACAATAAAAAATTAAAACTAGGTACATAAAATTATCGAACATCGGCACGTGCGAACAGACCCCTAACTTTTCAGGGACTGCTTGTGTTCACATTCATAGGGAAGCCACTAAATAATTAAAAATATTACAAAGTATTTGTCATTAAGTAGGTAATATCATTGTAGAATACTGGGCCATATTTCTTTCAGTCGGACCCCAACAACAAAAATAACACATATTTAAATTACGACACGTACAATACAGTATGTGCGTAGAACACATATGGTCGACAATCGATTCACATGACAGCGGACTATATTCGGGTCAAATAAATAATACACGAGTCGATGGATGACAACATTGATCAGCGGGGGTTCGTACAGGCAGTATAAAAAAAACAAAACTAAAATATAAATGAAGTGTACTACATATCGACGGTTTGCGAGCGATGTCGTTGGACCGTCAGTTATGATTTCTTAAAATATATGCGCCCGACGCACCAAAACACATAAATCGACGAGCGTATAACAATGATAACAATTATGATTTAGTATGCAACACACATTAAAATATATCATAAAAACAGCATAATATTACTAATACTAGATATTAATTAAGCAACGGAAAATATACTCACGCGTCCTGGCCATGGCGGGAAACCCTTCATCTTGGCCCTGTGAACAGAAAAACGAACAACGGTCATTATCGACGCCGTTGCAGTAAATCGCGCTCTTTTTCATTTATTCGCGCAAATATTATAAAACATCGTCACTACGTCGCGCGCCAGCTGAGAGATACTCACCAAACCAATTCGTTAACTTCGTAACTCCATTCAGTCGTCATTTTAAATTCCCAGAGAAGTACGGCGGCTCGGCAGGAGGAAAAATTTTCAAATGATCAGACACACAGAGTGGCTACTGACGATATGACATCGGCGGGCGACGGTAGTCGAAAATAATGGCGGCTGCGGCGTGTCCGTGTTGTTATGGTCTGACGGGGAAGAGAGGGACGCTCTGCGAACTGTCCCCCACCCGTTGTCCCGCGCGGACGAACGTTATCGTCGCTGCCAGTGCGGCCAACGTTACGGCCACGGCGGCCGTTATTCGGACGCCGCGTCCTTTTCGCGGCAAAAACGTTGTGGCCCGTGCGTTAGCCCGCGCGCGCGCACAACAACGATATATTTTTTTTGACAACAACGGACGGCAAGTATTGCCACAAAATAGATTAAATTGCGCCTCACGCAAACGCGGGTAACACCGAACACACGCGCGCCAACCGAAACGACGATAGTGGCGTCGGCGGTCGACGGCCGGATGATAATAATAATAATAATAATAATAATACTATTATCATACCTAATTATTTTTTTATTTTTTATACAGCACGGTCTGATGGGCAGCATAGAGATCGCGGTAACCGTGTCGATAGCAACAAATACTGTAATATATTATATATTAATATATAATGACAATATGGTAACAACGTCGTCAATTGTCAGTCGTCACGATATTAGGTATATTATTATTATGTTATTTATTGTAAAATACCATAAATGGTATTCGTCGTCGGCGAATGTTGTGATTATTGTTTCGGAGGTTAGGGTAGGAGTAGGCGGACATAGTAGCCGCGCTTACGGACGGACTCCCCTGCGCGCGAACGTATGCCGAAAAAACATGCGACCGGACGGAGTATAATAATAATTATATAATATTATAATATCCGTCGCGCACGACAATCGATAACAGCCGTACCTAAACAATATTGTTGTTGTAGTTGTTATTATGGTTAAGATATTATAATATTACGGTAGCCGCAACACACATCTTGGGGCCATTTTTTAAACTTTCTTCCCCTCCCCTCACAAAACGATGCCATTGTAAAAATTCGTTGATTCTTATTCAAAAAATCATAATAATAAAAATTTAAATAGCACTACTGAAATAATTACTCTCCGCTTGTCACACTAAAGTAATTTTTGGAATAACATTTCTTCTACGCCTATTTGTAATAATACAAAAAAAAATGACTTCCCCGGCCCTCGCTGAGTGGAATTTTATCCGGCGAGCGCGCTGGTCGGTGGTTGGAATATATTTTGAATTTTGTGTGATTTGTTTTTAGTGAACACGCGTTGGATACGTGATACGTCGTAGACAACCACCCACGGCCTCCCGTGAGAATCACATGAACGATCCAAGCGTTCCAAAATACGAATTAGGTACAATCCGTAATTTCTAAACACGATAATATTTCGGAACAGATATTAGACAAAACTTTACTAAAATACGCGTACATATAGGTACTATTGAAAATACTCGACAATTTTATAATCGCCGATATTTGTATTTTAATCCGAGCGCGTTTTTTGAAAGGAAGAAAATTAATTCAATGTATTAGGTATTGAACATCACAATTATTATTGTCCTCCTGAATAATAATCTTGTTTAGAATTCACGAATAGTATAAAATATTTAATATAATGTACAATATACACCTACGTCGTACTATCTAGTATCTAGCCTATCCGTGGCTACAGATTTTTATTATTTTCTGAACTTAAATTTATTTACGATGACGAAGTGCCCAACGTCTTGACGCCGTATAATATTTATTAATATGGAAAAATGCTCTCAAATTTGGTTGGTACGGTTGGTACGATTAGTTTACGAATACCCAACGACCGTATTGTTCGTGCCGCAGGCTGTACCTATCATACAAAATCTTTTAAGCCTACGAATTACGATTGCCCACTGCCTTGCTACTGACGGCGTCATTTTTATAACGGTTTTTGATTTTTCAAATTTTGAATAACACGGCGGTCAGTGACGGATATTATGCGCGTTATGCGCGAGTGTCGTTACGTTCCGTGGCGCACTGAAAAACACGGCGCGCGTTTGAGTACTGGTCTGCAGGTGGTTACAATATGTTTTGTTTATAGGTTGAGTTTTCCTAAGCAAACAAAATTTAAATCCATGGCTGAACAATCATTTGTATATTCTACCCTAAATAATAACCGTTGTACAATAGAAATACATTTATTATTATTTATTGATTATTATAATATTATTACTACGACCATTGGCTCGTGCATATTCCTCAGGTTAGGAATTCCTCTTTTTAAAATCTGATTCGACACAAATTTATTTCATAAAATCATAAAATTATATTTATCTGCATACAAAACTATTATTATGTCACATCTTAACAATTTTAAGTTAATTTACATGTTATTTAAAGATTTTATACACATTACTAAAATACTAACGTATATTTTGTTGATAAATGAACAAAAATAATTTTAATTATTAAGAATGAAATTTAAAAATAATGAGGTTTATACCCGCGCCTCGTAACCTATATATTTAACCATTCTTCAGAATAAAAATTAATTTTTATTACGTATAATATATTTAGTGATATTATTTAAACCTTATAAAAAAATACATTTTTTTATAATAATACAATCAAAAATAATACTTCATTGATTTTAAGCGCATATTAATAATCCTAAGCTAGTGACATATAAAAATAATCTCGCAAGTTTTCTTAACAATGCATTCTATAAACGTATAAACAAAATAAGAATTGCATATTTGTATCTGAGAGTATTGTACTATTGTTGATAGATATTCTGGTGGACGGTGGTAATGCAAGTAACGAACTTAACGACGAGTAAACAGGAAGTCAGAAAATAATATAATAACGCTTGGAAATGTATGGACATAATATTGCGTGTTGCGTGGTAGATATATGATTATTTGTTATAATTTATAATATTTACAATACTATGAGAGGATTGTCCATTAATCCTCTGTCATAGTGTCATCAGTATAGGTAGGTAATTATATTGGTTATCGACTGCGCCGTGAAGTACCTATATTATATAGGTAATAATATATACAGTAATGACGAGTTAAAAAAAATAGAGTTATACGTGTCCGAAAACTGTGTCTATTTAGGCCACGTCACAAATATTTGTGACGTGGAATAACGTTTGTAAAAAAATTTAATTTATATACATTTGTGGTATAAATTTCATCATATAAATAATTGAGCTTCACACTTTTTATCTTAATATCGAAATCGAAATTGCTAAGAACCATAACTATTGACATAAAATGTGTAAAAAAATAAGCATCAAAGCTTTTTACAAATCTAAAATAAATGTATTCCACAGTCGATGTCAATTACACAAGTTTCGTGTTACCTACGTCTACGTCGTGCGTTTACTATAATATGATATATATTACTTGTTGCCCTTGCCACTGAACATTGTATAGAAACTGTTTTAAAAAGGGAAGCAGAACTCTAAAAATTATATAATAATTAGAAAAAACCATGTTATTTGTTAACGTCACAAATTATTATTATTGTTTGACAAATAGTAATTCTACGATTTGTATACTAAGTGTTTTTTCTTCCTTTTTTTGTATGCATAGGAAACCAAATTTATATACGTCTATAATAGTCTATAGTCTTTAACATATTATATGTATTACCGTATATTCAATTTTAAAGGTAACGCTTTAAAGGTTCAATTGTTCAACGCTCTATCTTAATTACACATTTATAAAAGTATTATAACAATTTATTTTTATTATAACTACAAGATGTATTTATTATTATATCAAATTTATAAAAAAGTATCATAAATAAATTGTTATAATATTAACTATAAATGCGTGATTAAGATAGAGCGTTGAAAAATGCGATACTTATACGAATTAATTAATTTAAAACTTTCGACCGTCATAAAAATGGCAATTTTCAAGATATCAACAAACTGTAAAGATCAAAGTTGTTCAGAAAAAATAAAGCAATCGAAATCCGGTCACCAAAATAGTGGTTCCTTTTTAAGAAATTTTATTTTACTGCGCATGCGCTGATAAAAATAATTAAAAATTAGAATTTTTTAAAAATAGATGTATTTATAAGTCCTGTACACAGTATAAAAACCCCGAATCAAGTTCAAGGTAATGCGATCAAAATATTTCCTGTTACCTTTAAAACTGAACACATGGTATAAATAAGGCTATACCTACCAAACAATTATGGAAACTTTCATAATATCTCCCATGGGAAAACGAAATTGATTTTAACATTGACGTTGATATAATATTTTACTTAAAAAAAGTTTTTCAGCGGTGACAGAAAGTCTATTTTATAATTTGTTTATTTTTCTACTAGGTACTAATACGGTAGGTAGTAAGTTAATAGGTTTAATAAGTTAAACGAATTTTTTCAAAAACGTATATTACAAAATACAAATGTATATAACATTTATCACCGCCGTTGTCACCGCGAAAAAAGGTCACTAAACTTTTTCTGTCTGCGATGATGGTTGTTGTTATTGGATATAGCGTTGGTCGAGTTTAGGTAGAGTTTTTGCTTGACTGGAGTTTTTACCTGAAAGTTTATCTAAATGTTTATCAGTATTCAATGATATAATACTAGTTTATACTATCATTAGATATATCATAATATATAAGTGATATGACCATTAGAGCACTGACCTTTGTATATAACATTAAGTCTGCAATCTGCATCTGTATGTTATATAGCCACAGCTACTTCATGATATCTGTCTATAACAATAATAAAGAAATTCACTCTTCTCGAAATTAAAAAAATATTTCACCCTAGTGAAGCAAAACTTTTACAAAACAAATACAATACAATATACAATAAATTATTTTACATAGGTAGTATAATATAAACTTACACAGAAATTCATAAATATTTAATATTAATAAATAGAACATAATATAAAACTTGTTTCAAAAAAAAAATGGCAAATAAGTACATTAAACTATAGTAGATGACTGATGAAGTAAAAAAAAATGGATCGATAGTTAGGTACTTCATAATTACACATCGTACTATATATAGGATATAAAATTACAATCGCCGCAATTATACACTGATAATTAGGTATTAAAAAATATTTCACAAGCAAAACTTTTACAAAACAAATACAATACTATGTACAACCTAGATTCTAGATATCATTTAACTACTAAGTTCTAATCGTACAATATTATTGTCGATAGCAACCATTAATCGATATAGATTATACTTCTTCATATGTAAAAATAATTCATTTTGGAAAATATTTTCCCATTCAATTTATCCAAACATAATATTCACCGATAATAATATTACAAATTCTATAACAAGAGTAACAATTTAAAATAATATTCTTATAAAGCCATAAAGGTAATAGGTAATATTGGTAATAACAAATTTTCAGATATGCACTTTTTCTAAAATATAATGAAATATGCAAAGTACAACTGTCAACTTTATATTAAATTAATTTTCACAACACAAATGTTATATCTTACTTAGAAAATGTTTAACCACTCAAACTCTATTTATAACTACCTAACTAATATAGTTATATATTATACCTAAATCCTAATAATAAAAATAAGAATAATTAACTAAAATTATGTATATATTTATTTATAAGTTATCTAGTTATAATTACTAAATAAAATATAATAAAACAAATTAAATGTAGGTGTGTGCAATGCAGCTGGTAATGATAATAAAATAGGTATGTATTTTTCATTATTGCGACCATATATAATTATTATAAGTCTATGTAAAATTGTAAACGCACCTTTTTTTTTGGCATTTTGAAAATTAATAGGTAGATATTTTTATTAAATTGTACTGTTTCTTTATACCACCCCACTACAGAGTACAGACCGAATATCTGTCATGCACAAATACCATTTACTTGAAATATTTTACATAGATAATATAGATATATAATATAATTATGAATATATTATTATATAGTCCGCAACGCAGATAAAGAACTAGAACTGGTCGCCTTAATTGTACTACTAATAAAAAAATATACGAAAATATAATTATTATATATTATTAAGTAGGTATATTATACGTTTTATGTCACCGACAACAATGTGACACTATTAATTTTATATTTTATACTCGTGTTACTCTAAAACAATTTACCTAACCTTAAGATACATGACATTTGCACTTAATGTTTATACTGCAGGCATTTTCTATAGGTACGCCATACAATTTTCAATATATTTAGACTCTTGTTGAACTATATATATTTATGAGCATATAAAATTCTCTATTATATTATTAGTTTTTTTTTGGATTAATGTCAATAAAAAAGACTTTATTTGAACAAAAAACTTAAATATTTAATAAAAAGTTCCTCGTTCTTGTTGGTAGTGGAAATAAAAAAAAAATTAAGCTAAAATCAATAATAATTTTTTATGAGCATTTGGATTTCAAATTTTGACAAAATACATAAAATCCCAAAAATATATACAAAATATTCCTATATTCCTATAGGAATTCATAAATTTTTTTTTTTTAAATCTAAGATTTGAAAATTTAGTTCAAGATCACCCATAAGTTTGCGTACCTTTTTAAAAAAAATGTCTACCTGAAAGTCAAATAAAATTTTTATGTATGTTTGCAGTTTAAATTTTTCCGAGATTGGATATTCACTCGCGATTCCTCTTTTGCGATTTTCTTATTTTGCTGTAATTCAAAAACGAATAACTGTAGAATATAGTATATACTTTATACCATATTTTTATTTTATCAATATTCCTATACTTGATAAAATGTTCAAAATATTTTTTCCCGTTTTGAGCTATTTACAGACATATATTCGGTTTACAATTTTGAGTGAAATTATCAAATCTAAGATTTAAAAAAAAAATTTTTTTTGAATTTCTAACTCAAAACAATTTGCACATTTTCCTGATTTTTACGTATTTTGGAAAAATTTAAATTTAAATGTTAATAAAAAAAAAATTTGACTGAATTTTTAATATTTTCCTAATGTCATTAAAACAATATATTAAGAGACTTGTATTAAATTTTCAAACTTTTTAACCCAACAAATAAAATTGAATTGACATTCATAAAAAAAAAACTAAAAAAAATTAGAAACTAAAAATTCCGGTAAACATTTCAAAACAAATCAAAAAAAATTTGAAAATTTGAATGTGTATATAAAATGCTAATTTCATCAAACAGTGAAATTTTCATGAATATACGGTTATTTGTTTTTGAGTTACATCAAAAACAAAATCGATTTTGTTGAAAACTGATTTCGCGTAAGAATTCTCGTTTTCTTAATTTTTATTTTATTTTTCCCGGCGCTTTTGGAAACTATCGGGAATATTTCATTTTTGATCCTTCATAGTACCTACTAGACTCACTTTCTTATCAGAAAAATACTATTGAAGAAAATCTAAGCATTTTTACTGTCATAAAAGATGAACACAGATACAAATAAAAATAAATTAAAAATTAAAAAAAACAACCATCATTGTAATGTCAATGTAAGAAAATTGTAAGCTCTAAATATATAATGATTTTGCAGTAGTTAAAAATTGATAAAATGTTTATTTTTTATAGCTAATAAGGGTTGACAATTTAAAACAAGGTTCCACGTAAGTAGGGTTATTCTTTAACCAAAAAATCTCAAAAATATAAAAATAGTTTTTTTACAGTTATTTTATGTTCAAATATAAAGGAGATTTTTTATTTATTTATTTTTTAGATTCTGAGCGGAGTGACGAACTGACTAATTTATATTGATTTTACAATGATGTGTGTTTTTTTATTTATTTATTTTTTTGTGTCTGTCATCACCTTTTGGGGCGGTAAAACTGCTTCGATTTTCTTCAATACAGTATCTTTTCTGACAGTAAAGTGAATGTAGTTGGTACTTTGAAGGGGGCAAAAGTAAAAAATTCCCCTTTGAATTTTGGTATAGCTCTACAACAAATGACCGCAGATACATGAAACTTTCGCTGGTTGTTTATATTAGCATTTTCTACAGACGATAAAATTTTCAAAATATTTTGAATTGTTTTGAACTGTTTACAGGTATACTCAGTTTCCTATTTTATTAGGTTATGTTCTATGAATGTCAATTAAATTTTATTTGTTGTGTAAAAAAGCTTGAACATTTAATACAAGAATCCTAATATATTGTTACAATGACTCTTGAAAAATATTAAAGAGCTAAAGTCACAATTTTTTTTTACAATCATTTGAAGTTCAAAATACGTAAAAATCACAAAAATGTGTAAATTGAAATAATTTACTTTAACTGGAAATCAGTTAGAAATTCATAAAAATTTTTCCTTTTAAATCAAAGGTTTGAAAATTTAATTCAAGATTCTTTTTAAGTTAAAAAATGTCTACCTGAAGGTCAAATTAAATTTTTATAACCGTTCGAAGTTCAAATTTTTACAACATTGGAAATTCACTCGGTTTCTCATGTAGTGATTTTCTTATTTTCCTAATTCAAAAACGAATAACTGAAGATACTTGAACTTTATATCATATGTTTCTTTTATTAATTCCTATACTTGAAAAAATGTTCAAAATATTTTGTTTTGTTTTGAGCTATTAAGGACATATTCTTTTTACAGTTTTTTTAGTTTTTTTTTCTATAAATATCAATAAAATGTTATTCGTTGAGTCCAAAGGCTTGAAAATGTAATACAAGACTCCTAATATATTATTTTTTATTACAGTAGTAATTCAAAATATTAAAAATACATTGGCACAATTTTTTTTTATAAGCATTTAAAGTTCGAGTTTTGACAGAATTTATCAAATTTTAAATTTAAAAATATTTTTGTGGTTAAAAATGTATCACATTTTCAACTTATATAGCTATAAGGATTGAAAATTTAAAACAAGGTTCCACGTAAGTAAGTTATCCTGTAACTAAAAAAATCTCAAAAATATAAACACACAGTTCTTTTTGTAGCTATTTTATGATCAAAATTGGATAAAATTATATATTAATAACCAAAATAACGATTTTAGTACTTTTTTGTAATTTTATAATATTAATTCAACTTACCGGCTACCATTAATATGAAATAACAATATAAATATAAAATAAATTATCCACACTGACAAACCGTCACAGCTCAGAATCATTTTTCATATACAATGATATTATATCATTGAATTCAAATTTAATACGCCATCCCTTATATTACAGTGATCCACTCGTAACCTATACTGTACAGCAGAGTGACATCCACTTATACCCGCCCTTTTTATTTTTGTGTTGTCAACACCGTCCGAGGCACTAAATTTGCTTCAGTTTTCATAAACAGTATCTTGTTCGATTGGAAAGTGAATCTTGTTGGTGTATTAGGAAGGTCAAAATTAAATTACCTATAGTTTACAAAAGCGCAAGGAAAAACAAAAGAAAATGAAGGAAAGGGAATTTTTACGTAAAATCAATTTTGGTTTTTGGTATTATTCTAAAAAAAATTATGGTATTGTTTATATTAGCATTTTATGTACTTGATACAATTTAGTAGGTTGTTTTGTAAACAAAAAATTAAAAAAATTAAAAAACAGTTTTTTATAGTTATTTTATTTTCAAATTTGGACGAAATTACATATTAAATAACCAAGAATAACAATTTTAGTTATTTTGTTGTAATTTTATAATATTAACTCAACTTACCAAATACTGTATTAATAATGACTACCTAATATAAATATAATATAAAATATCCACACTGACAAATCCCAAACAACTCAGAATCATTTTTATATTGTATCATTAAATTCAAATTTGATACCATTCAGTGACCCACTTATGACCTTCTGTACAACAGAGTGACATCCACTTATACCAGCTTGTTTTTTTATAACTTACATTTGTCGTTGTTTGCGTTTGCTTTTTGCATATACATAAAAACTTTTATGTTTAAATGTTTGTCTCAGAAGTCATCGTAGAATTCCATGTATATGTCTCTACCCATGGGTGGACTATCTAGGGTGACGGGTAGGAGATCCCCGTCTAAGTTTGTTGAAAATTTGGGCTGCTTGGTTGAATTTGGGCTGATATAAGTTATAAATATTTTATTATTAGCCCAAAATTGGGCTGAAATTTCTGTTTCCCCGCGACCAATTTTTATTCCCAGTCCGTCCCCGTGTATACCGAATACAAATTATTGATTTCTTGTTCCATCTTCAAAAAAAATGAATGTTTATTTGTAGAACTATATATAGCAATAACAGATAATACTGCTGCACATTTATTAGGTAAAATAATATTTAATCACCCCATTAAATATATCAAAATATTATCGTTTATCAGTTATAATATTAATCTAATGATCGCTTCCAAGATTTTTGAACATCCCGTATAATACTTCTAAAATATATACTAATCATGTATAATATGTCACCTCAAACTATCATGACGTGTATTTTGTATATAATATAGTATAAATTATATTCTATTTAGAATAAAAACACCGTGAAAAAACCTTTAGAACAAAAACTAGTCCATTTTCAAAAAATCAAATTATTTATTTATTTATTTATTTATGAACGGGCTGGAGCCCAATAGTACAATACAATATTTTAATAATACAATTAAACAAAATAACTTAGGAATTACGTAAGCAAACGCCAAACAATACAATGGTACAAAAAACAAAAATAAAAGTAATAACAAATAATGAACAAAAAGAAAAAATATGAATAACTGATTACAATACTATTAATAAACGTTTAAGAAAAGCCTAGGTGTTCGTTACAAATGAACAAATGCGCATCATACGGTAAAGAGAATTATTTCTACCATAGTTGGTGCTGTGGAATGGGACAACAAAGGAAGAATTAAACCTTATATATTTTATATAGATATTTATAAATTATAATTAATTAATTTTTGTACTGAATAAATTATAGCACAATATGTATAATATTCAGTGTTTGGAAAGATCGCGTTCGATTATTACACAGACGCGAACGACTTTTTTCGTTAATTTAATAAAAAGTTATCACTCATTCTTAACAATCCAGAACACGAAGAAGATAAGGTCCATAATAGTAATTATTAATAATTAATGATATCTAAGGATTTTCTGGCATCACAGGAAGTATAGTGAACGCGATCTTTTTTTTAACAAACGTAAACATCTCCTTTTTTTTAATGAACCAATTCACATAATTAGTGAACGTTCCAAATACTGATAAGTGATAATATTATAGTACTAAATCACGGGTAACCATTAGTATAAGGTCGATGCAGATAATAGATATACGGTCGAAGCCAAACACCTCTAGCCAATAAAAACGATTATTAATTTATGAGGTTACTATCGATCTAAATCCCCGGGGCTGCACGGCAGTACTACAGTCTACACTCTACAGGAGTACCTATTCAATATATAATATATTTTCAACTTAATGTTTTTAATTTAATGTTTCTTTAATACCTACTTGATTTTAATTTTTTTAATGATTAGTATACGTATAGGTACCTATATACTATAAGTATATATTTATAATTTAATATCAATTATGTGATCATTTCACGAATTAGAGTTTAATTCAATTTATTAATTAATAATTTTAAAATGAAACCTATAGGTATAGTGTAACGGGTACAATATTGTATCAGGTAATACGTTTATTTTTGTGCTTTTATACCACTATTAAGGTACAAAAGCGCAAAACAAATTTGCGCTTTTGGTCTGTCGAACAAAATAAACTATTTGCGCTTTTGGGTTTCACCGATATTGGTCATCCTGTCTAACTTTCACACCAGTAACTTAGTACCTAGCTGTATTTCTACACTATAGTAACTAATACATTTTCGTTGTATTTTTATTATGGTTTATATTTTTTTTAAATTATTTATTTACGTGAAAATGGATCAAAATAAAAACAACACTCGTCGCTGCCCATTAAACAAATTATCAGTTAAAAAATCGCTGAGTCCTCAAATGATGAATATTTTACGAAGCCGTGATTCGTGATAAAAATAAGAAGTAGGTACCCATAATATATTAATATTAATTTAATACAATTAACTAAAATTGTGTTAAAAAAGTTCCAATCCAGAGGTCGTAGTGGAACCGTTTTTCTTTGGTGCTGACAATCAATCACCATGCTCATCAAGGGAAACAATTAAATACCGTTTAATAATTTATAGCCATCTAAGTTTTATTGTATGAAACCTACTATTATTTTTATTTTTTATTTATAATACATACCTATAGGTATATTTGTTTTTTGTTTTAGCAAAATCTTGGATTCGGAGGACAACGAAGTTATAATGATTGGGGTACAGAAGAAATTTTACATAATTTGACAGTTGATTATGAATTAATATTTAGTAATCAAGAACCAAGTATGGTTTTAATTTTGATTGAATAGATGAGCCTAATAATTTGCGGATTTTATATTATTTTTGAACCAAAAATCAGTATGTCTCCATTTCGAATATTGGTTATAAGTTTCTAACAATTTTAAAATTAAACATGATTATTTAAATGTTACAACAGGCCATGTGATGTAAATGAAAGTTCAATTATCTAAAAACATCATTTAAATGTACAACTTTTTTTGTTTATTTTGAAAGTCGAATACAAAGTCAACTAACAATAAAATATAAAATTATTATTAAGTAATTTATTCTATCTTTTTTGTAATAGGTGATTTTACTATAAAATTACTTACAAACATGATATAAAATGATTCTGCGTAAATGTGGTTTGTCCACGTCGTGAATGGGCCAGAGAGAGAGAAAACAAAATATAGTGAACAGACATCCTGTTATGTTTATATTATCATTATTATCACTATTACATGATTAAAATAATAAAAATAATAATAATTTCAGGTAATAATAAAATAAAATACTCAAATAGCTGTAACTATTTTTTTTTTTAAATACATTTATTATTACGTAGGTACCTATTAATAAATAAATAGTAATATTGAATAATTTGACCAGGTGATGGAAATTCAAGCGTTTTAAAAAGGTTTGCTGAAATCATGTCTTATGGTTCTAGACTGCTTATATATACAAAAAATAAAATGTTGGAATCATTTATTAATATTAAATTAGCATCTATGACAACAAATACTAAACATTCAATTTCACTAAGAAAGCATGTAAAGGCAAATATATTTGCCACAAACTTTCAGCATCATAAAAATAAAAACAATATACATATTATGCAGTGTTCCAAATTTCATGTGGTAGCAGATTTGGGCATGATGTACTCAAAATAGAAAAAAATGACCTATTTTAAAACCTCTTTGAATCATATAGCCTAAATTAATTTGATATTAATTATTTTTTTATTCATTGAAAAGGGGAGATTTTAAGGGTCACTTTTAAAATTCAAATGGAAACCTGTATTTTTAAAATATGATTCATGTAAAACTCTTTTTTTAATGAATTTCGATGTATCATTTATAATTATGCGACAACAATTAAAACAGCTATTTACGTTTGAATCTTGTGTTTTATTTGTAAAATGACTCAATTAATAATAATAATAAATAATAATAATATACGTTTGTGCTTCTATTATACGCCGAAAAGTACTTCAGGCACTTATAAGTTATTACGTAAAAAACGCAACACATTTACTAAAGAAAACTATTTAATCGTATAATGGAATGTTATTATTTTACATGTATTTTAAAAAGTAATCGGGTTAGAAATAAAAATCAAGTTATGGTGTGCAATATAGTTTTGTATGCTTTATTTATTGGTTGACATTTTCAAACAAACAGGAGCTTTAATTAATAAATAGGTTGCTATAGTACGTAAGAAGTACATTGGCGACAATGCACTGACGCAAAACGTTCTGAACGACCGTCCGCAGATTTAAATAATGCATGATATAAAAAATTGTTATATTATCATGTAATAATTATCATCTAATGTACCTCTCGGGCTCTCCCGGGATTACGACGTGCGTCGGATAGACGATGTGCGTGGTTACGGCCTAACGCCATCTGTTGAGCGTTGTATACGTTTCACTTTTACCAGTGTTGCTTACGTTCAGACCTTTCAACCAATAGATTATCCTTTAGAAGTTTAATTCTAATAAAAGCCCTTTGGAGAACAAACGCTTCAATTGAATTTTCAGACATATCTTATTTTTTCTTTATTAATTTAGTTGATCTTTTAACAATATTTGAGTCAGTGACCAGTGTCAAAAATAAAGCGGGTAAATGGACGTCGATCTGCTTACAGTAGGTTACAAGTGGTGACCCATCCTAACTATGTAATAGCTAGTATTAAATTTAAATTCATAGACATATATGTTTAAAACTGTGTAAAATCCAAGTGAATATAGTGTGTTTTTTTTAAACTGTATTCTTTGTTTTAAACAAAAAAATTATTTCAGTTTTAAACTGTTTTAAACCTTTTAAAGGATACTCAAACAAATTGTTTCATGTAAATCATTGTTTTGAACAGAAAAAATAGTTTAAAGCAAAAAATACTATTTTTTCATAATTGAACCGGTCTTAAAGTTTTTAACAAAAAGGAGATGAAAAAAAAATATATTCAATGTCGCGTGAATCGCGTGAGTAGTTGCCTACCCAGCACACACAATACATTGTTAAAACACGTTCGTTCCCGTTTGTGATTGGTCGGCAATCATATAGGTAGTAAGATGATGCAATAACAACGGTTGGTTATGGTGTCACATTCAAATAGTCAAATACCTTACAATATTATTTGAGAACTCTTTAAAGTTAAAAACATCGCCTCCTACTATAATATATCACACGTTAGTTGTTACATATAGCAGGTTACAATAATTAATACGATAGGAATAATAGGTATATATTATAATATTTGTTTATGTATATTTTTTTTTCCAAATGGCGTAGACTTATTTGTGAAGAACAAAATTTTGTTATCAATTTAATTTCTCCTCGAAAGAAGTATCAATTCACCCACGCGTATTATCATATACCACACTTGCTCACAATATTTTTGATTGCAAAAATGAACATATTTATTATTTTACACGAAATTTTCAATATCTTTTTTTAAAATACTTAAGTATCTATACACGATTAACGTATAGATAGGTATACCGATTTTTAATAATCCAATTTTTCCTATAATATAGACAATTCAAACAAAATCTTTAAAACATCAAAAATATAAATTATTTATAATATTTTGATTTATTGTACAACAATTTTCAACTTTTCTTATGTTTCAAATTTGAACCGTTGTGTTAACCAAGGTACCGCGAAAAAATAACCCCATAAATTTAGATCCCGAAAAAAAGAACCCCGAAAAAATAACCCCCTGAAAAAATAACCACGGGAAAAAAACCCCCATATGAGATTTTGCAAATTAATCTAAACATTGGTGTTAATATGTCATTGCGTAAAAAAAAAATACAAAATGTATAACATACCTATTACCTACGTACAATTGTTATTGTCCCACAAATAATATTAATTTTGGATTCAATGATAAATTATTGATTACCAGTGATAAAAACGATTGCCAGGGGCCAGTCTGTCATATCGATCAGATATATAATAATAACAAGGTACAGCGACGGATAAGAAAGGTACCTTTATCTTTAATGTTGTGATAGAAGCGGTAATTTATAAAATTTGTCAAGTCCTGTGTGTGTTCATTTCTCAGTATTCGGTACTACAGTGGTCACTATAGTGTGCTTTCGTATATTATATATTTCTATGTGCTTTGTTTTAATTTCTATTTGAATAGTGTTATGTACATACTAGATATTTTTGAGAGCCAGAAGGGCAAAGAAAGGTTGGCATTTAAAAAGTATAGGTATGTTGTGCACAAAGAGTGTTTAAATTTTATAAGATGGAAATGCTGCAAAAAAAATAGTCAGAAATGTTCATTTATTAAACTTCCCTGGATAAAAAACGTTTAATTAAAATTGATCATGAACATAATCATCTTTCGCGTCAAAATGAAATTGATGCCGCAAAAATTAAAATTAAAATTAAAACACGGACTAAAATAACGATGTCTACACCAGCACAGTTATTTCCAGAAGCTATGACGGGTCTTTCAGAAAGTATTCTTGAAGAACTTCCGAAAGAAAAACCTATTAAAAAAAACAATTCAAAATCAAAGGACTCAGAGTTTTCCAATAGTACCTGAAAATCTAACAGATTTAAAAATAGGAGGTATGCACTATGAAATATGAATATTGACAATTAATACAATAGACAATATTATTTATTGTGGTATGTTGGATAGTTTGGCTTTTTTGCCACTAACTAGATTAAACGAAGGTATAATTGACTATTTAAAATTAAATATACCTCTTGGTGCGGAAGATTTATTTAATTATTTTGATGAAACGTACGTGAGTGGAATATTACGTCGAGTTAATAAACAAAATGTTTCAAGTTTAACCGTTCGATGTTTTACAGCAATATTTCCTCCGGAAACTTGGAATGTTCACCAAACAACTATACCAAATAATCAACGTACCAATAACGTATGCGAGTCATGGAACAATAGATTTAGTCATTTAGTCCATAGACCTGTACAGGTCTATGATTTAGTCGGAGTACAACATCCATCGATTTGGACATTAATCAATAAAATAAAATGTGAACGGTCAGCTGGCCGTGCAAAACTTGATTTGCACACTGCACACTGTAGGGGAGTCTAAAACTAAATGTTCTAAATCAAAAACCGCTCAAAAGAGATTAAAAACCTTATGTGAACGGTCAAATTCAAACGAAATTGAAGTAGACGTGTTTTTGAAAAAAATATGCTTTAATTTAAGAAAACGATTATAAAATAGATATTAATATTATATATATTATATAATTTTTTTAATTTAACCGTGACTGAAAAAATTGACAATTTGTTTTAAATTATTATTATATTATTTAAATTATATTGTATTACAAATAGGTAGGTGACTGCAGGTACGCCTTACAAATCAATTTTATTATAGGGTTATTTTTTCACGGGGTTATTTTTTTGGGGTTTTTATCCCGGGGTTTATTTTTCTGGGGTTATTTATTAGGTTTAGGTAAATCGTTAACCAAGCATACTTGTATACGACGTACGACATGGTGGCAAACTGGCAAAGTGTATATTCATCGCATTTATCGGTTTTTTTTTTTAACTCTAATGTACAATGTTATTATATATTAGTAAAAAATTGAGCACCTATTATAATAGTATTTTAAAAACGACAACAAAAAGATTTTTTTAATAAACTAGTTAAATATGGTTCGAATTTGGAACATTATAATATTATCAGCAGTGAAGTAAACATTTATTTCTAAAACAGAGCAACAAGTTTTTTAACACCAGTAACAACGCTCAACAGTACCTTTTACTATATGAGACCTGATCTAACCTAACTTAATAACCATATTATAATAGTTGTATAGAGATAATCAAAATGGTGTCTAGTCAGTAGTCATACTATTATATTTTTGTATATAGGTACGACTGTACGAGTCAGATTATCTATGTAATATAACTATTATAGAGTTATAATATTATGATTATACCACCAATTAACGATTTGTGTGCACTGCCTACGATATAATATATGATTGCTGTTAATGATGGTGCACTAAAATTCCGACGGTTTCAAAAAATATATTCGTTGTAGGTAGGATACACTAATGAATATTATAACTCTGTCGATACCAATATGGCAATATACCATGCTATTATATATAATTCGTGTAATAGGGGTCATACGAACAGGGTAGTGGTGAAAAGATCTCAATCCTGCGGTGACGTTCTCGAAATTTCTTGATGTGTGAGTGTTCAAAAATATAACCTTTAACGCCGCTTGGTTCGCACGCGGATGTACCCAAATAATATAATAGGTACACACAGAAACCTGGCAATACGGTCGAAACACGTTTGTACTGCAATTTACAACCCCCTACAGAGTTCCTGACATCTCGAAGCACCCAACATTCCACACGAGGGTGAGTATATTAATGGGGTGAATGTAAGTTCCTACACGAGACCTAGCAGGTAAACAAGATACATATGTTAGTTCCTACACGATAAAATAAGGTACATAATATGTAAGTTCCTACACAGTAAAATGCAGGTACATGTGTAAGTTCCTACACAGTAAAAAACAGGTACATGTGTAAGTTCCTACACGGTAAAAAAAGGTACATACACCTGTAAGCTCCTACACTAAGCATATTATAAGTTATCAATCTAATATCAGTTATATCATATTATAATACTGTCATACATTTAAACCCTTTGTTCTATATAATTCTTTATAATATTTAATATTATCAATTTAATAATTTAAAAAATAATAATTGTAATATAATAATAATTCATCATTTATTGTAAAAAAAAATAAAAGTAATGCATTCTATAATATAAAGATAATAAAATAATAATTTAAATAATAAAAAGTACCTAATGCATTCTATAATATAATATTTAATAATTTAAAAAATAAATATTACCTATCAATTTAATAATTTTAATATAATAAAACAA
This sequence comes from Nasonovia ribisnigri, assembly GCA_027563435.1. Lineage (NCBI taxonomy): Eukaryota > Metazoa > Arthropoda > Insecta > Hemiptera > Aphididae > Nasonovia > Nasonovia ribisnigri. The sequence goes on from JANEHU010000445.1 coordinate 122,182, forward strand.
TAAAAAAAAAATATTATATTTTATGAGGTTTATTTCTGAAGCTCTGAGCTTACAGGTGTATGTACCTTTTTTTACTGTGTAGGAACTTACACATGTACCTGCTTTTTACTGTGTAGGAACTAACATACGTACCTTTTTTTTTTCGTGTAGGAACTTACATATCACATATGTAGGAATTAACGTATGTAATTGTCTACCTGTTACTCTCGTGTAGGAACTTACGATTCCCCTATTAATGTATATAGTGATGACCCGATTCGATCCATCTAACAATGATATTCGTGTACACTGCACGGCTATGTATACACAACATTTTCTTCTTAAATAACGGCCGAGTTATTTAAAATCTGAATTTTGGAATTGTTAAATAAACTTAGGTAAAGACTATATTTTTAAATTTGTTGTAGGTACTACTTAAGGAGTATTCTGTGGAGATAGAAACTTCTGTTTTTCGATTGATGACCCTCCTTATATACTACCACGGTTATCTACTAAGGTTGGAGCTCGCTACTATGTTCCCCATGTTATAGCCATTATTCATTAACCATGTCGAAGTGGCGTAACTATAGTGAACTAAAAGCGCTAGTAGTAGTTGGCCTGGTTTTAATATATAATGAATAGGACAAACAACTTTTTTTTTATTTAATATTTATAAACAATTGTGTTGTAATAAATAAGTTAGTTGATTTTAATAATGAATTTTATTTTTTATAGATTAGATGACTTTTAATTTTTAATTCTATTTCTTTGTTTTAATTAGGAGATGACCTATACTTGGTAGCATAAGATTAAAGATTTATAAAATGGTCATATGTTGCGTGGTTGGGTGTACTTCGGGGTATAAAAGTAACACTGAAAAAGTTCACCAATTTTGTGTGCCGAAAAATGAAGATCTCCGAATAAAGTGGGCAAAAGCAATACCTCGAAAAGATTTGGTATTTACGAAAAATACATATGTTTGTGCCAAGCATTTTAATGAAAATGACATAATAAAGTTTTGGTCTTCGGGTGATGTTAAAGTAAGTTACCTACCTAATATTTGTGATTTTTTTTAAATGTTATCATCTAAAGTATTTATTTTTAATTTATACTAGATTCCATACAAACAATGGAGACTTGTTGAAGGAGCCATTCCTACTATTTTTTATGGTCCCTCATATCTTTCTAAAAAATATGTTAAACCTAGGAAAATTAGAAAATCTGTTGACCATCTAGTGCTTAATGTAAACTCAGAAGTATTAGAAGAAAACCAATTGCTATGCAGTTTTATAGAAATAATGGTTGTCTTCATTTAAAGGGTTCAACTGAAACATCAGACTTCACATTATATTGGAACAATGTGTTTGACAATTTTAATAGAAACCTACCATGGCAAGGGTTGAAAAAAGGCGATGAAGGTTTTCAAGTAAACAACATTTTATTATTTTCTAATTGTAATAATAGTATTTGAAAATATTTTGACTCTTTTTGAGCTTATAACGGATCATTTCAAATTTCAATTTTTTTAGTTTTTTTTTATACAAATAGCAATACATTTTTATTTTTTGGGCCAAAAAATCATGACAATTTAATACATGGCCCCTGATATAATGTTACAATAGCAATTGAAAAATATTAAAAATACATAGGCACACATTTTTTTTGTAAGGATTTAAATTTTGAATGTTGACAAAATTCATCAAAATCTCGAATATTATCAATCATTGTAATTAAACAATTATAAAATGGTCAGTTTTTATAATTAAGGATTGAAAATTTAAAACAAAGATTCTAATAAGAAGTACATACTGTAATCAAAAATCTAAAAAATATATAAACACAGTTATTTTTTACAGACATTTTATGTTCAAATTTGGACGAAATTACATTTTATTAAAATCAATATTAACGAGTAAAAGTATATATTAAAATATTTTTCCAGCATCACTGATAATTGTAGGTTAATAATTAAATAATATGAATAATATTAATTCAACTAGCTACCGTAAAATAACAATATCAATATAATTTCAAATATCCTAGACTGACATACCGTCTCCGCTCAGAATCGTTTTTCGTGTACAATGATACTATATCATTGAATTCAAATTTAATACCATCCATTATACAGTGACCTACTTGTAACCTACTGTACAGCAGAGAGACATCCACTTGACCCCCTTTTTTTTATTTTTATTTTATGCGCAATAGGGAACTGACCGATCAAGATATTATAATTATCATTCAAATTTTATATTTTCATTATTATTTTCTACAGCCGTATCCAACAACTTCCATAAGCGAGCGCCAACTTATTATCGTATAGGTACTGACTTATATAGTGAAATTAATTACAACTAGCTGCTGTTCTTGTGTACCTTTAAAATTATAATTTTGTCATTTATACTACGTGTCATTTTTTGTCCGATTACCACTAAATATATTATAGGTATATGTAATATGTAGATATATATATCTATTCGCTCAGAATCATAAACCAATACGGTTTTCCGAAACTTATAAATTATCATAATATTATACATGTATTATTATATCCACTGTACAATGTCATAAAATGGGCCCACTTGATATTATAAATATTGTATCACGTGGAGTAGTTACTTGTGGGTTTACTTTGATTTGGAATATGCGTATATAAAGACGTGTGCATGTACAACGACCTAATAATACGTAACCTAACCTGGGTAAGCATATTCATATAGGTATAAGTACTGGTACTCAAAAAAATATTATATTACCATGTAAATGTTGGGTGGTAAAGTAGTTCAGATTTGTTTACGTAACTAAACACCGTCGCATAATTCATAATAATAATACGTTTATATAATGTATAGGTAAATAGTGAAAAACTGATACCAGCTATTATATATGTATTATTAATGCATATATTACGAATATAATTTTAAAAAATGGAAAAACCAACATAGAATGGCCAGTAAAAAGCATTGTATCCCTAGGAAAAATATCAATAAAAAATAAAAAACTTTTAATTAATATATTATGAATTTTGTGTATTGTTTTATTGACACGCTAAAAATAACATTGATCATTTTAAAATATCTCTTTCTTTTACGTAATAATAATACATTTGTATACATAGCCACATAGGTATCTATTGGAAAACTTAAAACGAAAGACCTACATAATATTATGTTATTATTATGTATGAATATATAATTTGGTAAGTAGAAAAATGCAAAGATAAACATTGAACGGCCGATAAGAAAGACTCAGGAAAAAATTGACTAGGGAAAATTATTACAGAGTGTCCCACAAAGTACGCACTTTTTAAATTAGGTGCCATCTAAAACACTCATTTCGGTACCAATATTATTATGTAGTGTGTTGTGTGTAGAACTTATAACCAGCGTAATACAATTTACAAAATTCAAATGCATACAAATTACGAATGTATAATAGATAAAGATAAGTGTACACTGGCATTCATTTTAAGTATATGACCTATTTGGGATTAGACAAAAAATAAAATTTGAATATAGAAGTTATGTCAAAACCGAATTGTGCACGTAGGTATAAACAATGATAATTTATTTGCGTTTTGTCACATTTATTTAAAACTTTAACAGATTGATTTTAAAAATCTATAAAATACCTATTTAAGTAACATATTTTTTAGATTCTGAGCGGAGCGATGAATGTATTGATTTTACAATGATGTGTGTTTTTTTAGATTCTGAGCGGAGCGATGAATGTATTGGTTTTACAATGATGTGTGTTTTAGATTCTGAGCGGAGCGATGAATGTATTGGTTTTACAATGATGTGTGTTTTTTTTTTATTTTTATTTTTATTTTTTTTTTGTGTCTGTCATCACGTTTTGGGACAGTAAAAGTGCTTAGATTTTCTTCAATAGTACCTTTTCTGATAGGAAAGTGAATCTAGTTGGTACTTTGGGGGGGTCAAAAGTAAAATTTCCCAGTAGTTTTCAAAAGTACCGTGAAAAACAAATGAAAAATTAAGGAAAAAACGGGAATTTTTACGAAAACCAATTTTCGACAAAATCGATTTTGGTTTTTGGTATAACTCTAAAAGAAATGACCGTAGAGACATGAAATTTTGACCGAATGTTTATATATGCATTTTCTGCACACCATAGCATTTTCAAAATATTCTGACTTATTTTGAGCTGTTAACGGACATTTTCAGTTTCCAATTTTTTAGTTTTTTTTTTATAAATGTCAATAAAATTTTATTTGTTGGGTAAAAATCTTGAAAATTTAATAGTAGGCTTCTAATATATAGTTTCAAAGGCAGATGAAAAATATTGAAAATCCGTAGTCACAATTTTTATTTATATGTAATCAAAGTTCAAATTTTGACAAAATACGTAAAAATGACGAAAATTTGCAATTTATTTTGAGTTAGAAATTCATAAAAATTTTTCTTTTTAAATCTAAGATTTGAAAATGTAATACAAGATTCCTCATAAGTTTGCCTAATTTTATCAATAAAAAAAAGTTTATAAGCAAGTCATAATAAATTTTTATGAGCATTTTAAGTTCAAATTTGTACAAGATTAGATATTCACTCGATTTCTCATGTAGCGATTTTCTTATTTTGTTGCAATTCAAAAACAAATAACTGTAGATGCATGAAAATTTCACTGAATGTTTATATAAGCTATTTCTATACACCATCTAATTTTTAATATATTTTGACTGTTTTTCAGCTTTTTACGGACGATTTCAATTTTCAAATTTTTTAGTTTTTTTTTCTATTAATATCAATAAAATTTTATTTGTTGGGCCAAAAATAGTGAAAATTTAATACAAGGCTCCTGATATATATTATTACAATAGCAATTGAAAAATATTAAAAATACATAGGCACACATTTTTTTATAATCATTTAAAGTTCGAATTTTGACAAAATTTATCAAAATCTCAAAAATTATCAATCATTGTAATTAAACAATTATAAAATGTTCAGTTTTCTTAACTAAGGATTGAAAATTTAAAATAAAGATTGTAATAAATAGTACATACTGTATTCAAAAATCTAAAAAATATTTAAACACAGTTATTTTTTATAGACATTTTAAGTTCAAATTTGGACGGAATTACATATTAAAATCAACTTTAACGAGTAAAAGTATATATTATAATATTTTTATAGCATCACTGATAATTTTAGGTTAATAATTAAATAATATGATAAATATTAATTCAACTTAGCAACTACCGTATAATAACAATATCAATATAATTTAAAATATCCTAGACTGACATACCGTCTCCGCTCAGAATCGTTTTTCTTATACAATGATATTATATCATTGAATTCAAATTTAATACCATCCATTATAGTACAGTGATCTACTTGTAGCCTACTGTACAGCGGAGCGACATCCACTTGACCCCCTTTTTTTTATCTTTTTTTTTGTTTTTATTTTTTATTTTTTGTGTCTGTCATCACGTTTTGGGACAGTAAAAGTGCTTAGATTTTCTTCAATAGTACCTTTTCTGATAGGAAAGTGAATCTAGTTGGTACTTTGGGGGGTCAAAAGTAAACATTTTCCAGTAGTTTTCAAAAGTACCGTGAAAAACAAATGGAAAATTAAGGAAAAAACGGGAATTTTTACGCAACATTGATTTTCGATAAAATCGATTTTGGTTTTTGGTGTAAGTCTAAAAAAAATGACGGTAAATACATGAAATTTTTACTGAATGTTTATATAAGCAGTTTCTATATACCATACCGTTTTCAAAATATTTTGACTTATTTTGAGCTGTTTACAGACATTTTAAATTTCCAATCTTTTTGGTTTTTTTTTTTTTTAAAATCAATAACATTTTATTTATTCGTTAAAAATTCTTGAAAATTTAATAGAATGCTCCTAATATATTGTTTCAAAGGCAGATGAAAAATATTAAAAATCTGTCGTCACAATTTTTTTTTTTAAGCATTTAAAGTTGAAATTTTGACAAAATACGTAAAAATGACGAAAATGTGCAATTTATTTTGAGTTAGAAATTCATAAAAATTTTTCTTTTTAAATCTAAGATTTGAAAATGTAATACAAGATTCCTCATAAGTTTGCCTAATTTTATCAATAAAAAAAAGTTTATAAGCAAGTCATAATAAATTTTTATGAGCATTTTAAGTTCAAATTTGTACAAGATTAGATATTCACTCGATTTCTCATGTAGCGATTTTCTTATTTTGTTGCAATTCAAAAACAAATAATTGTAGATGCATGAAAATTTCACTGAATGTTTATATTCTATTTCTATACACCATTCAATTTTGAAAATATTTTGATTTGTTTTGAGCTGTTTACAGACATTTTAGTTTTCAATTTTTTTAGTTTTTTTTTTTATAATTGTCAATAAAATTTTATTTGGTGGGCCAAAAAGTCTGAAAATTTAATACAAGCTTTCTTATATATTGTTACAACATCAGTTGAAAAATTTTAAAAATACATAGGCACGATTTTTTTTTATAAGCATTTAAAGTTCGAATTTTGACAAAATTTGTCAAAATCTCGAAAATTATAAATCATTGTAATTAAAAAATTATAAAATGTTCAGTTTTTATAACTAAGTGTTGAAAATTTAAAACAAAAATTCTCATAAATAAATCATACTGTAACCAAAAAATCTAAAAATTATATCAACATATTTATTTTTACAGACATTTTAATTTCAAATTTAGACAAAATTTCATATTTAAACCAAGAATAATGATTTTAGTTATTTTGATATAATTTAAAAATATTATTTGTTGGTATATGAAACTTTTAGAATATATTGTTATATTTTATATACACGCAATGGCATTTTAAAATATAATTTTTTTGAGAAAAATGAATTTAACCAACTATAGTAAATACTAATGCTTATAATACTAAAATGAATTACTTTATTCACAATAATATCATCAAATACATTTAGACTTAGTAAGATATTATAGACTGACTGACCGTCTTCGCTCAGAATCGTTTTTCTTATTCAATGATATTATATCATTGGATAAAAATCTAACACAATCCATTACAGTGACTCACTTGTAACCTACTGTACAGCAGAGCGACATACACTTACCCGCCCTTTTTTTATAATTGTCAATAAAATTTTATTTGGTGGGCCAAAAAGTCTGAAAATTTAATACAAGCTTTCTTATATATTGTTACAACATCAGTTGAAAAATTTTAAAAATACATAGGCACGATTTTTTTTTATAAGCATTTAAAGTTCGAATTTTGACAAAATTTGTCAAAATCTCGAAAATTATAAATCATTGTAATTAAAAAATTATAAAATGTTCAGTTTTATAACTAAGTGTTGAAAATTTAAAACAAAAATTCTCATAAATAAATCATACTGTAACCAAAAAATCTAAAAAATATATCAACACATTTATTTTTTACAGACATTTTAATTTCAAATTTAGACAAAATTTCATATTTAAACCAAGAATAATGATTTTAGTTATTTTGATATAATTTAAAAATATTATTTGTTGGTATATGAAACTTTTAGAATATATTGTTATATTTTATATACACGCAATGGCATTTTAAAATATAATTTTTTTGAGAAAAATGAATTTAACCAACTATAGTAAATACTAATGCCTATAATACTAAAATTAATTACTTTATTCACAATAATATCATCAAATACATTTAGACTTAGTAAGATATTATAGACTGACTGACCGTCTTCGCTCAGAATCGTTTTTCTTATTCAATGATATTATATCATTGGATTAAAATCTAACACAATCCATTACAGTGACTCACTTGTAACCTACTGTACAGCAGAGCGACATACACTTACCCGCCCTTTTTTAAATTTTTTTTTAAATTTATTTTTTATTTTTGTATCTGTCATCACGTTTTGGGACAGTAAAAGTGCTTAGATTTTCTTCAATAGTACCTTTTCTGATAGGAAAGTGAATCTAGTTGGTACTTTGGGGGGTCAAAAGTAAACATTTTCCAGTAGTTTCAAAAGTACCGTGAAAAACAAATGGAAAATTAAGGAAAAAACGGGAATTTTTACGCAATATTGATTTTCGATAAAATCGATTTTGGTTTTTGGTGTAAGTCTAAAAAAAAATGACGGTAAATACATGAAATTTTTACTGAATGTTTATATAAGCAGTTTCTATATACCATACCGTTTTCAAAATATTTTGACTTATTTTGAGCTGTTTACAGACATTTTAAATTTCCAATCTTTTTGGTTTTTTTTTTTTAAAAAATCAATAACATTTTATTTATTCGTTAAAAATTCTTGAAAATTTAATAGAATACTCCTGTCTCCTAATATATTATTTCAAAGGTAGATGAAAAATATTAAAAATCTATAGTCACAATTTTTTTTTTAAGCATTTAAAGTTGAAATTTTGACAAAATACGTAAAAATGACGAAAATTTGCAAATTATTTAGAGTTAGAAATTCATAAAAATTTTTCTTTTTAAATCTAAGGTTTTAAATTTTAACACAAGATTTAACGTAAGTTTTCTACTTTTATCAAAAATAAAATATCTAAAAGCAATTAAAAATAAATTTTTATGAGTGTTTTAAGTTCATAATTTTACAACATAGGATATTCACTCGATTTCTCATGTAGCGTTTTTCTTATTTGGTTGTAATTCAAAAACGAATAATTGTAGATGCATGAAAATTTCACTAAATGTTTATATTCTCATTTTCTATACACCATTCAATTTTGAAAATATTTTGATTTGTTTTGAGCTGTTTACAGACATTTTTAGTTTTCAATTTTTTTAGTTTTTTTTTTTATAATTGTCAATAAAATTTTATTTGGTGGGCCAAAAAGTCTGAAAATTTAATACAAGCTTTTTATATATTGTTACAATATCAGTTGAAAAATTTTAAAAATACATAGGCACGATTTTTTTTTATAAGCATTTAAAGTTCGAATTTTGACAAAATTTGTCAAAATCTCGAAAATTATAAATCATTGTAATTAAAAAATTATAAAATGTTCAGTTTTATAACTAAGTGTTGAAAATTTAAAACAAAAATTCTCATAAATAAATCATACTGTAACCAAAAAATCTAAAAAATATATCAACACATTTATTTTTTACAGACATTTTAATTTCAAATTTAGACAAAATTTCATATTTAAACCAAGAATAATGATTTTAGTTATTTTGATATAATTTAAAAATATTATTTGTTGGTATATGAAACTTTTAGAATATATTGTTATATTTTATATACACGCAATGGCATTTTAAAATATAATTTTTTTGAGAAAAATGAATTTAACCAACTATAGTAAATACTAATGCCTATAATACTAAAATTAATTACTTTATTCACAATAATATCATCAAATACATTTAGACTTAGTAAGATATTATAGACTGACTGACCGTCTTCGCTCAGAATCGTTTTCTTATTCAATGATATTATATCATTGGATTAAAATCTAACACAATCCATTACAGGACTCGCAGCAACCTGCTTTACAGCAGGCGACATACATACCCGCCCTTTTATTTTAGGTTTTTATTTTTCTGATAGGAAAGTGAATCTTATTGGTACTTTGGGGAGTCAAAAGTTAAAATTTTCTAGTAGTTTTCATGAGGGCCGTGAAAAACAAATGAAAATTTAAGGAAAAAACTGGAATTTTTACGGAAAACCAATTTTAGACAAAATCGATTTTGGTTTTTGGTATAACTCTAAAAGAAATGACCGTAGAGACATGAAATTTTGACCGAATGTTTATATATGCATTTTCTACACACCATAGCATTTTCAAAATATTCTGACTTATTTTGAGCTGTAAACGGACATTTTCAGTTTCCAATTTTTTTAGTTTTTTTTCTATAAATGTCAATAAAATTTTATTTGTTTGGTAAAAATCTTGAAAATTTAATAGTAGGCTTCTAATATATAGTTTCAAAGGCAGATGAAAAATATTAAAAATCCGTAGTCACAATTTTTATTTATATGTAATCAAAGTTCAAATTTTGATAAAATACGTAAAAATGACGAAAATGTGCAATTTATTTTGAGTTAGAAATTCATAAAAAATTTTCTTTTTAAATCTAAGATTTGAAAATGTAATACAAGATTCCTCATAAGTTTGCCTAATTTTATCAATAAAAAAAAGTTTATAAGCAAGTCATAATAAATTTTTATGAGCATTTTAAGTTCAAATTTGTACAAGATTCGATATTCACTCGATTTCTCATGTAGCGATTTTCTTATTTTGTTGCAATTCAAAAACAAATAACTGTAGATGCATGAAAATTTCACTGAATGTTTATATAAGCTATTTCTATACACCATCTAATTTTAATATATTTTGACTGTTTTTCAGCTTTTTACGGACGATTTCAGTTTTCAAATTTTTTAGTTTTTTTTTCTATTAATATCAATAAAATTTTATTTGTTGGGCCAAAAATAATGAAAATTTAATACAAGGCTCCTGATATATTATTACAATAGCAATTGAAAAATATTAAAAATACATAGGCACACATTTTTTTTATAATCATTTAAAGTTCGAATTTTGACAAAATTCATCAAAATCTCGAAAATTATCAATCATTGTAATTAAACAACTATAAAATGGTCAGTTTTTATAACTAAGGATTGAAAATTTAAAATAAAGATTCTAATAAATAGTACATACTGTATTCAAAAAATCTAAAAAATATTTAAACACAGTTATTTTTTACAGACATTTTAAGTTCAAATTTGGACGATATTACATATTAAAATCAATTTTAACGAGTAAAAGTATATATTATAATATTTTTATAGCATCACTGATAATTTTAGGTTAATAATTAAATAATATGAATAATATTAATTCAACTTAGCAACTATCGTAAAATAACAATATCAATATAATTTAAAACATCCTAGACTGACATACCATCTCCGCTCAGAATTGTTTTTCGTATACAATGATATTATATCATTGAATTAAAATTTAATACCATCCATTATACAGTGATCTACTTGTAACCTACTGTACAGCAGAGCGACATCCACTTACCCGTCCTTTTTTTTTTTATAAGTACCGTAAAATGGGGTAACTTTGATAATTTTTCTATGGATTTTAGGTTTATTTTTCAATTAACTACAGTTAAACTAAAAAAATATCTATATTCTTAATAAGTTTACCTCAAGTACATAATTGTCTTAAGTAATAAATATTTTTTTTTTTTTTTTGAAAATTGGATCATATCATTTTTAATTATTAAGTGCGGCTATCAATGTTAGACCTCTTGTGGGGTAACTTTGATACCCTCTATTTTTTTACACTATTTTAAATGGTATAGTGGTAAAACTATCAATGTTTCCAGAAAAATAATTTCTGACTTATACTTTTTGAGTTATTTCAATTTAAATATAGTGGGGTAACATTTATACAAATAAGATAGTTAATGTGGTAGATCATAAGCAACACAAATACTAATAATTTTTAAATAAAAATTGTATTAAGACTACATATTATCATATTATCAATTGAAATAATTTTAACTAAGTATCTTATAATTTTTTTAAACTTAGTTGACATTTTATATACATATTTATGTATAAAAATGTTTGAATCAACAGTGGTTGTATTGTTCTTTAAATGTATAATAACACTAAATGCATTGTTTATTGTTGTCTAGGATTTTTTTTATCTTAGGAGACAAACCAAAATTTGAGACATTGACACCCCTACCGAGTGTAACTGTTGATTTGAGAGGGATTTATAAGAAAAACATGATACCATTTTATAAAATGGTTTAATTAAATGTATACTTAAATCTATACTTATATTCTATAGAAATAGATTGTAAATATTTATACACTGATTAATTAAAATTGCTGTATGATACTTTCATCTTGATTATCAATTAATATTATATCATTTGGGAAACAGAAATCAAACACCCTAAGAAATATACTGGAATATAAATCATGAATTAATTTACAAAACCTCTGATGGACTTATTTGGCTGTGTTAAAAATTATTGCTCTACAGTGATTCTACTACAAACATTTTTAGGAAAAATAATTTCACAACGAGGATTAATTTTTGAAAAGATTTCAATTTATGTACAATAGTTATTTAGAGAGCCACTACTATGATCATGTTTTACACGGTAATCAGTAATAACTGTAGTTGGAAAAAAATGTGGAAAATGATTTCAAGTAGAACTGTGAGGTAATTTATTTCAATTTTGAATGCAAGTATAATAAGGTTGGATGAATATTGATTTATAATAATCATATGCTAGTCTTTATTACAGGTTTTTAAAAAATTAAAATGAATTACAATTATGATAGATATTGTTTACAATTTTAACACTGAAGCAAGAAAATATTTGTTTCTACATTTCTTCTTAGGTTGGGGATTTAAATAATCAGTAAATAAAATAATTAAATTAAAACTTTCCATATATTTTTTTCACTTCTATTATTATAATGAAAAACGCAGAACAAGAACACAAGCGCATTTGCCTACTGCAATACATTTATTGTACAACATGTTGTAGACATATTATATTATTATGTAGGATAGTGCATGGTGCCATTAAGACTTTGTATTGTAACTGTTAATGTACTGATAAAAAAATTACAATATAATATTGTTACTCGAGTGGCCATTATAAGTATCTTGTGATATGCTTAAGTATAATGAACACGTTTAAAAAATGAACGGCGAAATACATTGTATTTGTATACACTTAATTTTATAATAATATTATGTATGGTTTTCACACTGTTGAAGTAAAATAAAAAAAAGTAATAATAATAATACGAATTAGGTAGGTACAGGGAACAAAGGAAATTACAAGTCTCCATCTATATAAATGAAGAGGCAATTAATATAATGTAATATTAAAATAATAAATAGCGGAAAAAATAAAAAAGAACAGGTAACCGCGATTAAAGCTGTTGTGAGTATAATTTATTATATTTTATTAATAATATAATTGAAATGATTTTGTATTTTATACAGTTAAATAGGTCTACAAATAAAAATAATCGACAAAACTACTGCGCAGGAGAGTTCTGTCGACACATCATACATATAATAATATTCATTAAAGCGCTATTTCGTACAGGCATTATAGTAGTTGGTATAAGCCACGGTATAAGGTCTCCTAGGTTCTAAGATGACCGTGGTACAAAATATTCTCACGAAGACGCGTTATTATAAATTATAATATTATACAGAAAATAAACAAGTGATAAAAAAGAAAATAATAAATCAAAACGTTTAAAATAATAATTCTAATAACATCGTAATAATATATACATATTATTATATATATATATATATACCTAGGTACCTATTATTATAATAATAATATGTATACACATAATAATAATTGTTGATAAATACGTAATTTTAACACATTATAATATTACAATATAGTCTAAAATGATAATATATAAGCCGATCGTGATAATAACACGAGACGGTATAAAATAAAAGTAAACAACAATAATTATAATATTACCTATAATACAGGTCACGGACGCGATGTGGTTGCCGCCGCCCGCAGTGTACAACGGGTATAATATTATAATAATATAATCTGGACTGGCCCCCGTCGTCGTCGTCGTCGTCGTCGTCGTCGTTGTCGTCAACCCTTACAAAATTAATATCGAACCAACGATGACTGGACACGCGATTATTATAATATTATTATTATTGTACGGACGGCGCGTTTAACACTATATTTTGTATTTTTATGATTATTTTATAACATTAAATTATATTTATGTAAAGCTATCACAGCGCGGTATTATTCATTAATTATTTTATTGTTTTGCGCGCACGCGAAATGGACATCCGTCTCCTCGGCCGAAACGCAAACA
>JANEHU010000446.1:0-262212 GCA_027563435.1 Nasonovia ribisnigri
TTATACCAAAAATCAAAATCGATTTTGTCGAAAATTGGTTTTCCGTAAAAATTCCCGTTTTTCCCATAATTTTTCATTTGTTTTTCCAGGCGCTCTTGAAAACTACTGGGAAAGAACCAACTAGATTCACTTCCTATCAGAAAAGGTACTATTGAAGAAAATCGAAGCATTTTTACTGTCCTAAAACGTGATGACAGACACAAAAAAAAAAAAAATAAAAAAAAAAAAACACACATCATTTTAAAACCAATACATTCTCCTTCGCTCAAGTCTAAAAATAAAAAAAAAACACATCATTGTAAAACCAATACATTCATCGCTCCGCTCAGAATCTAAAATAAAATAAAAAAAAAATAAAAAAAAATAAAAAAAAAACACACATCATTGTAAAACCAATACATTCATCGCTCCGCTCAGAATCTAAAATTAAGAAAATACTGAAATTTTAACGCAAAACTATGTTTTTGAAAAAAATCTATTTTTTTTTTAATGTAGCTATAAAAAACATAATTGAATATTGATAAAAATATGTTCACTGAAGTTGATATTAGCAATTTCTAGGCATCTTAGTATTTTCTAAGTATTGTAACTCTTTTTGAGCTATTTATAGGCATAAGCAAATTTTGAGTTTTATTAGTTATTTTAAAATTATTGTCGATTCAAAGTACAAACATCTTAAATATTTAATTCAAGGTTCCTTATATAAGTAGTTATAGCAGTTGAAAAATAATAAAAATCCATAGGTATGATTTTTTTTTATAAGTATTTAAAGTTCAAATTTTGTCAAAATGTATAAAATTATAAAGTAGGTACCTAAAAATGTATAAAATGTTCAACTTTTATCTCATAAACTTCCACGCCCTTCAAAAAAGAGATAACTTTTTAATTGTATATGCGGAATCGAAGCCCCCCATTCAAATTGTTATTAATAATATTAGCCCTCCTGATCCCCCCTCCTTGAAATGTTAAAGGATTTCTGTCTATACGTCTGCCAAAAATATAACACATCATTGTAAAACTACCAATACATTACTCGATCAGCTAAAAATCTAAAACAGAAAACGAACAAAACTATTTTCACAATAAGTAATAGGTATACTTAAATTATAATAAACTTATTTACATTTTTAATTAGGAATGAATTATTTAATACTATATTAAACTGAGTAATTCCGACACTTATTTTTAGTGTCACTGTTGCTTTGTAACAACCGAATTACGGTGGCAAAATTGTCCCTTTTCTTAATATGTGACGTGGCTTATAAAGTTATAACGTAGGTGTAGGCGGGGGGTTTTATTGCATTTGGTTTTTTATGCATTTAGAGCAGCGTGTGAGGTACTAAAAGAAAAATTAATGGTGGAAGTGTGTACCTTTTATTGCAATTTAATTTTATCGATAGGAGTTTTATAATTTGAGTTCATATTTCTTAAATATTTAAATTGTATTTTAAATATTCAAACAAGAATGTGATAAAATAATATTTTTAAATATTTCGTTAAACTTTTTAAGATTTTTAGTTGCTTAGGAAATAAGTAATTTAAAAATTTAGAATTATCAACAAAATATTGTGATGCGAGGTGACGGAGTCTTCACATGTTTATAAACTATTGTAAATTTGTAAAACTGTAGTTGTAAATGTCCTGGACTCTGATATGTTTTCCAAGAGCTGCCTATGCGTCTAAATACCTATATTAGTAAAATAACATTTATTTTTTTTTATTTAAGAATGAATAATTATGAATGGTATTTCAATATTTCATCCTTCATCCATGGAAAGAAGGATCCAATTAAAATC
This sequence comes from Nasonovia ribisnigri, assembly GCA_027563435.1. Lineage (NCBI taxonomy): Eukaryota > Metazoa > Arthropoda > Insecta > Hemiptera > Aphididae > Nasonovia > Nasonovia ribisnigri. The sequence goes on from JANEHU010000446.1 coordinate 1,797, forward strand.
ATTATAATCACTGCATTATGATACTAGTATAATATATATAAAAACATGCAGCTATTTATATGAATTTAAATGTATAATTTGTGATTGTTTTGAATGTGTCAAAAAAAATTGTGTGTGCATACAGGATGTGTGGGAGGCTTGTTAGAGCCTCTACTCTCATTTTGTTCTTGAAATCATTTGGACTCAAGCCCATGCATTTGAGGACCCTATATTTATGTCTATGACAATAATATAACTTATAATAAAAAAGTGTGTGGAAAATGATATGTGAATATAGTCGTTTTAATTATAACTTTTGTTTTACGGAAATTGGGATGTGAGGATAAAATCCTTACTTGCGTCTAAAATATAGACGATATAACAAGTGTTTATTAGTACTTAGTATAAATCTTCCAGTCAACAGTCAACTACACAACTGCACTGCTTTTTATCACACGGTACGTCTATGTTATATTGCTAATTATATCTGTTGAGTACTGACCAGTGACCACTGACCAACCACTACTGGCTACTTGTTCACTTGAAATAAAAATAAACGTATTCACTATATTTATATTACTACATTAGTATAGATAAATATAGTTACTATAGTTGCCAATCCCCAATCCCCACGTTAATTACTGCTTATTAGTTACCTACACTACTAGACACTACAGTACTATACAAAAGGGTACACAGTCTCATAGAATATATTATTATCAATTACCATACTAACTTAATATTTTCGTAGAACACGAGAAGTTAAAATATTTAATAGAAATAATCGGATCGTGTAAAAAGATATATAAATAAAATTAATGGTAAGATTGATAAGAAAATACAGCATTTTAAAATCTACTTTAATAATAATTTAAAATTGGTTATTGTTAAATCAATTTGTGAATTTGTCAGTACCAGCCATAGTGATAACACGTGCGTAACTGTTTCGTAATGCGCCGCTTATCGTATCAATTAAATTACCTTTTATTGAGTCATTAAAAACGCTCTAATGGCGAATACTGCTGTCTCACAAACTGTCTTTGTAAACAAGAACATTTAAAAAACGAATACGGTGAAAATCTATCAGAGAGTGCTTTCTCGTCGACTTCCACTAACTACCCAGATCATAAGGATAAAAAAAAAACTTTTTTTTGTCTCGCAAAATCGTTTCCAAATATTGCAGGTAACTGATGAACAGGAGTACAGGAGTCTTCACCACAAATGAAGCTCAACTCGTTTCAACATCTAATGAAATCTCAACAAAACAAACTCACAAAGTAATGTTAAACTTCCGAATATTGTCCTAATAAACGTAACCAATTTTAGTACGTTCAACAAAGATCTAACTCGCATGGTGGGCCCAGAGGGTTTCACATGTAAAACGATTAGGTTTAATATTATCATGCGGTCAAACACACGGGCTAATTTCATGGCTATTAAGTTATATCTAATAGACGCCGAATACGATTACTCCCGTTCCTTCGAAACATTCCGTATTGTACTACGCCACCTCCACTACACCACTCCTACCACAGATATAGTAAAATGTGTGAATGTGTGATTACGGGCACAAAATAGTCAGCATTACAAACATAAGTCATAACACACCGTAAGAACAAATCGCCACTTCCGCACTATTCAAAATCAGCCTAACTCGTAACGCCAATAATCGTGAAATATTTAAAATCACCAAAATAATAAACTCAATTGTAAAATTCGAATACCCAAAGAGACTACATGGTCCTCCCCAATGCCATCTCTGTCAAAAGTATGAGCACATACGCAACTACTACCGCCACAACCAGCATTGCGTGAAATATGGAGATGAACCCTACACCGTTAATTGCACAAAAAAACTGGAGGAACCAGCAAAATGTGCTAACTGTGGCGAAAACCATACTGCCAACTATAAAGGATGCCAAATATTATCCTTAATTAACTAACACACACATCACAATATCTACTGTACAACCATACCACATCAAATAAATTAATTCTTAATTGTAAAAAAAACTTATTACATACTGACTTTTATCACTTCCTTTAGTTTAATTCACTTACTTACTGATTTTCTACCTCACACTAGTCACATTATTCTATTTGAGTAGTTATAGTATAGTCAATTATACGACAATACGTCTTCATTATAGGTACCTATTAGGTATAAATGTATAAATTATAAAATAAATATAGTATAAGTATACAATATTATAATACAGACAATACAGTGTGTTTCTTTTTAAAGGTAACACTAAATAATTCTGTCCTGTGAGGCTGTGACATAAGACTGATATGCGGTTTTCGGGAGGAGATAGGGAATACATAAATACACATTTCTTGATGATTTTTACATTTTTAGATCTTTCCGTGTGCGCATGCGCAATACAAGGTTTGCAGACATTATTAAATAATTTAGATTACATTTTGAGGAATTCCATAATAATTCATAAAATTCTAGTATGATTGTTGAAAAATTCAATAATTTTAATCGAAACTTTAACACGTTGTCATTTGGTCAATTTTGATTTTAAAGCTATGATAAAAAGGACCAAATTGACTTAAAACATTTAGGTCCATCTGAATTTGGTATTCAAAACACCTATTGCCATTTAAAAAAATGCAAGTTGTACATGCGCACACGGAAAGATCTAAAAATGTAAAAATCATCAAGAAATGTGTATTTATGTATTCCCTATCTCTTCCCGAAAAACTCATATTAATCTGATGTCACTGAACAGAATTATTTAGTGTTATCTATAAAAAGAAACACACTGTATAATAAATAGATACTTACGCGCAAACATCACATGTTTATTATTTTTCAATTTTCCTTGTTTTTAAATTGTATACATGAAAGCGCGTATATAATAACTAAGGTACTATTTAAGTTAGTTTTAAATGTATATCTTATATGTATACTGTATAGATATTAGTTTAGGTATTAAAGTTGGTGTCCACCACTACACTATACAGTGTACACCGTTGAAAAAAAATATAATCGTTATAGATTACTTTTTTTTATTTATCTACATACAATTTTTTTTTTACAATTGTATATTATAATTGTTATTTTTAAAATGTCAGGATATATTTAGCTATATTTGTATGGACAATTGTTTATAAAAAAGAGCAAATAAAATCATACAGTTTTTTTTATTTTGACTAATACATATATGAGTATATTTGAGAACAAATATTATAATACAAATTCTTGACTGTTATTGTGAAACACTGAAACGTCGAATTGGATTTATGTTGAATTATGTGACCTTGAACGTAAAAATCTTGAACTGTTCATTCCTTGAACGTAAAAACTAAAAGTACCTATTACAACAAAATATATTTGAATGAAATAACCTTGAACCTTGTAATTAATTATTATAGTAATTACACATTGTATACGTTTTAATAAACTCTTTAAATATTTTGCGTGAAAACGCGAAGCAAATACTAACAATAAATAGTAAAACAAAAGCCAGAGAATTCGCTTCTGCAGTATATAGTGTAGCCATCTAGGTACCTCATTATTGAGTAGGTCACTGTAATAGATCTGTTAGAACTTAAATTTGAATTTTAAAAGGCACAGTCACTAGATAGCTTCTTTGCTCTTAATTTTTAGTAGTAATTTTTAGCATTGTATTTTCAATGATGTGAATTTTTGAAAAAAATTGATTTAATCGTCTAACCGTAAACATATTAAAATTTCACCAAGTATTGATATTAGAAATGTCCATACATAGCAACATTTTCGAAGATTTTGATTCGTTTTGAGCTAATTATAGCCTTGAGACATTTTTTGAATTTTTCGAATTTTGTAAATTTATTTTAAATGATTATGGATAAAAACTTTTTCTCTTGGTAAAAAAGCTTGAAAATGTAATCCAAGGTTCCTTATAAGTTTCATTAATGTTCAAAAATATTAAAGACACATAGGCACGATATTAGGTCTTTGCTCAGAATCATTTTTCGTATGCATTGGTTTACCTATACCTATCATTAAATTCAAGTATAATACATCCGCATAACAACTACGACAGTACGGCATCCTCGACAACAATTGTACAGCAGAGCGGTATACTAGTATACAGTATACGTACACCCACTTGTTCACCTTTTATTTATCGTTTTTCTTTATGAACCTATTTGCTTATTGAATATTTTTTTGTACAGATTGTATAAATGTTATATTTGTACTATTAATTATAAACTTATGTTTATATACAAAAAAATGCAATTCATGACGAATATTACTGTGTATACGAAAACGATTCTGAGCGAAGGAAAAGGGTGGATCAGCATATATTCTAAGGATATTTTATCTTATAAGTTAAATATTATTTTAATGAATCTCCATTAATTCAGGAGTTAGGTGCAAATAAAAGCCCTTTTAATTATTATAAGTTAGTTACTACGTACATTTCATAACAGGTATCTGGTATATATATTATTCATATTTTATACACTATATTTTATATAAATATATTATAATATATACACACAATAGATTATATACATAACAATATTAGTATATATTATATTGTAGCAATTTATAATTATTATTATTAATTATTGTTATATATTATATATTATTTATTTATAGTTAGTTTCTTCGTGTCAGTTGTCACTTACCAGTAATAGTTGGCAGTTGGCACTATACGTAGGTATCTACTATCTACGCATTACATAGTATGTAGGACGTAGGTAATTGTTTGTTCGTCAATCGATAAAATAAAAATAAAAATCTATATAAAGTGTATCAACAAAAGTCAAATTATACACTCAAGAATTGTAATTATTTGTATTACTTATAAAAGTATTTATTGGTTACATTTACAATTTACATTTTTGCATGTATAAAAATATATTTTATTTTAAAATGACTTTTTACTAATTATTCATTTACTTGTGCGATCACGCAGACACGTGACAGAGTTGTATTAAGTAATCTATCACTATTTTATGCTAATTGTTTTCGCACCTTCTCACTCTTCTATTATTATTTATGTCAATTAAAAATTTTTACTCATATTAAAATAATACATCCAAAAATTAAATTCACCGTTCCCCGTCCTATATATGGCAACTCAGTGGCGTAATTGGGAGGTTATGGTTTTTCGTTAGTAAAAAAATTAAATTAGGATAGATATAATAACCTAAACTAAGTTATTTAATTATAAAAAAAATTGTAAATGAACGGTAAAATTGAAATTATATTTTATCAATTCTTCAACAATGAAAATATAACTGATTACCTACAATTAAATAAAATTAATCAGTTTTTAGATTGATACTTTTATGTCATCATACTGTTATCACGTATCAGTATTTAAGATTGGTTAACTATAATGTTGTTTGTTGACGTTTGAAATATTTCAAAAAATGATTCTATTCATGGGTCGGATGCATTCTTAAAATTTAAAATCAATGAAAACATTTGAATTTATGTTCTGTATATATTTTTCCTGAGAAATTATATCACCAATATTTTGTCAAAATATCACAGACCTTTAGTATTGATTATTCTTATGTACAGCATATCACTAAATAGCAATTATTCAATAACTCTCTAATTTGCGATGTGAAAATAAATTTGATATTATATGAGGAAAAGCTAATGTTATGAGAAAAGTTATGAAATAGGTTCCCCAATACTAACTAAAAAATAAAAGTTTCTATACAATATGAGAGAGGTTTAAAACAAAATAAAAATGTCAATGTTATATATCATTATAAAATAAATATATTCTTTCAAGTTGTTGATATTATAATAAATGATATATGAAAGTCGAAAGAAAGTCGAAAGAAAGATAAAAATAAAATTAATTACATAATATTTTAATGTGTCTATAAGATATAATAGTAATGAAACAATAAAGTTCACTTAAATTAACTTAAGCCTGAAACAAAAATATTCAATAGGATGTATAAAAGCTTGAATACTGAAAACATTATTCAATCTAAAATCAACTAAATATGAGGTCAGGCGATAATGCTGTATAAACTTTTTCCAACTATTCCATCAAATTCAGCATCATATGAAAGAAATTTTTCTTGTCTTTGGCGTTTAAAACCTACTTGAGAAGTACTATGGGATAATCCAGATTAAATCACCTAGGAGTTTTATAAATAGAACGTGAAAGATCGTTAAATATTAATAACGTCGATGTCAAAATAATTTGACTCATCTACAATACCACGTCGTTGAAAGCTACCTAACTAGTAACTAATAATTTATTACCTAGTAAATTATTATAGTAATCAACATTTAAAATGCATAGTTTTTAATAACATATAGATACCTGTATAATATAAGAAGAATTATAAAGATTTATAATGTATTTTATATCAAATATCAATAGAATAGAATTATATTATATTATATTAAAACATTGGTTTTTTATAATGTTGGGGGTGTGGGAGTCCTCAAGGGTTTGTGCATCCTAAGTAATTTTTGCAACCACTAATATTTTCCCGAAATTACGACATTGTGTCAACTTGTATATATAAATTATGTTCTTCCTTTGTATGTATGTACTATGTACTTATTATACAGAGTATTAAAAAAGTTTGGAAACAGTCATATTATACTAATTATAATTTATAACTGATAAACGATAATATGATGTTGATGTATTAATGAGTTGATTAAAAATATTTTACCTAATATAAATGTATAGCAGTGTTAACTGTTATTGCTATGTATAGGTATAAAAATATGCAAACAGTATTTTAAAGCGTTTCCAAATTGTTGAACCCCTTGTACCTATATAAACTATGTACTAATGTAATAGAATGTGGAGAATTGGACATATTGTATAGTTATAAAATTATAATATACTATAGCTGATCTCCCGCCCAATTCGTTGCTCGTAAAATATGAAAACTCTTAAAAAAATTGTGATTGTTCTGCGTTCAACTAATTTTGTGTGTACTCCCTGCAGTTGGAATTTACTCTTTTTAAATTAGTCTATTTTCTTCCCAGAGGTCTCATCTATATCTCTGTAGCAAGTTTCATCGCAATCGGTCTATAGCCGTTTAGGAATGGATAGAAGGATGGACGGACAAACATTAATTTTTATGTATTTAGAAGAAAAGAAGATACTAAGTATACCTACTGAACATAGCTTGGTGTGTATAATGGTACCAAAGATTATTTTTGTAGTGAATTTACATATTATACCATGTACCAACCACGCATCTATGGCCAATGAAAAATGTATTATGGGTACCTATATATTATTTTCTTGTTATCGTTAAATTTATGAAGTTGTGTGGCTAATAAGTACTATGAGTTTAATTGTATAACGCGTAATATAGGTACTATCCTATTTCCACTGGCGAGTGGTGTGTATAGTATACTGGATAAATGATGCGTAAAAATGGACACTGGTCCATGGTCGGGTTTACCACAATTGCCAGGATGGCTAATTTTTAACCGCGGCAGCCGCGTAAATCACGGTCCATATTGTTTTAACATATATGGTAGGTGTATATAAGTACTCGCTAGCGAGTAACCGTGGTATTGCCCGGTAGTCCTAAGTCCTAACCTTCGCCACCGATCATTATTTTCTCTACATCCGTTGTGCTAATAATTGTCGATTAAACAGTTTTCGCATCGCTGCAGCCTTCGTTCACGAGTCCGTTTAATATAGTATTATGGTGGAGTATTATACTGGTGTTCTGTGTACAGACTGCAGAGCAACGACATTCCAGCGAAACAAGTATTGTACATTTGTACATAGCCACATAGGTAGATAATATTTGCGAGCCAGTCTCATTATTTCCAGTTAGACGAAACGCATCGCCCGTTCTTGAAGAGCTTCAACGTAAGATAAGAATGACATTAGACACCAACACGCACTTGATGGGGCACTCATATTATATTCTTCGCGAGTTCCTTAAATGGGTTTGTAAAATCCAAGTAAAAACTTGATCTAATGTTCACGGTATTCACTATCAGATTAATTCAGGCGTTTATGTCGAAATATCATGTACCTATACGGCTATACTGCAGGTTCAGTGACCAGAGATTTAATTTATTTAAAGGTACATCTGCATTCTGCATGTTAGGTTAGGTTGAGTGAAATTAGGTATTATACATGAATAGCTTGACATAAGAAGCTTTTAGTATATAGTGACATTACCTGTTTGATTTTTTTTTAAAAATCCATCTATAGATCATGTTTTTACGTATTTTACGAATGGTTGTGTATATGAATTACCTAAAGGGATCTCAATATTTTTAAGATTTTATTTAGTATAGAAAATTATAATATTGTTGAATGTTTTAAGTTTTCACAACCCACGGACCACGTTTAATATGTTTTTAAATTACAACAGTATAAGTGTACCCTATTACCTATACCTAATTATTTAATGAAAAATAGTTATTTTTCTTACAAATATCCAAATACATCAACACTTGATTTTTTTTCAAACACTCATACAAATGTAATATGATGGCTTTACTTTTAACTTTTGTATGAAAAACCTTGTGTTTAATTTTCATAGCGTATAACTTAAAGATATAAAAATTAAAAATGTGATTAATATTTAACTAGGTATAAAATGATTAAAATGTTGTCCCCAGAAAATGTATTAACCAGGCCACATATATCTAATTTCTAAACAGTATACATGTCATAAGCATAACTATGTCTCTTGTGGTGAAGGGGCTAAAATCTAAATTCCAAAACAACAACAAACTATTGGTAAATAAAATTAAAAGTAAATTTCACACGACAAGTGTTTTAGAAATAATGTGAATAAGTGTGATTTTACGTGCGTGTCCCTAGACTATATAGACGCAACTAATGTCAACATTATATTGGGTGGAGGGAGCCGGGAGGGCTATAATAATATAGTCTTAAACTCAAAACAATAACGAATGCCATCAATGTTACAGTAAATTGACAACTTATTGTACATATTATAGTAAAAATTCCCCAGTCTTCAAAACTTTTTTAAGTTAAGGAAGGCAAGACCTCCCCTCTCCTGTCACCATCCCCCAATTCGTGTGTTAGTATATACGTATATTATCGTACCGCGACGCATTTAAATATTTTATAACATATTATACAGTCTGTGCGGCGGTTGCGGCGTTATCGATGACCGGTGTCGCGCACGCCGAGTTCGCGTACATAAAATAATAGGCGTTCTCGGGCGTTGTACGGGCTTACGCACATGTATAGGTATAGTATTTTTCGGTCTACGCGACTACACGCCGCCGTGCATTTCCCTCTCGATCGGCCACGACGACGAGGCCTATTTAATATATTATTATTATTATTAAATAAATGCTTGTACACTCGCCGTCCCCTCGCCGCACCACCGATGTCGGAATGCCATTCATTCGCAGATCCGGCAAAACGAACAGCAGCAAGCGCGGGCAGACATCGTTGCAACTACCGCTCTCGGCACTCGGCGGCGGCGCGGCGCACATACATAATAATATTATCTCGCAGCACACACACACTTGTGCGCGCGTGCGCGCACGCACGCGAGTTAACCGGCCTCTGCGGACGCGATCACCGTCGCATTCCACAGCATCCGGCGGACGGCTGTCGACGCCGCCGCAGCCGCAACCACCGCTCTTCCCAAAGCATAAACGCCGCCGCGCGTCCCGCGACTGTGTCGTCGTCGTCGTCGTGTGCGTGTGTATATTATATATGTATAATATATACGTAGACGCGCGCGCGTACATATTATATACGCCATGCCGCCGCCGTTGCGCGAATCGACCCGCGGAATACGCCCTACAGACGACTTCGTCTAGACGTCTTGTTATACGGATGCGACGACGACCTACACAAATAACGAAAATAGATTATTAAAAGGTGTCTCATCTCTCCATATATCGTTCTGTACTAATACGATGTCTTAAACTACCGAGGCTCGCACTCATATTTTGTGTACCCATTATTTTTGTATACAGTGTACACAATATATATAAAAAAATTATAATAGGATATAGTTATACGATATTTAGCGAGTACCTACAACATAATACAATAATGAGAGTTTATGATTTACTTGAGGAAGTGAACATTTTTTAAAAATTAGAATAATTTTAGCAGCATTATATTTAGTACATCGTATAATTTTATATTTCTATATCCCCCCTCCCCCCCAAAAAAAAATTGGCTACTTCTCTGATTATATTTAAGTTACAAAATATGCATAAAGTACTTATAAAAGGAGATACATAAGGTATAATTTGTGCAAATACGTATCGTAAACGTGCGCGCGTCCTGCAACACCTGCAGACTGCAGTTACTGTATATGGGTACATGTTATATACTTATATTATTATATCGCAACTCGAAATCCACCGACTTCCGTTATGTTATAATTAATATGAATATAAATATAATACTATAATAGTATATAGGTACTATAGTGTTTACTATATAGTAAAACAGTTGGTATACTCAGGGTCGTCCATAGCGTGGTGTGTGGGGAGGTGGATGTCATCCCCCCACGAGTTGGTCAGTTGGCACATTTGAAATTGAGCCGCCGAGTCGGCAATTTATAAGCTTTTATAGAAAATTGAATTATTGATTATATAAAAAAATCATTTAATTTAAATTAATATATTTTATTATTATATAGCTTATACATATAGGTAGGTAGTTATATCTTGAAGTTAAAATGTATTAATAAATGTATGATTATGATATATTGATGTATGTACGCCATTGATTATAAATATTGGTATTTGTGTAATATAAAGCTCCTAATGTATTGTTACAATGATACTTGAAAAATATTAAAAAAACATAGTCACAATTTTTTTTTACAAGCATGTAAGTTCGAATTTTGACAAACGTAAAAACTACGAAAATGTGTAAATTATTTTGAGTTAGAAATTTGAAACAAATTTTATTTTAAATCTAAGATTTTAACATTTAATACAAGATTCCTCATAAGTGTTTCTACCTTTATCAAATAAAGAAAGTCTACTGGAATGTCAAATTAAATTTTTATGAGCGTTTGAAGTTCAAATTTTTACAACATTAGATATTCACTCAATTTCTCATGTAATAGCGATTTTCTTATTTTTCTGTAATTCAAAAACGAATAACTGTAGATACTTGATATATTTACACTATACCTATGTTTATTTTACAAATTCCTAAACTTTTAAGAAAAACGATTTTAGTTGTTTTGCTGTAATTTAAAAATATTATTCGTGGGTACTTGAAATTTCTGAAGTATATATTATTAAATAAAAACATTGAAATATGATAATATATAAATAATATTAATTAAACTCTCGATGTGGCTTTAAAATTAAAATGCTAAATATTTATATGTATACCTATGGTTATGAGATATATTATAATACCTAGTAATTCGAGCGAAATGATAAATTTTTTTTTTCTTCGTTGGCAAATTAATGAATTATGCTTCCCATGATTTGTCTTTTGGGATAGCCCTGGGTATATTGTTAGTCTTATAGATCATTTACTTATTATTTCACGTACGATGGTAAATGCTATTACTTATTATACATTATAGGTACCTAGTACCTACTATAGATATATAATGAACTATATAAAGCATTGTATAGTTTCCTTAGTTTTTATTTATTTATTCGTACAACACTTATAAAGTAAAAATGTAACCGCCATGCAGGGGTATTAGTGGTATTACGACGTTCAGTGTCCCTATACTGCAAACGAAACGAAACGAACTGCCGACGGACGCTCGTTTCCGTTATTTTATTAACGGAGAGGCAGCACCATAAAGATAAATGATAATATTATAAACTATATATCATGTACAGCATTCCGTTAAACGTTAAAATCGAGCCGCACACTCGCTAAAATGTCGCACCGCACCACATATTTAGTGTCATGCACCATATATGTAGTGTACACGCTACAAACATGCATGCATGGTATATTTATTGTATAAATATAGATCTATACGAGCGTATAAACGCGCGCGCTCTCGATTACACATACCTATAGATACGTCATACGATCGTTATTTACCGCGGAGAAAGAGGTACCTATATAATATGACGTGCGCATACCTACAGTCTGCACAGTATACACATACATTATTAGAGTAGGTACACACACTCACACGCTGTAAAAGTGTGTAAAAAATAATAAAATGTGTCCGTCTGGCAGTCGTGCAAAGCCAATTTCTTCAGACAATACGATAATCTGAGCGACTATATACACAACGAATCTACTTTTAAACGACTACAATAAGTCATAGGTAAAAAATAAATGATCTCAACGTAATAATTATAATAACGTTCCCTAGCTATATTTAGATATACGTGATCGTCTTACATAATTATCTATTAGCTTAACACGTCGACTATATTTAATTATTTTCATTAATAATATAATATTATATTATGAAAAAGTTCAAATAATCGTAAAATACACGTGGAATTAAGCTACGTTATAATCAACTAATATTCAACCTATTTGGCAGTTTCTATGACTGCTAGATATTTTGTATTTAATTTTGCATAATATATAATATAAATACCTATTGGCTATTATACATTTTTATATTTACTTAATAATAAGCCATTTATTATATCCACATAGCAAGCTTGTAATATTTTGGAACTTTAATTCAATTAATTACTATAATTACATATTATTTTATACGAGTAATTAATACGTAATAAACTAATAAATATAATATGTCATACGTATACGATAACCGATAACTTATAAGGTTCTGGTTTCTACAACTATTGTAAATTTGAAAAAATATATTAATGATAGTGAAGTGATTAGTGTGAAACAAATAAAGTGAAACTTTTTACACTAAATTTGAATGACAGTTTATAGATAGCGATGTATAGGTAATTACTATTTGGCCAAGAAAAATAATTTTTTACCATCACCAAGTTCAAACTTGATGCATTACGTATTTATTAACTTAACCATTTGAATTAGATTTAGAAATGCAATTTTATTGAACTTATAGTGGTGGTAATGGTAATTTCACATTGACGAGGTATGAATACTGCAGTATAATGTACAGTATACACTAAACGTATATCTACGTTCACGCTCGGACTACTACTATATCTAAAAGATCTATTTTTGGAATTAGGGGCATCACAAACAATTATGTTAGGGGCCCCGCAAAATTTTAGCGCCGGCTCCGAGTGCTTCAGGTATGTATGAAGGCATTTGCTGTTAATAGTTCCTATTCGTACAGCACGTTTAATTATAAATGTTCCTTTATGATTTCCCTTTATAAACTGTGATTTCCGTTTATATTCAAGACTCAAAAGTCATGAATGATAATCCTATTGGTATGATATAATTTAATTCTATATTATTAGGACTATGCTCAGACTGCGGATTTACCAAAAATGGTGTACTAAATATTTGAATATGTTAAGGATTACCTAACATGTATTGTTATTTATTTAAAATAATACAATGCTTTTATTTCAAATTAACATTGTTTAGGCAAAAAATAAATTGAATACATAAATAATTTAGTTTGATTTGTGGTAAAGGTAGCTTCAAAATAGATAAGTGGGAACTTGTTTTATTATTATACTTTATTACCAATGTGGCTATATCTATTAATGTAATTGTTATTAATATTAACTGCATGAAAAGTATTCATACTTCAGTAATTAGAGGTAGATGTATGTTTTTGAAGACGTTATAAATATCTAATAAGTTAATTCTGAATGTTATTATAATAAATATTAAAATAGGTGGCATACTCTTAGGAGTGACTTACTCTACGGCGAGGCACACTCGACACAATATACTATCTGTATAATATCATATCACTATAAAAATCATTATCAGTCAATGTGGCCACATATGGCTCTAAATATGGTGATGCCTTGGCCTTTTAACTGGCCGAACTAAAATTAAATTTGGGTGGGAGAAAAAATTATTTCTCATTAGTCATTACCCATCATCATTTGTACCATACATGGTTACATACCTTTTATATTTATGGTGACCATACTTACTTATTTTATAGGGTTAGGGGTACCTACAATTGGGTACCCTGCACGGACTCTTTACCACCGAAAAAAAAAGGGTGGACAATCGCCCTTTTTGGGTTGTATAGGTTCGGCGCCACTGCAAAGCATATTCAAACAAAGTACCAACAACGTTAAATTCCTGCATAGGCCATAGGTACTTACTGGCTGATCACCGATAACAACTATAAATTCTAAAACTAAAGCACGTCATGATAATATTGCAGAGTGCCGAATAGAACCTACAGAAAGTCCATACCTTATAACATTTCTCAAACACAATATTCATATTATTATACTATAATAGGGCGTCGTTCAAAACCATATACCTACTTACCATTCATAATCAGATAACCTTATATTCTACTTATCACCGTTCATACCACACATATTTTGTCTATTGTTAAAAATGGAAATTTGGAAGGTCGATAATTCAAACTCTCACTGTACATTTGATTGACAGTTAAAATTAAAAATTTATTGATACTAAATACATTTTCATACAAATAATTTAATATATAAGATTTTATAGTTATTATATTTATACCTAATTAATTAATAATATGATAAAAAAAAATAATTGTTTAATGAAAAAAAATTTATTTGTAGATTGGAATAAATGTACATCCTAATATCCTATTGTTTTCAAATATTCTATCTATGTTATGTCATTGCTTACGAAACGATAATTTATTATAATTCATATAAGTTGAAAATGGTTTTTTTTTATCCCTTTACGTGTATAGTTTAACGTTACCTTTTCTAATAAGTTGAAGTTTGGTTTCTTCAATCATCTGCTATTGTTTCAATACATCTAAGATCTATCTATCAAATAAAAACTATGATAGGTATGCGTATTTTATCCGGAGAAACGAGAAATGTGTAGTTTAGCAATCTGTGAATAATTCCGAAAGTTTTATTTATTATATTAATTTTTAATATATTATAATTTTGATTAAATTTGGTTGACTGTAGTGTGCCGTGTGTGTTTCTAAACGATAATGAGATTTTAGATAAATGTGTAAGTTATTGATAAATACAAGTGTGTAAGGTATTGACGGTATAAAAATTGTAAAAGTGGGAAAACTGTGCGGAATTATATAAAATTATAAAAGTTACGGTTATAATGACCGCTGGGCACCGTTGTAATGTTATGTATTTTAACATTTAACTATACCTAGTGAATAGATGCTAATCATATAAGTGTTTACAATTTACTACCTAAGTACCTAATACGTAAATCTAAATCTAATTAGTTATTTAACTAATTAGATTTAGATTTAGATTTATTGTCACTTCAAATTAATTACAGATTAATTACAATAATTTGTTAAGTACTTCAACTATTGTTATGACTATCTCTTATTCTCTTAACATTTCCAAGAGTAAAGTTATGAATTATGATGTTCAGCAGAAAACGATCCCCAATAGTTCACTCATACTTTGATAGGTTCAGTTTGTGGTACCTATATGTATCATAAAAAAAATTGGTGTTACTTAAATAATTTTAGGTAACCTACCCTTCATAATACTATTTTACCGAACTATAAAAATTCCTATTTTTCGTCTATCAATACCCACCCACCTACACACATTTAAGGTGTTGCCTGAGCAACACTTGGACCCTATGTTACACGTCACTGGGTTCAGTACTACTATACGTAAATACAATATTGTCATTGACCTTGGATTTAAATTCAACAAAATAAGAAAATCGCTACATGAGAAATCGAGTGAATATCTAATCTTGTACAAATTTGAACTTAAAATGCTCATAAAAATTTATTATGACTTCCTTATAAACATTTTTTTATTAATAAAATTAGGCAAACTTATGAGGAATCTTGTATTACATTTTCAAACCTTAGATATAAAAAGAAAATTTTTTATGAATTTCTAACTCAAAATAAATTGCACATTTTCGTCATTTTTACGTACTTTGTAAAATTTGAACTTTGATTACCTATAAAAAAAAATTGTGACTACGAACTTTTAATATTTTTCATCTGCCTTTGAAACTATATATTAGAAGCCTACTTTTAAATTTTCAAGATTTTTTACCCAACAAATAAAATTTTATTGACATTTATAGGAAAAGAAACTAAAGAAATTGGAAATTGAAAATGTCCGTTAACAGCTCAAAATAAGTCAGAATATTTTGGAAATGCTAGGGTGTGTAGAAAATGATTATATAAACATTCGGTCAAAATTGCATGTCTCTACGGTCATTTCTTTTAGAGTTATACTAAAAACCAAAATCAATTTTGTCGAAAATTTTAACTTTTAACCCCCCAAAGTACCAAATAGATTCACTTTCCTATCAGAAAAGGTACTGTTGAAGAAAATTGAAGCATTTTTTTGTCCGAAAAGGTGATGACAGACACAAAAAAAAATAAAAAAACACATCATTATAAAATCATACATTCATCGCTCATTCGCTCCTCTCAGAATCTAAAATCAAAAATGTGGAAAAATTGATTTGAAATAAACTTAACGAGAAATTCAAATCTGTTTTTAGAATTCGTTCTATGAAATGTTTTTAAAATCGAAGAGAAATATTTGTTTTCAATTAATGAATAGAATCGCGAAAAAAGTCCCAGAAAAAAAGTTCCACACTAGGGAAAAAAAGTTCCGATAAAAAAGAATGAAAATATATCAAAATTGAAGAATAAATATTATGCTAAAAATTAAAATTGCACTGAAAAATACATTAAAGTATTACATAAAAAATCATATAATATCATAAATGTATAATATTGTTAACCCATATTAAAATATAATAAAATGTAATACAATTATAAAACCTATATAATTATAATAATTAATAATAATGGTATACAAATTTAATATTTGAATAAGGTTAGGTTAGAAATACTCCTCTTTATTATGTTATGACTATTTTTATTTTTCTAATTAATTTCCAAATAGTTTGATACTTATGTCGACAGAGTTTTAAAATTCGGTTATTCCACTCTTCAGTCATATTATTTGTTCGATGCTCTCCTGCTAATGTGGCATTATGTACATTTCACGAGGAAGGTGAAAAATAAAGAGGTGGAATTTTTCGACAATGAAAGGTAGAAGTTTGTCTGATGTTCGGAAATAGGGAATTTTCTAGTATATCAATTAATATATAGGATCAAAATTTACGGCTTATAATAGTTATTATGGTAGATAACAAATATATTTTATACTTAACTATACATTATATATACTAAAATAGGTACAAAGTACAACTGCCGAACTGCAGTATAAGAATAAGTATTTTGGTAAATATTCGACTACACTTTTTTTCCGCGGGTTACGATAGTTATTACTTATTACTTATTAATTATGGTAGATAACAATTATATAATAATATGTTCAAGCATATTATACATTACACTTGCACACTAAAATAGTAAAATACAAAGCACAACCGTAGAACTGTACAAGAATAAGTTTTGCGGTACATTTTTCACTTATCTTTTTTTTTCGAGACTTTTTAGATTTTTCCGACTGCCAATGAAAAATATTTGCCTACCTGTTTTTATATTTCAGTTACTATTTACAAACTTATAAGTATAACATTTTGTTTTGTATGATTATCATTCAGAAATAAGCAGAAATATTATTAATGATATAGTTAATTTAGCAAATAGCTACCGGCTACCCTATTGATTATTTATGGATGTAATTTTTGGCTAACGTAAGTACATATATAACGTATTTTATAATTTTATTCAATTATTATGAAAATTGTGTAACTTGTGATGTTTAAAATAATTTCAGATTAGATAGGTACATTTTATCAACAATTTATAGATTATAGGTAGGTAACCTATCTATTTCCTGTTGATGTTTTTTATGTTATAATTGAAGCTGATTATCTGCGTTTTCAGTATAGAATACAGATTCATATAATCATATACTTACATAATAATTCATGAGTGCCATATTAAATAACAGTTATTTTAGTTATTAATGTATCATATAAATCGCTATTTACTATTTAGTAATATTAAACAGACAGCCAATCAGGTAATTCATACTAATTTACCATTATACAAATTTTTGAAAATCTACTAAGTATTATAGGGAACCACTGTACTATAGGCACTACCTTTAATATTATAAATAATTATTTTTAGCCTGATATTGATGGGGAGGGGATTGCCACATAGCCCCCTTGGATCCGTCGTTGCTAAAAGTTCATCTTTAAGTAGCTATCTTAATTATAATTTATAGTTTGAAGCATATTATAGTTGTACACTTGTACCACTGGTTTTAGTGTAGCTGAATTTTTAATTTAAAGTATTAAATTATATCCATAATCCATGATATTGGATATTGGACGATAATAAAAAATTAATCTAATTTTGTATTTTTGTATAGTAATAATATGTAACAATATATTTATTGATTAACCATTAACATAATGACTCATAACTCATAACTCATAAGTATAATAATATAATATCTACCCTTTTTAGGTAGGTACCTATAAATTATAATATATCTGTACCTAACCATACACTGCCACACTGTTTTTATAGCATTTAGTTATTTATTTAATAAAAATTTTTCATAATTTTTGTATCATTGTGTAAGTATAGACTAAGGTTCTGTTTTCTTTTATTACATTTTTCGGTATATATAATTTTACTAAAATAATTGTATGCGTTCACTAATTTATGAAACACTAAAAGTTAAAACACGAGAAGACTTAATTTATGCGTGTGTTGTCGCTTATCACTATTTTATTAATACAGTGAAACCTCCTCTAACGGACGCCTCCCAATAGTCGACGATGTTTTGAGAATGGGGAGATGTTCATTACATTTCAATAGGAAAACTTCCCAATTGCGTACACTATTTTACACTTGTTATTTTTAATATTAGAGTGACTTAACCTATAATAAAATTTAAAAGGGAGAATTTTATCTATAAGGTCCTATGTAAATTTGTATTATGATTTTCAAGTAAATAATTGAACAGTTAAAATTTTAAAATTTTTGACACACTCATAATTTATTGGTCTGTTTACGTTGTAATGTTCTATGTTCTATCTAAAGGGATAGGGGCAGAATTACAATGTATGACTTGATAAGCAGATTTGAAGAAATAATTTTTAAAAGATAACTCATCAAAATCTTAAAGGGGCATTTAAATTGTGACCGGAGATGGATTTTGATTATTTTCCAATTATATGTCAATTTTATAGAAGTATTACAAGTTGTATAAACTTCACTGGTGCAGCATCCATCATTTTAAGAGCTAAATTTAGATGTGATCGTAGGAATGAGCCAATATTAAATCAGATTTATAAGCATTTCTTTAGTACACTATAATTGGAAATAACAAATTTATTTTTACCAAATCACATATAAATTGCTTTTCCAAATGTTTTTATTTTTAAACTCAAGTACAATATTATAAAATTTAATTTAATTAAGTGGTTTGATGTTTAAAAATTTTAATTTCTGAAGAAATGTTTAAGACATAATATAATATTGTAGACTATTATATCACTAATAAGAGTTACTAACACAAAAACACATATTCCACTATTTATAGTAACTTATGTCATATATTCTTAATGATACTACTTTAAGTAAATTTATTATAATAAATATTGCTGTATTATTATAATTAATATTAATTGTCTATCCACTACATAAAGTATCAGAATAATAATAACAATATTGGTAAGTAAAATCCTCATTTCAGTTTCTAGCATAAAAATAATTAAATATGATGTAACTAGTAACACTATAATACAATTTATAAGCATTAAGCACACATAATTTATTCATTTATGTTACCTTTGTTTCTAAATATATTTAAAAATGAATTAAATGAATAACATAATATGGTTTATAAACACTGAATGTAGTGTTTATACATTTACTCATTCAGTAAACAGTTTAAAATAGATCAAAGTAAAGGGTAATCACTAGCAACAAATTATAAAATTTTACTCTTGGTTGTTGAAAAAATATATATTACCGTTTACTAATATTAATAAGTAAATCAGATGAAATATTTATTTACAGGTAATAAACAAAATAAAACAATAACAATAGATTTATGAAAATTTTTTTTTCTATTATTAACTATTAATACTTCTTTGAATTTGCTCGTAAAACTACTTGTATTAATAAATCAGTATGATAGTATTTGCTGATATACCTTATTTTAGAGTTTTCATACATATTATTAAATGCAAACAGGATTTGAGCTGTTTTGTGATTTGATTGAATGTGGGCAGACTAGAGTTACGAGCAATAGTTAATTAGCGACGGGTGAATCTTAATAAGATCTTATCATAGGTGGCACTGATTTCACTTCTTTATCATCCAATGTATGATCAATTACAGGCCTATAAGTTAATTTAATCTAAAAAAAAAAAATATATTAAAATATAGAATTTAAAAAAAAATCAAATCTTACTAACCTCTCCAGAGTCTGGATTGATACATGCAAGTGTATGCTTCCTCCAATGTTTTTCAATGGGTACTTGGGTTTGTCCTTCCAACGGTTTTTTATAATCAAATTCATCAACGCGATCCTAAGAAAAAAATGGATTTGAAATATAATAGAAAATATAATATTAATAATATCATACTTTAAAATCATCTCGTGCATGTGCCCCTCTGGATTCTTTTCGCTCAGCAGCGGATACAATTGTTTGCTGTGCAGTAGTCATTAAATTTTGTAATTCTAATGACTCCACTAAATCTGAATTCCAAACCATTGATCGATCATTTATCTATAAAAATATTGTTTTTTTTTTTATTTTGATAATAATATTACAATTTAATCAACAGTTTAATTTATGTTGGAAATAACAAAATTGGTCAGTAAATGTAGTCGATAATATTAATCTTTAATCATAAGACTAACTGCACAAATTGGGGTTTCAACAACCATAGATTTTTTATTAAAATTATTTTCTTGAGTTTAAAATGCTATTTATGTCAATCTGAACATCAATCTTCGAAATTAACATCATTACCCCAATAAAAGGCAATATTTCTAGTATAAAATAAATTGTATAACATAAATTTCCTACATAATTAGCTAATTATTGACACTGAGGACATTTCCCAAACAATTACGTCCTTTCACATTTTCATCTTAGACTATAACAAACTATAAAATATAAATACAAAATTTATATTTATCGATTTTATGATACAGTTAAATTATAATAACAAATATAAACAATATCTGCATGTTTTTAACAAGCCAAGGCATGGAGTAGGTACAAAATGTACCAATGTTTCTTATTTAATAAAGGGACTTGAAAATTAATGTTTTTTTATATGAGATTTCTTATTTTATGCCACTTTATTTTAGTTGATAAAATGATATAACAATAATGTTGATAATATTGAGTTTATGGATAATTTTACATTAAATTTGGCTGATTGACAAAATTTAAAACAATTGTAAACATATTAATATAAAACCATTTTTAATCTTATGTTGTGGTTACTAAAACCATTAAAACCGTTGTTCTTCTACCCTTTTAAAAAAATGTATACTTCAATATTCATTAAGTTATTTACTGAAAGTTTAACAAATGTAATTACATAAAATTTAATAAGGTCATTCTGTTCGATTTCTAAGCTAGTAAAGATTTATACAAAATATTTAAACAATTATTCATAGTATAAGTGTCTGTCATATGAGATAAAACCATTTATAAGTTATAGATAATTATCTTAGCAAGTATAATCTAAAGCTTTATTTTGTGTAGCAAAATATATTCATAGGCGTGCGCAGACTCTTATTTCAGGTGTGGCTTTAATTTTTTTTGATCACTCACCCCCTTATAAAATCTCATCTTAAAAAAAAATAATGATAAGATAGATATACAAAACATAGGTAAGTAGAAATAACATTTATTATAAAAACTGATGTACACTACAACTAGTACTTTATATTTGTTTTAACAGAGCATGATTTTATGTGCCGTTGCCAGTTAACATCGTTAAGATTGGATCTAGCTTTGTCACAAAGGCACAATTCTTTACTTGGAGAAGACATTTCATTTAAATTTTAAATAATGAACAATACGTCACTACCTACCGCAAAATAAATACAATTTTAAACAAATAAGTTAGCATAAACAACTTACAAAGAGTTGGGGGCAGTTGTCCGAAAAATTATGTTTATACCACAAGACCATACCAGCACATACCCGTATAACCACTCTTATCAGCCGTAAATTGTATTATTGCATAACAGAGTTTTTAAAGTAACTGTTTCTTTACTACACAAAAATAGGAATAACTGTGTGAATAATATATTTATTATCAATGAGTGCCAGTCCTGACAATTTGTATGGTAAAATTGATAAAAAAATCTAAATTTCCAAAAAAGTAAGTTATTGGCACTTTTTAACTAAGTACTTAGTACCTACCTAAAAAAAAAGTTTCAGGTGTGGCTATAGCTCTATAAGCCACACCTGTGCGCATGCCTATGAATAAATTACAATAATAAAGTAGCTTCCTCCCTCACTATTGAAGTATATTAAAAAGAACAATAATAATGTTAATTATATTCAAAATTTATTTTTTTAGAATTAATCTTTTCTTATTAAATTTATTGAAATAATTAAATAATTAATCATACCTTAATATCCTTAAGCTTTGAATAAATGGCTTGCATTTTGTTACGGCCTTCATCAAGTGTAGATCCAGTTCTAAAAACAGCGGCATAAAGTTGCATAGTTTTTTGCATATCTAAACGTAAGTCTGCTGTAGGTATTGTTCCATTATTAAAACGTAATTTGTCAATGTTAGTAATAGATTCTTCGCCAGCATTCTATAATACAAATGTGTTCATTATGTTCTAAGTTTAAATAAGATATCTTAAATTCAATATTTTTAAAGACTTTACATCACTAATTTGTGGTATTTTATCTCCAGGTTTGTTACATTTAGCAATGTCTAATGCACAAGAACGTCCAAATACCACTAACTCGAGTAATGAATTAGCACCAAGACGATTAGCTCCATGAACAGAAGTACATGCAGCTTCACCACAAGCATATAATCCGGGTACTACTTTATCTTCTCCATTTTCAGGATTGATTACCTATATAAAATAATTAACAATGAGGTAAAAATGAATAGCTGATGTAACATAATCAAAGATTTAAATACCTAAATACTATAAATAAAAATACTAATCATCTCAATTATTTGTATTAACACATAGTGTAAGGGTCCACAATAGCTATTTTAGTATTGGAAGTTGAAATGTTTTGATACCTTATTGAATATTAATGACTTAAAATAAATAATTATATTAAGAAGATGTCAGTACTCAGTGCACGGTTTGTTTTTCTCGCTGACCCACAGACAACATACAAAATGTGCGTACAGTAGATTTAATTAGAGGTTTTAATATTAGAGTGAATTGACCTGCTACTAAATTTAAAGATAAAATATATTCTAACTTACTATTAAACAAAAATATAAAATAAAACCTTACAAGGTGCCCTAGATAATAATTTTAACTTTTAAGTTTAAGCATATGCATATTCTGATAATCTGTTGTAAGGCTCTTAAACTGCTAGGTTTCATAAATCGTGTTTATGCAGATTTTTCACTCAAGATTACACACCAATCCAATGTATTTTTTCCTTAGAAAGTCTCCCCGATTATCATCACACAACAAGTTTATCCCTTCTATCTGATCTACTTTCCGCTAAAACTGACAGCCACAAATTACAATCTTGTGTTTTGTTTGATGTCACCTGCCGCCGTACAATCATGTTCCATTCCATATTCTATTATCCTCCTCAAACTACTATTTCAACTCTCCAACCATTTGTCTTGCGCATTGCTTATACCAACCTTTCTTTCTCCCTCTAAAATTTGAGCCTAGTTCCCAAAAATAATTTATTATTGTTATATTCATATCTAAAAGATTTGTCCTGTACTGTAAAATAAAATTAAAAATTAAAAAAAATTTAATAAGTCAATTCAATTTAATATTAAAACAACATATAGTGGGCTAAAATCCTCTCTATGTAACAAATAATGACATGTCAAACAAGCACAGTTCAAAACCCTCGATGAAGTTGACACAATTTTATATTTAAAATACAAAAATTGTTTGTAAAATCACAAGTATATTATTTTAATATTCATAGAGAAATTATTAGTGCTAAAGAACAAAACATATAAATTATTATTTATAATGGGTATTAAGTACCAATAGTGCTGTTTCTCAATACTGCATAAGTATTGGTCTAATTTATTATCTTCAAGCAAAACTATTGCCTGTACATGATATCTAGTGGGAATTTCGCATTAAAAACAATTAAAAGTTTATTAAAATATTAATAGTAATTTAGAATTTGTGTTTTTATGAGGTAAACCTTAATGTTATAATTTATCACCATTGATTTAATATGGTAATATATTATTAATACATTATTTACTAACCTGTCCTCTATAGTTTGTTGGTATTCCACCCATGTTATAATGGACTGTTGGCAACACAGGTATAGGCTCTTTAGTAACATCAACTCCAGCAAATATCATGGCGGTTTCTGAAATACCTGGTAATCTAGCATGAAGCTGTTCTGCCGGCAAATGATATAGTTGAAGATAAACATGATCTTTTTCTGGACCACATCCTCTAAAACAATATTAATTTGATTAGTGAAAAGATATGTTCACCATATTTTCCTTAATTTAAATATCAAAAATTATATAACCTTCGGCCTCCACCAACAAGTAATCAAATAACATAATACAAATATCTCTATTGTAAGAATTTAAAATTAATTTATTCTTTTTTTATATTGATACTTTTTACAAGGAATTAAGTTTTGTGAAAATACGTTTTTCATTATTTCTAATTATTTGAGATTTTAAGACTATCAGAGCATATTTTCTTCAAATTTTCTTATTCAAGATCAATTAGTTATTTTTAGCTTTTTTGATCATTTTGGCTATCATATTTATTAATCATAACCCAGCATTTTTGTTTTTTTTTGAAAGATGATTCCTATAAAAATTGCCTTTACATTAACTTTTATTACCAAAGACGTTGTCTTTTTGTGTTAATAAAAAATACCACATACTACTTTTGACTTTCTTAAACATTGAAAACTTTGAAAGTTATTACATACAATTATATCGTATCAATAACTGAGAATGTTTCTTTTTTTATTTTATTCTCCAACTGTATTTAGCCATTTAGTTGTCTTTTTTTACATAATATAATAAAAATATAAATATCTACCTTCCTTCCATGATTTCAATAGTCATTGACCTAGATACAACATCTCTAGATGCAAGTTCTTTAGCATTAGGTGCATATTTCTCCATAAATCTTTCACCTAAACCATTGATTAAATATCCTCCTTCACCACGACAACCCTCTGTCATTAAGCAGCCAGCACCATATATACCAGTAGGGTGGAATTGTACAAATTCCATATCTTGCATTGGAATACCAGCCCTTGATGCTAAAGCTTGACCATCCCCTGTACAAGTATGAGCAGCTGTACATGAAAAGTAGGCTCTAGCATAACCACCAGTAGCTAAAACCTATTAAGAATAAAATTTATAATTATATAAAATATTATTTGCAAGAAGAAAAAAATACTAACTGTATTCTTAGCTCTAAAGCGATGAATAGTACCATCTTCCAAGCACAAAGCAATAACTCCAACACATTGTCCTTTATCCATAATTAAATCCAAAGCAAAATATTCCACAAAGTAATTGCAATTAAATTTTAATGAATATCCATATAAAGTATGTAAGAGGGAGTGACCCGTTCTGTCGGCTACACAACAAGTACGATGAGCCTGACCACCTTTTCCATATTGTAAGCTCTGACCACCAAATGCACGTTGGTATATTTTACCTTCGTCAGTACGACTAAAAGGCATACCTATACAATTTTATAAATTATTATAATTATAATTTCAAAGAAACTTATTAGGTAATAGTTAAATACTTAGTAATAAATAAAATCATTCTGTAAATAATATTGCTAATAATTTAATAATGTATTATAGTTTTTTTTTTCTTAAATATAAAATGTAATGAACTATTTTATTTAGTATTGATTGAAATAGTTTTACCATAATTTTCTAACTCAATGACAGCTGCAGGAGCCTCTCTAGTTAAATAATGTATAGCATCCTGATCTCCTAACCAATCTGAACCTTTAACAGTATCAAACCTAAAATATAAATAAAATAACTTTAAAAAAACATAAATAAAATCATTTAGAGTCATCATGCATCAAATATATATATATATATTTTAGTTACAAATCGCTTAGTGGCTAAAATATTTATTAATGTACAGCCACGGCCCATCTACCGGCATGTTTTCATACATTAATATATTCACCTAGCTAAAAGTTGCCTGTTTTAACACCTTTATACATGTAGGTAAAACCATTATCAAATTTTGATTTTATATTTCAAAATCTGGAACAGAATATTCTGTTTTAAAAACGTTGGCATAAAAACCCAACAAAATTTGTTAAAGAAGAAAAAGGCTAAAATGAACCCAACAACCCAACTATCCTAAAATAAGTTAAGGTTATATTTGTACTTGAATATATTAAATAATAAATTAATAACTTTAAATATATAAAAATTAAAATTAAAGGTACTTCCGAGTAATTTATTTATAAAAATTTTAATTTAAGAACATTTTAAACAAAAATTTAACAATAAAAATCAAAAAAATTCAGTCAAAATTTTTTTGTGGAAGAAAGTACGTAAGAAATCCATGAGAATTCTAAAAAATGGTTTGTTTGCCAAGTTTTGTCGCCAAAGAAATTCAGTCGGATATGAATCTAGATAATGGCGAGCTGTTCCCCTCTGCTTTTTGTTTCATCATTTTAATAATCCCCAAAGTTGTTCAATTGTTTGGGTGTTCACGGTTGGGTCCACCAAATGATAAGTATGATTTGATGTAGTGATCAAAGCCAGATAATTTTAACAATTCAGTCTTATAATGACGTCAACAATCTGAATAAATTGTGGTACCTTCCTGAATGTTTCTTTATTGCCATAAGAAAACTTTCTGTTTTTCTATCTATCGTTAAAAATGCTTCTTTTGTCTTGTGACAAATTTCTCTAAATATCCACTGTTTGGAAAGTACTTTCCTAACAGGATTTTTTCTTTTCAAAAATAAACTTTCATCTATCTCCACATGAGTAATTAAGATAACCCGGAAGTAACAAAAAAAAATTATAATTTACATACATATGCCATCGCCAATCATCATCTTCCATATTTCCTAATGCAGCATTAATTCCCCCTTGAGCAGCAACCGTATGAGATCTTGTTGGAAATAGTTTAGTAATAACTGCTGTTTTAAATCCTTCTTGTACTAGGCCAAAAGCGGCACGGAGACCAGCTCCTCCAGCACCAACTACGACAGCATCATATTCATGATCAATTACTGAATATGCATTTGTTCCCTAGAAATTATTTTAGTAATATAAATAAACTGTACAAAATAATATTTTTATAATTGACCAAGGAAAATAGTATTTCGCAAAACTATACATATTAAATATTTAAATAAATTTATTAGAATTATTTAACACTAAGTATAAAATATTAATTATCCTAATTATATAATTTTAAGTAAAAATAAATTTAAATAAATAAATTTGTTCAATTTTAGAAAAATTATCGAAATAGTTTTTATTTCAATGCTTTGATAGTTTAAAAACCTTAAATTAGGTATGGAATTGCTTTAAAGATATATACTTACTGCTGTACTCTGTTTAGATGAATAATATTGAGATTGATGTAAGTTTCTTGTGCAAATTAATGGACGGTTCCAATTATTCTAAAAAAAAAAAAAGCTTATAAATTTAGTTAACTAATGCTACTTGAATACAGTGCAGTTATTCCAGTTTTTAATAGGACGGGGCAAGTTTGACAAGCCCATATGACTGAACAAAAAAAAAAACAGATAGCTTCGCTCGCAAGCTAATTTTTACCTATATTTTTATCTCGATACAATTTCTATCCTACCTAACTTTATACGTGTCTGAGGCAAAAATAACTTAATATTAAAGCTAAAAAGATGTGGAGGAATGAACTAAATAATTATTGTACCTAACCCAGTGTCGTCATCTTTCTAGAGAGGTTGTAAAAATTAAATATTAGATTTTTTTCAAAACCATATTTTTAGAATTTCTATAGTACCAGTGGCTACAAGTATATTTGAACTAAAAAACTATAAATATTAATTATCATTATTGTAACAATAGTTTTCTAATGCTTACACAATATTATATTTCCTTAAAGTTAGAAAAAATGATAGTTTATGTTATTTCATTAATAACACACCCAACAATTGGACTGATTTAAAAGCAGACAGGGAGAAATATCCAACTCCCCCTTAAATGACATTGCTTCAATAGTGTGTCCCGTTTTAAATGTACCACTAAATATCTCAGCCCGATAATTTTAGATTGAAATACGGTTTGCTGCAATAGCTAAGGGGCACTGAAGTACACATTTAAGGACAAATTTCAAATTTTTAACTCTTGTAGTATGCGCATGCGCAATACAAATTTTTTTTTTTAAATTGCAACACCTATTTTTGTCACCAGATATGGATAGATTATTTTATTCTAAGTAATTTTGATCCATTGACCATAGTTCTAAACCTAAAATTGAATGAGTTACAGCAAAAATTGAATTATTTTAAAATTTCCAAAAGCTGTAACTCATTCAATTTTAGGTTTAGAACTATGGTCAATGGATCAAAATTACTTAGAATAAAATAATCTATACATATCTGGTGACAAAAATAGGTGTTGCAATTTAAAAAAAAAAATTTGTATTGCGCATGCGCATACTACAAGAGTTAAAAATTTGAAATTTGTCCTTAAATGTGTACTTCAGTGCCCCTTAGCTATTGCAGCAAACCGTATTTCAATCTAAAATTATCGGGCTGAGATATTTAGAGGTACATTTAAAACGGGACACACTGTATAGATATAATACTATTTTATTAATACATATAATAAATTGTAATTATGTATTAAGTTTTTTTCTAATTTAATTTCATATTTTTAACTTTATCCTACAATATATAGGTATACAAAAAATGTTTAGTAATTAATTATGTAAAAATGTGTAAGGAAAAAAAACTTATAGTTAAGTGGAAAAAGTAAACATTATTTCAAAAAATTAAATTAAACACATTTAATTATTTGATTAATTTATCAAACAAATATTTACTGAATTGTTGCAACATATTGCGTAATATTAGTAATAACTAAAGCTTAGCCTGAGTAACAAAAATAGGTCATAAAAATTATTTAGTTTTTAGAAAATAATTTTATTTAATTTCTTTGTACGGGGTCAAAAGTTTATTAAAAAACTATTATAATTTATAAGATATATAAAACTGATTTCATGAAAAAAAAATTATATCTCATCATGAATTTGAAAACCGTTAGTGTTAACTATAGATCAATATAAGGTAAATTGACATAATTTAAAATATACATTACTTTTTAATTACATAATAATGAATTCTAAATATTTTATTAAAACGTACAAATTTCATAGTCAGTGCCAAGAACTTTATATCTTCCAATGCATTCTATTCATAAGATTCATGATTTTTATAACTCCTTTAACTTTAATTAATTAATCTTGCTTTTTTAAAATGTAATGGATATTTTGTTCTTGATTTTAATTAAAAATATGTCTTTTAGTTACGAGAATCATCCGAAACTGATAAGGGAGCATATATGTAGAACTGTAAGCTTAACATAATATCAACACTCAAAAGCTTGACTTCTACTGATTTTTTAAATTTAGATTGGCTTTTAGAATTTTAACTATTATACACAAATAAGTGAAGTGTAAAAATGTAATACAAAACTGAGCCAATCAATATTTTTTCATGTATTAGTTTGCAATTATAAATTAATAGCCATTTATGGGAATCTAAGTGGTTTACCAATTTAGATTGAGAACAAATACTTACAATTTTTGAATAAGTACTTCGTGTTATTGGATTGACAATTTTTAATAAGCCAATCATTTTTATAAAATTTTAAAAGTATTTTAATTCCTCTGCAAAATATAACGATCCAATTTTGTTTGATCAAAAATGTCAAATGTCATGGACTCGAGCAAACGAGAACTGGAAAGTGTGTAATAATATGTCTTATAATTTAACCAATTTTCTAATCAGCTGAAAAATAAGAATAGTGGAGATAGTATTCAACAGTAAACATTGCTGTTAAAACTGGTAGTTCATGGTAAGTTATTTATTTAAGATATATATATACATAACATTTATATGTAGATAATAGATAACCAGAATGAAAGGTTAAGCGGTATATGGTACTGTCACCTTGGTTTATGTATTGGAAAAATCAATTAATCAACCAATCAATTCTATAGTCATGGAGGATAAAAATCATGACCTTCCGGCGTCCCCACCCAATATACTTTCAACATAATTCGCAATCCTGGCGATCAGTAATCGTGGGACTAGGTTAGTTCCTATTCCTTAACCAATACGTTTTTTACGTTCTTTTCACATTCATTTTTGTGTTGACAGGTCGTGCGTACCCGCCCTTTCACACTATTCATAAATCGTAAGTACTTACTCCATTTTATTGAATAAATTTCACGTTTTACGATTTTTTCTCTAAAAAACAAATTTGTTTCATTTTGCTATTAATTTTTTTTTTTGCCATTTACTTATAACAATTTGATATTTTTTTTTGAGGTTTTATTCTGAGTCACGTTTTGATTTTTAAAATTTTTACAGATATATTTAATTTTCAAATACCTAATTAACAAAAATGGGTGACGTAGAAAAAGGAGCCAAAGTAAGTATTTTCAGCTACGCCAATTATTTTAACTAAATTAATATTAAATAAATGTAATTTCAAGGTATTCCAAACTAAATGCTCTCAATGCCACACTGTTGAAGCGGGAGGCAAACACAAAGTTGGACCCAACTTGCACGGTTTATTTGGACGTAAAACCGGTCAAGCGGCTGGTTATTCTTATACTGATGCCAATAAACAGAAGGGTAAATATGTTTATTATAAAAGTTACTATTTTATGTTACAGTTATTATTTGGAAAAACTTGATTTTGTTTTTTCGTTAACTTTGAAATTACATTTTAAGCTTTCAACTTTTATCATTTTTACGAGTGGTTTTTTTTTAAATTTGTACCATTAATAGATAATTTATAATTGATTAAAGATCAACCTGATCAATGTATTTACATTTTATGAATTTCCCCTTCTGCTTTCTTTCTAAAGTTGTACTTTCATGAAAATCTAAAACCATTTAATATTTAAGAGCATATATTAAAACTCAGTTTTTGAAATGTCAATGATGAAATTATGTTTTGTTAAACTTTTTTATTACCTTGGATAATTTTTTAATTATTTATATTTGTTTTGATTATAGGTATCACATGGAATGAAACAACATTATTCGAGTATTTAGAAAACCCCAAGAAATATATACCTGGCACTAAAATGGTGTTTGCTGGCATTAAGAAAGTAGATGAAAGAAACAACGTTATTGCTTATTTGAAAAAAGCTACCGCGTAATGTCAGTACTTGTGACAACACTATAATAATAGATTAAATTATGAGTAAAACCACGTTGTTATTTTTTTGTTATTATTCCCAGTGATTATACCTAGTAATTATTGTACACGTACACTTTATAAATTAAGTTATTTCTTGTTTAAATTTATTTGTTGTACAGTGTTATAGAGTCAAATATTAAATGTTTTAGAATTAATGCCTTGTAAAATTTATGTTGAAGGTCAAGGTTTTTAAGATTAGTGATTAAGCTTTGCAACTTGAATTTAAAATACTAATAGATAAAATATGACATTGACCTTATAAGTACTATTATTATTCATTGACAAATAGTATTAATTAATTTGAGTAATATTTGATAATGGCATTTAAAATAGAATTTGGCACTAAGTGTGAACTATATTTCAACATTATTTTAAGAACTAGGTCAAGCTATTGGCACCTTAATTTAAATATGAGATATATTTAAAAGTTAACAGTTAATATTATAAAATCAAGTTTTAAATATACAATTTGAAATCTATATTGCCATATTAGTAGTGATGGGCATCAATATCAATAATTCAATACAATATCAATATTGTGACACATTTTTGATGTCATTGTTTTTTTTCTTATCTTTAATTAGCTAGGTAAAGACATTTATATTTATTTATATAAATTAATTATTTATTTTGATAAGTAATTACTAAAAAGTACTAAGTAGGTAAAGTTGGTTAAAATCCAAGCAATGTCGATACATAACATACCGTTGTCCATCACTACATGTTAGTACTTAATAGTATACACAACCATACAGGGCTACTGGGCATAGGCAGTCAAATTAAAGTTTTTGATGACCAATTATAATTTTTCAATATTTTTATTTTTTTTTTTTGTCTAAATAGTGGTCCACTTTATCTACATGTGTGGGGTGACGTAGACCAGGCATTTGATTTCCATTATAAACCACATTGATTGATTCTAGTTTTGAAGTGGACCACTAAATTGCATTTTTTTTAAATAATTAGACTACATTTTGGGCATAGTAATTATTTTTCCCTGTTAATTCATAGTAGGTACATGGAATTAGCTAAATTTATAAAATTATATTTAATTTTACAAATTTAACTCCCAATGTTAAGTTTGGTTCTGTGTAGTTCAAGTTATTGTGGCCGGTATAGTTTTTCCTGTAACTTCTTGGCATTTTGAGGAGTTCCGATTCATCCAACATTTTTAAAATTTTCTACGAATTGATTCGCAAAAAACTTAATAACAACAAATTTACAATTATGATTGAAATCTAATGATTATAATTATATAGTTCATATGAATTCATTAATAAGATTATTATTTAAGAATATTTTAAATTTAGTTACTTACTTTTGAGGTATTAATGACTTTTTGATGACTTCCAAATAAAAACAAAAAAAGTAGTTTTGGTGACAAAATTATTTTGATCACATATTTTGTATGTATTGTTATAATTAGTATCAAAAATTGTTAGTTATCATACTGTTATGGAGGTAGAATTGATTAAAATAATTTTGATCAAACCATGTTGAAAAACATTAAAAAAAATGAGAACGGGCCACTTCATCTCAGCAGGTTCACTTCACCCCATCATACTAATATAATATATAAATCAAATAATAACTAATCCTTTAAGCTGAAGATTGTGTTGAAGTAGAGAGTTAACTACTATCATTTTGGTTTCTTTTTTAGGGGAGAAAAATAAATTGTATCCGGCT
The DNA here is from genome assembly GCA_027563435.1 of Nasonovia ribisnigri. NCBI lineage: Eukaryota > Metazoa > Arthropoda > Insecta > Hemiptera > Aphididae > Nasonovia > Nasonovia ribisnigri. The sequence goes on from JANEHU010000446.1 coordinate 35,090, forward strand.
ATATTGTACTGACAAAAATTTGTGTCATGCCAAGTTTCAGTTAAAACTATAACATCTATATATTTACACTTAAAGTAATTTTCAAAAAATAATAGGAGTTCATCAAAATGAGCATTTATACTTCTTATATTAAAATATAATGTAGTATGGTGAATCTAAAGTTAGTCATAGAACATGTCAAATGCAAATTGCAAATACCATACTTAAAACAATTATTTTTTAGTCATGAGAAAAAGGAGAAAAAGAAAGTTAACTTGAATCTTAATTTGTGGACTCCAATAAGGTATCATTTACATAGAAATTCAGCATCGTCCTTTGTGACAGGTCATGAAAACTGAAAAGATAACTATACAGTCAACTAGTCAAAATAACTATCACGCTAAATTGAAAAAAAAAAATTTTTTTTGTCACATCCACCAGACAACCTGTATTTCTGTATTGTGTATAAAGCAGTGGCCAAAGAAATGAGCTGTGACTATAATACATATAGATTTGTAAAAAAAACCCCTATTTGAACATAGTATAAAATTGAGTCATCAGGACTCAATAAGAATATAATATACCAATATCAGTGTCTGCTGTTGAGTAATTGTCATCCCTAAACAATGTATGGATGCAAGCAGTTTGTATCAGATGTTAACTATTTTAAAATGACAAAGATTGGAAGACTTATTAGTTGGTAGTTGGTACCTTATGATAATGCTTTGGAGGAGACTCCATACTACCATATCTCATTTTTTTCTTTTATATCAAGAATTATTATAAATAAAATAATCTGTCATTTCTAAAGAATAAAATGGAATTTTAAAAATTTGGACAAAATATAATACCATCTATATAGAAGATAAAAAACAAGCATAATATCAGATAGTTTCAGTTTTTATTTATTAAATTAGTTTATGATATATTTAATTACAATTTAAGATAAAAAAAAAATTAATTTAAATTGTAACGTTTTTATTCTTTCACAATATTTATACTTCAATATTTAACTGTAATTTAATATTGATTGCAGCAAGTTCAGAACATAAATATCGAAATACATTAGGTATCCCAATTTCTTGTACTTGAGTAGAGTCGCATGTTCTACATTTAGCAATTTTACTTGAGTAACTGTCTTCTTTAAAGTGAATCAATGAAGTTAGTATTGTATGGCATTTCAAACACAACAAAGCCTAAAAATAGCAAGAGAGCATAATTATAAATTAAGAACTAAGGATTTAGTGCAATATATTATCAAATAAGCCAAATACTTAAGTTTTAAAAATTAAAAATATTTTTAGTTTTTTTTGTGATACTGATTCTTAAAAAGTGCAATGATTATGTGAGAGCTTGTGTTCAAAAAGTAAATGTTTATTAAGAAGACGCAGCTGGTGCATTTGGTCTTACAAACATACAACATAACAAATAGTATATTTACAATAATCCCTTTTAAACTGTTATTTTTAAAATTAGAGTGAATTGACCTATTAAGTTCCCCACAAACTGCAGTGGTAGCAGTGGCAAAAAAATGTAGTCAGACACAATTTACCGCCACCGCCAAGACAATAGAATTTTAACATCACGGGATGCAGTGTGTACCCTTATACAATTTTAAAGTAAGATTATTATCCAGGGCATCTTTGAGGCTTGATATTTTAATTATAAAGCAAGTTATGAACATTATAAAATTTGTAAATACTGACTGTTGATTTATCTGAACAATCCATAAATCGATCTTGCATTAAAAATGGAGTTCCATGTGATATTAATGCATCTCTTTCCATTTCACCAACACGACCACCACCACCTCTTTTACGGCCTTTCACAGGTTGTTTTGTAACAGCATCAACTGGGCCAGTACTCCTTACCTAACATTTAATATTAGTCAACTATTTTGTTTTTAGTAACATGTTTCATGATATAATTACCTGCCACTTATCAGACACCATATGCCTTAATCGCTGATAATGAACAACACCAAAAAAAATAGAAGCCTTCATTGCTCGACCATCTACACCACTATACATTTGTTCCGTTCCAAAATAATTATATCCACCTAAGTATTTATAATAATAAATATAAATTAATTTATACAATTTTACATTTTTTTAAAAACCAAACTTAACAATAATTTAATGTAAATCATATGTGTAAGAGACTATACCCTGATCACAATAAGAAGCCACCAAATTTACGTTTAAAAACCAGTTTTATAAAATATAGATGTTTTACCTGCTTCTAAAAGTTTTCCAAAGAAATCAATTGCAGTATCTTCTTCACTATACTTAAAAGGTGTAGCATCATGTACTACACCATGCACTGCTGCAGATTTGCCCGCCATACACTCTATCATCATAGCTAAATATCATAATTTAAATTAGTTAATAGAAAAGTTTAAAATTACTATAGAAAAATATTTACCGATAGTCATTCTTGAAGGAAAACCATGAGGATTGAAAACAATGTCTGGAACCATTCCACTTTCTGTAAATGGCAAGTCCTCTGCAGGCCAGCCTTTACTAAATATCCCTTTCTGTCCCGCACGACTAGCAAATTTATCACCAACTGTTGGGTTTCTCTGATAATATAAATAAAATGCAGGGCTTGAAACCGATTTCAGAAACCGTTATAAACAGTTTTAAAACCGAAACCGAAACCATAATCAAAAACAAAACCAAAAAGAATTTAATACCGGTATTATAGTTTAAAATTTTAAACATTTCTGTGGCTTTGTGTGGCGCAGTGAATACATTCGACTGCGGAAACCCACTGAGTGTACGTAACGACTGGCGTTGCTAATTCCCGGATGGGTGACCACCCGGGATTTTTAGCAACGAATCCTTGCCACACATATATACATGTTTTCAACCATTCATCCCCACTACTAACAACCTACAGAATTTACATTATAATGGCCTAAGTTGCCGGGCTCAAGCTCAATAAAAAAAAAAAAACATTTCTCTTATATTTATCAAAAATTACAAAATCTTATTAAGTTTAATAAAACCATTCAATTATAATTTCAAGTCTTTGCTTGGAAATCCATTAAAAAAAATGTAGAAATTGAAATTGAAATTTTTGAAATCGGTTTCAAGCCCTGATAAAATGTAACAAAAAACTTTTTGAATTTAATATATTTTAATCAAATGAACATACTTGAACTCTCACGGTAATTGTAGCTTTATTTGGTATTTTTCGGCCAGTTGTAAAATCCCCACATAGACGAACTGAATCAACGATAACTTCTTCATTGCTTAAATACTTAGCTATTATAAATCCTTGTATTTGTTCATCAAAATAACTTAAATAAAATAAATTTAAATTTCATAGAATAACTTTCAAAATAAAAATATTTGATAGTTATAGTTACCTATAGTATGGTGTTCCTTTAGACAGTTTTAAACCAATATGTGGAAGACCATCTACTCCCAAAGAATTCGGAAGATCTTCTTTAAATGGGTCACGCATAAAATAAGTATGTGGCTAAGTAAAACAGTTGAGTTAGTTTAGGTTTAATAAATAAAATTTAAAATTACTAATATACTTTGGTTTCAATTAATTCAGTTTTGAATATAGAACCATGAGCAAATCCTCGATCTAATGCCATTTTATTAATAATCATAGCATCTTCCATATCGTAACCCTTAAAACAGTTCATTGTTAATATTTCTATATTATATTAACTAATATTTTATTTTATTTTATTTTACTGTGTATGAAATGACAGCTATAACAGCATTTGTACCCATCGGAAAATCATCCATTGACAATGCATCATAATGAACAGGTCTAAACAATGGAGATGCTGGTGATTGTATCCTATACAATTTTGTTTCCGACTGTAAATGCCAATTATGACAAGCGGTTCCCATTGTTTGTTTCCCCATCTATAATTAGATATAAGTAAATAAATGTAGATAATAATATAAACATTATTTATAATAATTTATTTAAAAATGTATAGTTACTTGACACTGATACATATTACGAGGACTTTGGTTGTAGTCTGGCAAAGGGATTAAACATGCTAAATGACTAAGAAAATCTGTTTTTGTAACTTCTCTATATGAAGTTATCTAAATTATGAGAAGAATATATGTTATATTTAAATAGTTTTTAATTTTTCAATTTTCGAGTTTTACATACATTTGGTCTAATTTCATCTTCTGAAATACTTATATCTAAGTAAACTTGTTCAAAAGTTCCAATCAGCTCTATTTGGTCTAAATCTAAATTAAAAACTGGTCTCATCATTCTTGCATTTCCAGTAAACAAAAAAAGACCCGGAAATTGACCCAAAATATTTTCTTCCTTCTTTTGAAGCCATACGATTTCAGTAGTCTCGGGTATCTAAAGATTTCAGTTATAGTTTTTAATTTTTAAATTAAGTAATGTATTTATTGGGAATTTTATTTAAGATTATAGATTGAATTTGGCTAAGAAACTTAATGCAACCATTTTATTAGTAGCACTGGTATGTGTTAGAATGTAAAAAATATTTACTTGTTTTCCTTTCACTTTCAGGGTACGAAGCTTTTTAATAAATAATGCTGTCAATGTTTCCGGTACATATCCAATTATACGACCATCAAGAATTACATTATACACAAATCCAATATTGATATCTTGAGGTTTATATGATGCTTCACACATACCCAGGGATACTAATACCTTTGGAATATCACGCAATACTTTTCTACTGATTGATTTAGTGACCTAAATAAACATGTATTGAATATTATCAACAAAAATTTTATTTAATTCATTTTAATTTTAGAGTTGTTACTTACTATACAAGATTTGGTTAAATGGTTAAGAAGTCCACAAGGAGTTCCATCAGGAGTATGGACAGGACATATAAAACCCCAAGCATCCGGCAACAACCTTCGAGGTTCAGTTGTTCTCATAGACTCGAAAATAGCACCACGGTGAACTGCACGGAAATGAGCCATATATCGCATTCGACTTATGTTTTCAACCAAAATTGTAAGTCCTTTGTTAAAGAAATATAAAGATATTACATTTTGTAAATTGGAAATTGGAATACAATGGGCCACACATGTTCACAACCATATATCATAATTATTTTATGAAAATATTTAGGATTAAGGATTTGGACTGTATCATGACAAATTAAATAGGTATGTCAGCAACTTGTGATACGCATGTCTGTGACGTAAGCATTTCTCTAACTAGTTCTGCGGTGGAGTCTTTGGCGGCAGCGGCTTCAGCGGCAGAGCGGGGGCGGACCTATTAGAAACGGAGAAATGCTTACGTCACAGTACAAGGCTAGGTGGAGAGTGGATGCGCGATTTGTTTCAAAACCAGTAATGTTGCTGACATACCTATTTAATTTGTCATGGACTGTACTTAAAAACTCATATGGCTGTTAGAATGTGTTCAGTACTCATTGAACAATTTTATGAACTATAAAATAATATTATATTATGGCATGTGTGCCCTTAATAACAATATTTATAACTAATAATTAGATAATTTAAAATAATGTACCTTTATCTTGCTGCATTCCTAGACCAGATTGACTATTGAGATTACCAGTAGCAAAAAAATTTGTCATTGCGTGTTCAATTAAATCGCATCTTCTCAATGCAGTCATCATGTCACCAATAGATGGTTGACCACCTTGGTCAACTTTAAGTAAGTTGATTTTAACTAAATTCAACCATGTTTGCAACTTTTCTTTGAGGATCTGAAAAAATATTAATTTTTTGATTCTATTGTTTAATTGTAAATTATTTATCTCTACTACCTTCAGATAAAGATGACCACCAAGCATTAATTCCTGCATCATAATTCCATCAGCACCTTCAATTAAACATTTATTTTGAGCCACTGAAAATAACTTTTGCAACATATAAACTAAAAGTTTAAGTTTATCGAAATCAGTGTGCAAATGGATTAAAACATAATTCCTGGAACAAGTAGAAAATGATAACATTTAACTACAGCATTTATAACAACTGAATCTCAAACCTGAGCATGTGGTCGCAAACTTCTTTATTAGTTTTCCATTCAGGCAATTCATAAAATCTAGGTCTGAACAGAATGCCAACATATTCCTTAGCATCTTCTTGACAATGTATATTACTTTCATGCAAGGAACGCATCATTTCCATTACAGATCTTCAAAAAAATATGTTTAACAATTTAAGAATCTAAGTGTTATAAACTTATAATTGGTTTATATTGACCAACTTACCTAATGAAATATAAATCATTTTCATGTCCTTTAATAATGTGTCTAAATATAAACTCATCTGAACTGTTAGTAAGACACTTCATTATTAAAAATATGGGTGCATAAAATACTCTTTTCTTAATTGGGATCATTAATTTGGCCGTGCCATTTGTTAAATAATGTAAATTATTTGTCTAAAAATCGATTATTTTAAAAAATAAAAATAATTTTTAAGTAAACATTTAAAATGTATAATATAAAACTTACAACGGTTGTTAAATCATCTTTAACACATCTAATCAAAATACCAATATCTGAAAAAAAATGATCTTTATTTTTCCATGTATTTCTTTGAACAGCAGTTGGAAAATTTCTTCTCGTTCCTAACAAAAGCCGTACTAAACGTTCCTTGCCCTTAACTATAAAATATCCACCCCATTCATCTTGATGTTCCCCTAGCTTAACTAATTGTTTTGGAGACATTTTTTCCAAATGACACAATTTAGACTAAAAAAAAAAAATTGGTTAATATGACAAAATATAAATCATATTGGTAATTATTCTCTTTGTATTAGCTTATTTTTCAACATTATTAAAAATAAAATATGTTTCATAAATTATATAACATCAAATAATAGTAATAATAATAATAATAATGAAAAATTACTTTTAACATTATTGGTACTTGGCCGATATCTCTGTCAATTATCATTTGTTCAACATCATTGATTCTCCAACTAAGTTTTATTTCAAGTCTCCCTGAATAAGTACCATGACGTTGTCGACATTCTAATGGATATATGCTATGTGATTTAACACCAAGTGATCCTGTAGGTACTCGAGGTTGATGAATGGTTGCTTCCTAAAAATATACATAGATTAGCAGACATATTAAGGAATTTTGCGCCCCAGGCAAGAAAGAAAAACACCCTCCTCCCAACCTGATTTTTTTCAGCAATAGGTATATTTGTATAAAAAACCCATAATAGTGAAACCACTACATTCTTCGCTACACTCATAATCGGAAAGATATATTAGGTATACATAAAAAAAATACATTTATATCGAAGCAAATGTTACAAAATTATAGTAGGTATATTTATTATTAATTCTACAAAAAACCTCAATGTAGGTTAATTGACAACATTTTAAAAAGAATGTTATAGATAAATGTTAAAATTAAAAATGTTTACGTTGTGCTTTTTCATTGGCAAAGGTATCAATAATATCATCATAATTTAACTTTTGTGTTAAATCCGACTCTATCGTTAAAACAGCCAACATATTTAGCCTCTCATCACTAGTTCTAGATCTCAAATAGGACTTGACCCATTTTAATACTGAAAAAGATTTCTCAGCAGAATATATTGATATAGGACATAAAAGAAAAATTCTTAATGCAATTTCAACATATGGATATAAATCTTAATAATTATTTTTTATTGGTCATAGAGTACATTTTTAGTGCAGTATTAAGTAAATCATCACTTAGTTAATAAAAAACTTCTAAAATGCACACATTCATTTGAAAATATAGAGGCAAGATCGTCATGATCATAATACTTTTGTAATTTTTCAGCATTTTCATTAATTTTAAATTGTGTCAAATTGGTAATATTAAAAAAAAATCAAAATTTTAATGTACTTGTTCATAAGCAATTATTTGTTTTCTCAGTTAAAAGTTATTTTATAAAATAAGATTAGATCTTAATGTTCATTATTAATCAAAATCTCACTTAACGAACCACTGAGAATAGAATATAAGATACTGGGCACGGCCATTTAAACATGTCTAGGAAATATTTTTGGATGGCTATATGAGCCCATGTCTTATCAGTTTCCATTTTGCTTTCATCTATTCCATGTAACTCCATTCTCCAACTATAATATTATATTTTTCTATGTCCTAGTAATATCAATTCATGTTTCATGACAAATGAAAACAAAAAATTATAATAATAATTTTATTAGCATAATTACTTTTTTATCACCAAAATAACCTACCGTATTATATCAAAATGCTTTTCAAAATTTACCACACAGGGCCCAAGCCCCCCCCCTAAATACGTAACTGTAGATTGGTATCTTATTAGTAATTTATAATAAAGATGATGAAAAATTGATTTTTATATTAAATTAAATTTACAATTTCATTTAAGTTATATCATTTAATACTTATCATACAATTTTAACTAAATTATAAAAATACATTGATTACCAGTAAGGTGAGTTTCACACGATATTTTCCTTTTGTATCAAATTCAACTGGTAACAAATCAGAAATCGCCAACTTCAATCCTTCTTCAATCATATAGTTAAAGGAGTCTATATGCGGAGTACCCAATTCTTGAAGAATCTGAGAAATAGTTTTCCAATTTTAAATATTAACAATTAACGTTTATAAATAATGAAAATTCTTTTACAAACTTACTTGATTTTGGCAATCTGGAGGTTTGCCATAATCAACATTTGTTAAATTTTTTAGTGTTGGTTCATACATATTTATTTTATTTTAAATGTAAAGTATAATAATTAGTAATAACTATTGGCTAATTAAGTCCATACTCTATAATAAATAGAGGGTAAACGTAAACTGTAGTAAATACATAAATAATAATAGGTACATATAAAAAAATGAAATTAGAGTCTAGAGTCTAGAATTAAAAAACACGTGTATAATTCAAATCATATATTTTCAATATTGTTAAATATAAGATAACAGTTTAAACGTTATCATCGGAAATCAACAACTTGTTATCACTATATTATAAACACAGAATAGATTAAATTTAATCTATTCTGTGTTATAACCACGATTAAAGATATCTTAAATCATGGTTATAACCTCAGATCATATTATTATACAACGCTGTGAGATAATATACAATATTACAATGGATGGAGTCACGATGTAGAGGTTTATTATTATTACTGTCTTAATTCACCCTAGGTAATTGACTTATTATAAAGTTGATGAACAATATTAATAATGACAATATTTTATTTCTGCAGAACTTCACACAGGCTCTCTTTCAAATTATGTCGTCTGCAAAATATTAATCTTTAGTACCTAAATTGGAAGACTTGATTGAGTATCTAACATTTATCGAAAAGAGTCTATAAAAAAATATAGTGGTGCGGGGCCTCGCTTGAAACCACGGTTTAAGATATATCTTAAACCGAGCTTGAAACGAGAATACGTTCTGAGTATACGTATCGGCCGGTGTTGCCAGCTTCCGGATGGGTGACCACCTGGAAATTATAGCAACAAATCCTTGCCACGCATACACACTAGTGTTAAAATTTACAGTACCTCTGGCTAATGACCTCAGTTGCCGAAACCTTAACTCTAGTAAAAAACCAAAATTTTTATAAAAATATTTTATATGAATATGTTTGTATTAGTTATAAACTCTTGAGCTAAGAGTTAAATGATTATTCCTATAGGTTAGGTTAGTTTAGATTTAAATCAGAAATATTATTACAAACGAGAGTTTATTGTGGACACTGCGGACGACCAAAAGAACTACCTCACAGATAATCCTTCAGGTAGTCCAAAATAAAATTATTATATGAATAATAAAAATAATAATATCCAAGTCAAATAATACAATTAAATTATACTTTTCAAAAATTACAAAATTGTCATAGTTTTATCAGTTGAATTTTGGCAGTTTGTCCTTAATATGCACCTACTTTAAATGTTTAATTGTTAAGGGAGAGTAACTCGCTTCAACCAAAATAATATTGGCCTCCCAATTATAAATCTCACATAATATTAAAGTTGGAGCTGATTAATAGTGCCGCTGAAATGTTAGAGCCAGAACTGAAGATGTTTTCAGGAATGGTTTTTATGAGTTCAAACATACATAATAAATTATTATAATATTATGATTGTATTCTACTATACTTTGTATTCTTAATAAGTAAAATAAAGCTTAGTTTATTATTAATTGGTTTTTAAACTATAAATACAATTGTTGTTTCTTTTCATATTTTATAGTGCCTACTACCTAGACAAAATATCAATACCTGTGAAGAATAAGTTATGAAACTTAAGTTGGTATATATTATACAGTGAACATTCCCCTAACGAACACTTCACAATAAGTTCACCTGTCAATATTGCACATATTTTTTGGAATGGTGTCAAATTATTTTGTGTTATATGTATAGTGTAAATAATTTCAAGTAAGCGGAAAAACTGATTTTGAGTGTGCGATCTCTCTGCAATTTTAAAACACGGGAAATATTTTGCGTAAGGCGAGAATTCGTGTACGAAAAATGTGAAATCTTCCCGTAAAATGCTATATGGTAAAGTTTTTTGTGTGAGGAGCAAACAGGTGGACAAGGAGTGTGCAATCTCCCCGCGATTTGTGTTACGGTAAAATCGGTGTGCTCGGGACATTCACGCTTGAACGTTGTGAAATTACCGTAGTGAAAAAAAAACGTACTGTGAACAATGAACATACAAATATATACTACTCATATCCATCACAAACCAAGATATATCTTCGTTCGTGATAACCATAATTTCATATCTTAGATCAATAGATCATATTATACTATATTACGTTGCCGATATTTATAAAAACTTGTTTAGAATTAATTCTTTAACATAATGGTTCATTCTTAGATTTAAAAATCCTTGACTAAGTGCAGTGAAAAGGCTATACTCATGGCTTGGGTAACCAATATCGACATTAATGGAGTGTGAATTGGGGAATAAAATAAATTACTTAGGATATATTGGTTTTTGCAAACTCTTCACAATGATTTGTTTCACGTTATTATGCAATTTTTTATTTATAACAACAGCTTGAAAAGATTTGTCAAGCTCTTGAATAATATTTGATACAGCTAAGGAAATAATTTTCAATCTCCCTCGATTTACAAAAGATATAAGATTTGCACCGTTCACATAGCTATGATCTGTTTTAGCTATTGATCTAACCGAAGAGAGCCATAACACAATATGTTAATTTTAGGTTTATAACAATAATAAAATAAAATGATAATTACGCGAGTAAAAATTGTTTATTATTGTAACTATTACATTCATAAATCATATTAGAAACAAAATATAATTAATAACATTTAATTTATGTAGTATAAATGTATTGTAAATATATTGCAGTGTCATAGTAAATTTTAAAATGTTGTATCACAATTTGTTTACTTATATATTGAATTATAATTATAATTACAAATATCTAGTATTTATTTTACATATATTATATACATATTTTAATAAATTATTTTCATCTATATTAGTATATCACTTATTATGTACTAAGTTAATAAAAGGCTTAAAATGGTAACTATTATAGATTCTACAATCATCATACTTTTTAATTTCTTTCATGTAACGAGGAACTAAGTTTTTGATTAAACTTCTCTGGAATAATGGATTTTAATACCAACCAAGTCATATAAGCAGTCATGCCCCATATTCTTTTATAGTCATTAGTGTACACTGGTATCATCATTAATCTGTTTGACTGTAGTTGTCTGAAATATGTATGTTTACAATTAGCTGGTTCACAAAAATGCCTAATGGGAACAGCAAATGCATATTGTACTTCTTCACTGGAAATATTTAAATTCTCTGGTTCTATAACACCAATATTTCCTAAAAATGGCATAATTGCTATGTCTTTGGAAACAATAAATCTACCACTGCCCCAAATATCAATACTAGTTTCGCTTATTCCAAGTTCTTCACAAGATTCTCTCAGTGCTGTATCTTGTAGTTGTTCTTCTTTTTCACGCATTCCACCAGGGAATGAAACTTGACCACTATTTCTTTTTAAATTATTTGTCCTTAATGTATACAATAATGATATTTCATCATTAACAATACATAATGGAATAAGAACTGCAGCGTGACGTTTGCCATCAGTATTCAGTTCAGGACATAATGACTTAAAACATTTCACAGATTTTAAAGAGTTATCTTCGGAAAATATCTCATGAGAATTATATTGCATAGATCTGAACGAATAAGTATTTGATAAAAATCTTGAAAGTTTTGAAAAACATAACAATCGTAGAGACTGCATTATAATATTTATATAATATGTTACTTACTTTAGTGTAAAAAGTTTCTTTTTTTATTTTATTTATTTAATTTGAATAAAGTAAATAATACAATACAATTTTTAACAAACTGTTATAATATAGTAATATACTCATTCCTCATACTTGGTAGATCAATGTATGCAATATGCACTCAGGAAAGGATAATTTACTATTTGTACTACCTATTGTTATTATAATAAATCTTTAAATATATAACATTTATGAACAGAACAATAAAACAATATAATTGAGCAATAAGTGACTTTTGATATGAATTTCTTTAAGTTAACTTAAGTCTAAATTGTATTTTTTATTAAAGGTCAAAATGGAAATTTATTGCGCAAACTATTATTTAACGTACAATATTGATATAATAATAATAACAATTAACAATATGCCAATATGGCATAAGCATAACTGCTAACTGCATAATACATTGGCAATATATAATTATATTGTCATTAAGATTAAAGACACTATTATTATCTATGTTGACACCTGACCAATGTTATCATTTATCACAATATTATACCAACATACCATTAATTTAATCGATTCTGTGGTTTTGAGTTAAATCCAGGATTTAAGATTTATTTTGTTAAATCTTTTTTATTTGTATACATAATATGGATTATCATACAATTTTTTAGCGTTTCATTTGTGGTCACACTGATTATGTGAAGAAAGTTCTCGATTTTACTAGGATTTACTTTTTTTGTTAGACTTAAAAAAAATCTAGTAGTTTACTACTTATTATTTATAATAACTGCTAATTATTAATTTGTACTGAGTGCCGACATACCTATTATTAACTTGTTGGAAAAACTAGAAATCACAATAGTCAATTTTTGATTATCACATTGGTAGTCGCTGGACGCTAAAGATTGTTTGTTCTTTTACTAGGTAATCATCATATGATTCCATTTCATTTTTCATTACGCGTTTTATCTCGTGAACCCAGTATTGTGCGATCGCAATAATTTCCAGGTCTCGTGTTGCGTACTAGAAATTAAAATATCAATAATTGTGTGATTGTTTGCGTATCGTCGTATACCCAGAATCGGAATATCTAGTGCACCACTTTGAAACTCAAGTTTACTATAGTAAACTTCTCAAGTCTTACGGAAGTCGACTTTTTCTAGAACGCATCTAACATGTTTCCCAATGCATTGACGACCGACATGTTTGGAAACGATAATCCATACAGGTATGTGTAATGCATGCATTATTGTCATGTATGCTGTGAATTATATTTGTTTGACTACAAATAACAAATATATACCTAATATATTTTTTTTAAATTAGAGGTAGATTTGGTTATTTGTCATCTTGCTTTACATCTATAGTTTTTTTCCCTGTTTTTTTTATTCTACAATTATCTTATTATAATTTATACAAGGGTACAATACAATAAGTAAAAGTTATGTTAGAATTAGTATACATGTTTGTTCTTCTGAAGATTGCGTAAACTTAATCTTTGCGAGTGTTCAGTCCAGCGTCATTTGGTATGTTCCTATCCATCAAGATTTATATTATTTTGTGACTCAAAATTTACTATCAGCCTATTTTTAAAAGTATATACACTATTCACTTCTCAGTTTTTCACACAGTGGCATATTTAGAATTTTTTTTTTTTGTAGATAGTCCCAAAAAAAGTAAAAAAATGTATAGTAGCTAATGTGCCTTGTTAAGTGTATTCAATGTACATATCTACATGGTTACATACCTATACCTAATACCTTATACTAATTATTTTGTATGTTTAATGTTTATACCAGTCCGGATTGGTATTATGTAGGTGTGGCCATAATTTTCTTGTCCAAAAAGGAGGGGGACACCTTAAGTTTTTATTTATTGCTGATACTGATTGGATAAAATTATAAAACACTTAAGTAGGCACTACCTTATATTACTACTCTAATTAATTGTACATTTATATACAATTAATATTTATAAATAGTAAAATAACATTTGAGTACTACTTTTTATTCTACTTATTAGGCAGTAGCGTATTTTCAAATTTCTTGTGGGAGGGAGTCTCAAAAATAAACGCAGACTTCCTATTATAACAGACTGCATACTCATATATATTAGGTAATTTTTAATTAATATCATTATTTTCGTCTTTGTCGTTGGACAGTGGCGACGCGGATCAAAAATAATCAAAAAGTAAATCCAATTTATTTATACAAACATTAAAAATACATGATATAAATGTATGTTCTCTTTCCCTGTATCATCTACGTAGCAAGTCATTTATGACTTGAACTTTTTTTCCACTGGGGGTTTGAGATCCCGTAAATACAACACTGTTATTAGATATACATAATTACATAAGTAGGTACTGACAACCTAATCTAGTCATCACTCTTCAGACAAAACTCCGACCATCATTAACTAGGTACCTATTTAGTATGTATTATTATTATTATTATATCCATATAATCTCATATTTTGATTGTATGTTTGGTAGCTAAATACATTTTTAACACTTTTGTTGTATGTATTAAATATTGAATTATATATAGTATGTTTGAACAAATATTTTATAATTAGGTATATGCATTTAGTGTTTTCATTCTAGAAATAAATAAAATAAACCAAATTATCTTTAATCAAACCTTATTTACTGCATGTATAATTTAAGTTTAATACGGTGGGAGGGGTAGTAATTAGTTTTCTGAGGGTGATGTATAGAAAAGATTGAATTTTATTTGTATTTTCCACAGGCCACAACTGAAGTCCACAAGTACAAAGGTTATGGTTCTAAATGAGTTGTATACTTAAAAAGTTTAATTTGATTGGAAACATGTTTATTATTATATAGAAAAATTCATGCAAACAGTTATTTCACAAAAGTCTTCGGTTTAATGTGTAAAGCTTTAATCTCGGCGTTAATTAACTGTTGGTGTATACTTATACAAAGATATTTTAGTATTTTACTGTTGGGAAATGGAGGATTAGGATAGAGAGTGACATTAGGACATTTGGCTAATTTGATAGTAAAAGTAGTAATTAATTTAAATTTACTTTAAACTGCCATTTTGTAAACCAGTCTTCCTTATTAATATGTTATATACATTTTAAAAATTAGAAACTATACTTTGTGTGTGGCTCTGTAATTCAAATTTACCATTATTTAGTATTTAGTATTATTATCATTATATAAGTTATACATTTGCTATTTAATTTCACATTATGTTATAAAATGTATTCATCTTATATTAATTACCTATAGCTTTATATGACTTATGCTAGGTTGAATAAAAATCACTAAACATTTAATGAATCTAGAGTAAGCTGATGGTAGGAAATTAACATAAATTAGTAGAACAAACTGGTCCATTCAATTTTAGGCTTTAGTGAACTATTAATTTATTCATTTTTTATGCAACCCATCATAAAGCATAGAAACTTTATAGTAAATTAAAAAAATTACCACGTAAAATAAATAATTGGTTTCCATGCGTAGTTCCTATAACAATATTATAATATTAAATATTAATACTATGATCATATTACAGTATACTTTATGCTATGATTTAAAAATAATTAAGTACTTATACATTTTAATAAATATTTTATTAACTATTTTATTTTATTCAGAAATTCAATGCGTCAAATGGACCAAATGATGAATTCATTTTTTGGTGGATTTCCTGATCCAATGGCTGGCATGATGATGCCATTTGGTGGGGGAATGTTTGGGAATTTTGGTTCCATGATGGGTAATATGAATAATCCTATGAATATGATGGTCAGTGGTAATCACCCAGGCCAATCATTCAGCAGCAGCAGCAGTACATTTATGTCATATTCATCAAATGGACCAAATGGACAACCACAAGTACTTCATTGTTAATCAATGTGTTAAAGATATTTTATTAATTTGTTTTTGTATAAAATATTTTTAGGTATATAAAGCTTCCACTTCTACACGTACCGGTCCAGGAGGAGTAAAAGAGACAAAAAAAGCAGTTAGTGATTCAAGGACAGGTGTTAAGAAGTTGGCTATTGGGCATCATATTGGAGACCGTGCACACATTGTTGAACGTCAACAAAATTTATATTCTGGAGACCAAGAAGAAAACCAAGAATATATTAATTTGGATGATGGTTAGTAACTATAACAGCTAGACCTATACCTGTATAATTTATAATCTAACTTCATAGGCGCAATACCCCAAATTTTTTTTGAGAGCGGGACTAAAGATGCCCCTTCCCTATAATATTTTTTATAAATTATAAATCTTCTTCATTATCAGCTTGTCAGCCCATTAAGGGCCGTCGCTGCCATCATAAAACCTCTCCACTTCTCTCTATCATATGCGTCATCGAACACCGAGTCCTCTTTTATATTTTTGATGTATTGAGCCATGGCATCCACCCATCAGGTTCTTGGTCTTCCTAATGGACATTTTTTGTTTATTTACGTGACCAAACCATTCTAGACATTTGCTTTTTATAAATTATATAATATATTTTGGTCTGTGATACAGCTCCTGTAGTTCTTGATTTTTCTTCTCTCGTATGTTTGTGACTCTGTGTTATATATCGGGCCGTATATGTTCCTCAGTACCTTTCTTTCGAAGGTAATTAGTCGTTTGGTATCTCCTTTGGTCAGTGACCAAGTTTCGCTCACATATGTGGCTATTGGTCACAGATAGCTGTGGTACAATAGTATCTTTGAGTTGCTTGATAGTAGTTTTGATTTAAGTAATTTCATTATACTATAGTAGCATTGATTACCACTTGCTATTCGATCATTGATTTCTTCGTGCATATTGTTGTTGTAGTAAATTATATATACTTAGTACTAATTACTAACTTTTGAATTGTGGGTTATATTATATTGATTACATTCAACATTGTATAATTACAATACTACTTCAATTTGATTTAAATTAAGGTATAAATTAGATTTTTGTTAATCCATTTTAATGGTTACCACTTGTTTTGTGTTATAGCATGCTATTGTTAGTACAACAATCACTTTGTCTCTTAATAAAAGATTTGGAAAAAAACATTAAATTCCTCATTAACTATTTACTTAATCCCTAAGAAATAAAAAAGAAAAATGTACATCTTTAAACTTATTGTTTAAAATGTATGGCCACAATTTATTATTCAGTATTCTATGAAAGTATTTCTATAAAATACCTTTACTTTTCTTAAATATTGAAATTCTACTGTTCAGACAAAATTACATCATTGTCTCCATTTTATTATTATTTTATTTAATTGTTGGACAATACTCCTTACATTAGATACAGTCAAAATTTAAGTCTTTTATATTTGTGTTTTTAACATTTAGCTACTTTCAGCTAGTTTTTTGCTATGATTTATAGCTTAAAATGTTTGGTATTGTTATTTGATGTATTTAAATGAAAGCGCGATAGAAATATATAGAAAATTATAAAAAAAAATACTATAGCTAAAGCTGTGCCAATGAATGATTTATTTCAGTTATTTGCATTTGTGATCTATATTATTTACTTTTCAATGATAATTAATGCTATTCTTCATGAATATCATGTTTTAAAATTAAAAGCTTGATTTGACAATTTTAATTTTTAGATGAAGCTGAAGAGTTCAACAACGAATGGCGCAAAAAAGCTCAAAACATGAATTCACACCGTAGTCGTTACTTGCCCTACACACATAGGTATATATAACATATTTTTACTTTATATTATCTATTAAATAAATATTAGAGGTTAGTGAATATTATTAGTTTTAAATGAATTTGATAATAAAAAAATAGCTAATGATTAGATATTATAATTTTTATACAAACAGTAAAATCCACAAAAAATTTACACTAGTAAGTATTTTAGTTATATTATTAGGTAAATAAATAATAATGGACAAACGTCCAAATAAACTAAATTCACTATCAAAAATTTTCATTTTTAATTGATATTATATTCAAATATAAAATAACTTACAAAATCATAATTTTAAATTTTTAGAAAATGTTTTACAGTTCATTTAATTTTGCATCCTAGTATTTTTATTAACTAAGAAATATTTTATCTGAATTTAAACAAGTACAATGGAAGCCTCTACCTCAAAATATAAATATTTCCAAAAAATGTATTTCTAATAAATTTTAGATTTTGGACGGAGTCAAAAATGTATTGGTTTTAGATTTTGAGCGGTGCAATGAATGTATTGATTTTACAATATTTAATTTTAATTGTTTTATTTGTGTCTGTTATAACCTTTAAATACAGTAAAAATGCTTAGATTTTCTTCGACAGTATCTTTTCTGATAGGAAAGTCAATATATAATAGATTTCAGGATAAGTGGCGCGACTGGTGGACATTTTAACGCTGGGGTTCTAAAACATGTGTCAAACAAAGCGCGGCAAATTTAAAATAATTACTTATTAACCCCTGTTGTTGACCATCCAATGTTGAGAACCACTGTTTTTCGAAATATTGTCACCAGTCGTGCTACTGTCGAGGGCCACTTTTCCTGAATACAATTATAGTTAGTACTTTTGGAGTCAAAAATTAAAATATGAAATAACAAATAATAATATTTACTTAATTAATCATAATTTTTAATATTTATTATTTTGGTTCTAAATAATCTTAGTACTCCTCAGTTTCATTTTTTTTACATGGTAACATGCCTTGTTTTGTATCTAATATATTATATTTTGTGGGGTAACTGTAATAGATGTGTTAAATTTGTTTTCAATAATATAAAATCACGAAAAAGCAAGTAAATTGCTCAGCTTAGAATCTAAAAGTGAACATTTCTTTAATATTTTTAAACTGTTATAATTACATATTTTGAGGAACCTTGTATTTCATTTTCAACCTTTTTGACCAAGCAAATATTTATTTATTGATATTTAAAAAAAACATTTTCTAGATAAGATATATCTATAGGTAAACAATATAATATAAACTTTTTGTGCTATTTATGTATATACTTGACATTTTTTATATTTTTATATTTTTTCAATTCATATTAATAAAATTAATATATTATACACGCTAAAAATTTGTTATGCAACACACTTGTAAAATAAAAAAAAACATATGCGAGTGTAGCGTCCTCTTAAGAATAATTTTAAGCTATTGATGCCATATACCTATTCACACCGACATATGGTAGTCATTACTTTTAATCTAATAACATTTAGTAATATTATATGAAATTATATTTCAATAATGACTATGTAATATATCATAATAAATTATATGTGACTTGTTTTTGGGAACAATTAGTTCATCTCACCTTACCAATCAATAAATGTATATATATAATAATAATAAATAAAATATAGGGCGCCAAACCGTCTCCTCTCAAAATTGTTTTCTTACTATAATATGATTTATCATTCAATCTAAATTTAACACGTCCTTTACAATGCACAACTTGATAATGAAGTACTCAGTACATTCAACACTTAATATACAGCAGAGCGACTTTCATTTGTTTAAAATTTGATTTCCAAATCTGAGCATGTTTAGAAGCTTTATTTTAATGTGTTATTGATCGTTGAGATATGACATTTTTATTAATCCATGTTTATGTTATAATTATATCACTGCACTATTATTTAATTTTGCTTTTAAGAATTCATACGTTTATAACTTAAAATACTTTTACACTTCATAATATTTTTAGTTGATTTTATGTTTGTACACACTGGTATTATTTTTTTTTTGATTTTATGTTTTATTAGAGTTCAAAATTCTTCAGTTCCTTTAAAAAGGCATCTCAAGGCATTACCTCCTCCTCCTCCTTCAACATCACGTATCAGGTATGTGTAGTAATTATAAATTAATCATTATTTCTTATTACTTTCGATAAAATGTGTAGGGGATGAATGTGTTTTTTAATATTAACTGTGTTAGTTGGTTAAAAATACATCAATGATTACATATTATGTTGTTATTAATATAAAATAATATGTGTTCAGTTGTATTTACCAAAATAAAATAATTAAATATGTAGTTTGCTTAATATTTAAAACTATTATATTTCATTGTAAAAAGTTAGAAATTATTACTGTATATTATATAGTATAGATTAAAGTATAGTAATCACTGGCATGCTGAAGAATGTTTTTTTCGAGATAATGGCTTCGAATTCAACATAGGTTTTTTGCCATAAAGAATATTTTTGATAAGTGCATACTTAAGTGTTTGTAATTTGTGCCTCAAGTTTAATGATTGTTCAGTATGCCACTGGTAGTAATAGAAATCATGGGACAGTTTGGTCAGGTGAGTTAAAATTAAAATAAAGTTTTTATTTTAGCATGCTAAACACGTTTGAATTTGGTATTTTTACCCTATACCCCTTGGTTATAAATTATTCTTTATTTATTTGACATTTTCAATTAAATATTGATGTGATAAATTTGTGTCACATTAATGGTGAAAAAAGCTGCATAAAATAAGGTATAAAGTAAATTGGGGTTTGAATAAAATAAAATGTATGTATTTACTAAAGTGTACACAAAGAAATATTAGATATTATGTTGATATATAAAACATTAAATCACTGATGTCAATGTCAATATCAGATATCCTCTTTAGTATCATATAATGTACAATATAAAACTTTCTGAACTAAAAAGATATGACACTTGCTTGATCACAATGAGAATGAATCATTAAATTTGGACAAATGATAAAATTATTTGATTTTAACCACTTCTAAGTACCAACTAGGCTCAATATTGGTATTTAAAAGATCATGAAACTTCTTCATAAAAAAAAAATATGTTAATAGAAAAATTATAAAACTATATGACCAGAATGATTTATGGTAAGGATAAAAATTAAAACCTTGGATAAATTTCTGTATAAATAACTACATTTTATAAATATTAATATAATTTTTTTCCAGCTAAAATATTAAAATTTATATTATTATAGTATATTATTATTATATTAAATCACTATATGAAAAAATATGAACTTGCTATATAATGTGTCTTTTTGCCAAAAGTGTGCGCTTTTTTTTTTAGTTAATTTATAATTTATATCAATATAATAGATATTATATTATACTTTAATTTACCCCCCGAAAATCACTCACTTCATAAAACACATTTTAGTAATTCAAAAAAATAAAACATATTTTTTGCTAAGCTATAATAGGAGTAAAGAATTTTAACAAGGGTAAATCTTCAGGTTTAAATATTTAGCAAATAGATAGACCAGCTCCTCTATTATAGGTAATATTATCTATCAATAATTAAACTATTTTATTTTTATAGATATTTAATTTGGTAGTTATTAAGATTTCATGATATAAAAAAATCAAAATAACAGAAGAATACAATACTACTATGTATATAATCTAAGTAGCAATCTATAACAAGTATGGGACAACTTTCATGGTGGGCCTTGGTCCACATTTATGCTTACAGCAAATATTTTGTATCTCCTAACCTATTTTAAATCCAAATGAATTATATAGTAACTATGCAATATTTGATTTCTTGCATTTGATACTATACATGGTAATTTTCCAAATGTATAACATGTTCTTTCTGTTCGTTTGGGTCATATTGAAATTCTTAAAAAATAATCTTGAGTTTGTATATGAATACTTTTTGTGTTTTCTTAACATTTTCTATTTATATCAATATATTTTAAAAGTATGCTAGTTGTAGGTCAGGGATGGCAAATCCATGGCATTAAAATATTTTTTCTATAAATATTATATAATATATAATAGGTAAAAATATAATCCCAATATCAACGAATTGGCATCAAGTATTCAACAACAAAAATCACATCAAAGAAGAAAATACATAATTAAGAAAGTAATATTATTATAACTTTATGTGCCTATACTAACCTTTTTTATATTAATACATTAATTGTACGATAATTTTTTTTACAATACTGAATATATTTTTCATGGAACGCTAAAAAAAAAAGGTATTTTTTGGCACGTAGTGTTCGAAAGGTTTGCCACCCCTGTTATGACCTATAACTATATACTACCATGAATATTGTGTATACTTAGTAAGTTGCGATAATGTCTTGTGATGTTAATTTTTTTTTATGGTATTAAGTATTCAAATTTATTAAAACTTAAGAATAAATAAATTTTGTTTTTGCAGTGAGGTGTTGGCTGTAGAAGGTCACCAAGATCAAGGAAGAAAACGTGCAGCTAAGCAGCGAACTCCTAAAAAGATTGAACAATATCCTGTAAATGATGCCTAAGTTAAGCTAGCAAGTTAATTTTTTTTTTATTCTCCATTAATTATATGATATAGAATTTTACACTTTCATTGTATTCACAAATTATATTTCAAACTGTGTTCCATTAAATAATGTTAAGGAAAGGGTGTGAAAGAGTATGACATTAAAATAGGATATGTTTAATATTGTCATTTTAATTATTTTATAAGAATTTTGAGTTGAAAAAGGATTAGATCATTCTTAATGTTCGGTAATTTTTATTTTGTATACGTAATAATATGTGAGTAATTAATTGATTTTATAGAATTCAATTTGCAATTCTTGCTGGTAAAGCTTAGCTTATAGTTAATACTTATAATTATAATAATCATATAAATAAAAAAACGAATAATTTGTTCAAAAAAAAATATTTATTTTCACATCAAAAGTTTATCCTTATTCGTAAGTATAACTAAAACGTCTAGTTTTTAAATAATAATATAATGCAAAAAAATTAGTGTATAATATTTAACTAGAAAATATTCTATCTAATACCACTTATGAAAATAATAATTTAGTAAAATAAGTAAAAGAAAAAAAATATTTTTTATAAAGTTGTGAATGGTAAATTAACCAGATAAATTGTAATTATTAACGCCTTCATTATTGTTATTTTCATCAACTCCAAGTTTGTATATATCATCATTAATTTTGCACATTTGATCGAGAAAATCTTTGTCTTCTAATATTTTTGCTAGTGCAGATAATATATTGCAAAACTGAACCTTAGTCATCTTAAGATGTTTACTACTTGTATCTAATATCTTCTCGACATCATTATCGACTTCCTAAAAAAATATTAAAATTGAAATAAATAGGATACAATTTAACATTAAATTTAGTTTTTTTTACTTTTAATGTAATAAATTTAGCAGATGGAACTTTGATTCGGTGTTTAATTGTTGAATCTTGGTCATCATCGCAAAACAATGTGAATGTAGACTGCAGTGCTGCTTTAAAATAGACACCAGCCAACAAATGACCTTTTCTATCAGTGGCCAATAAGCTTCTAAAGTTGTAAACTAAATTTCGACGTTCGGTGACAGACACTGGTGAATGATAAGACGCCCCTATATATACCAAGTTGGTTTCTGGTTTTGGTGTTCCATTCCATACAGACCATTGCACATACTTTTCACCAACCATTGTTTGATAACAGTACTCTTTTTGTGGACAAGATGATGGCACAAAACGACCTAATAAATAAAACAAAATAGAAGTTAAAATCAATAATAGACATTATTCATAGAAATATTTACCAGTATGAGGATATTGTTGATCAATCATTACAGTTATAACTCTACCAATTTGGTAACCTGGATCCAGCAATATCACACCACCACGGCCATTGATTTCAATTTGCATAGCAACCATAACATGTTCTTTATCACTTACCCATGGGTCTGGGTAGTCATTACTTATGTATCCCTCATGACTCTAAAAATTAGAAGAAAAAAATGTTGTTTAGAAGAAATGTATATATATATTATATTTACAACTAGCACAAAGTGAAAACTAACCTCTATAGATTCCTCACAAGATACCAAATAAAGACTATTTTTTACACCAGGAAATTTGTTTTCCAACAATGCTAATTTCCCAATCAATAACAAACCAAGTCCAACACAGGTATTTGCATTTTTAGTTAATGGTGGTTTATATTCCCTAAAGAAGTTCTCCAAGGTATCACATTTTCCATTTTTGTATTCATCATAAAATCTAAAATATAAGTATAATTTAAGTTCTGATATCATAAATAGGCAAATTATTTTATATTTTATTTACTTAATGAAGTTTGTTGTTGAATCATAGTTATATGACTGAAGTAAAATCTGTACTTCATTTTCAAACTGTCTGGTCAGCTCTTCATAGTCCTCAATCGAGCTGACCGTAAGAGGTGGCCTTGAACTACCCCATTTCGGCAAAGGCACAGGCTGACCAATTGGCCAGTCGGCCGCCTTTTGGCCATAGTTCAGCCAAAATGTATACTCGTCTTCATTATTGTGGTTGTCTGGAGAAGGCCGGGTTTCGAGTCAACTCGGCCACTCATTTCCCCATCTACCGACTGTTGGTATGTAGCTGGATTCATCCCTGTAGCAGCTGTCTTCTGCAGCGCCAACAGGCCCTTCTACTTCTAGTAATTTTTTCTCACGCTCTTTAAACATAAATAAAATAAATGTTAAGATGCACACAGAATTTAAGTTACTAACCTAATTAATTAAATTATCAATATAATTTATATGAATGTATTTTTAGAAATGAATAGTGAAACAAATTAACACCTGGACATCTATTCGACGCCACAGTTCAAAACTACAACAACTCGAGTTATAACAAATCCGAGTTATGTACACCATCTTATAACAATTTCAGTTCAACAACGTTATAAAATATAGTTAAATTATTGACCACGAAAGAGCATATTATGCAATATTATAATTTACATTACATAGAGAAACAATATAGAAAACACATTATATCCAATAAACCAATTTTTTGAGTTGCAGTTTTGAACTGGACTGTCGTATTTATCATAGGAATAAAAAAATAATAATGCTCAACATTTTGATTAAAAATAGTATACCTACAAGTGAACAACAATAGTAGTATCGATATTGTTGTCTTCATAAAAAATATACATTCAACAGTCTTAAATTTTTTGTTACCTACATAATACAATATTACTTCCAACAATTAAACTATTGTGACTTCATAAATGTTGCTATATTATATTACATACAGTTACATATAAAAAAACTCATATACGTATTACGTAATTAATTATATAAATTATTGCATCTATTATTTTATCTATTATCTATTCTATAATACAATAAATTGATTCAAGATAATCATATCATAATAATTTTGTATGTAAATAATTTTAAAAATCAATAAATTGTTCTTCACATAAAACAGTGTTGCCTATGGTACGATGCATATTATACATATTACATTTTATGTTAAAAAAGTGTTCGGTAAATGTAATGAAATGAAACGAGTACAATACACTGACGTAATGCTAAATCATCAAAACTCATATTAATTTTAGAAACATAATTTTGATACGTATGAACCAGATACGTAATACAAATTAAAAATTACACCTAAGAAATAAGAATTAATAAATAATCGAGATTAAGTCAACATTTATGGTAACACTCGTAAATCTATTAATAACGTATGATTCATTAAAATATTAAACAAAATTTCATACATAATAGGTATACCTATTATTGTTCACTTATAAATTATTCAGGAGATAAATTATTACGTATTAATAACTGAAATTGTTGTCAATATAATATCTTTGAAAAATAAAGACGGCAATAACATATTACGGCGATATGTTGAAGAAAAATATTAAGACGAAACGCGATTAAATTCCAACTACAACTCAAGACGATAAAAAAAAATCACCACAGATCATGTAATACTTTAAACGGTATTTTATTTTATAATAATATCAATGATGAACAATTATGTCGTTGATAAGTTTACCTTAAATGAGTGGAATCAATGGTAAAGGCGTAAAGCGTCTACACGACGCGTATACGATTAATAGTAATAGAAAACTATAAACGTAAAAAATTATTCTTTCTATCACACCTAATAGTTTCGATTACACCACAGTTTCGAAACTCGCAGAGCGGAATAAATAAGTTGGTAATTACTAACTGGAAATTGCAATAATCTTATAATACCGTTGGTAGTGGGCACCGAGAGAATTCAGTGAAATTAATTGATACTCTGCGATTTGACACATCAAACGTCATAATAAATAATCGAGAGGCGTGCAAACACAAATCGATTAGAACAGAAGTTGTAGTGGACAACGGACGGAACTGGAAAGTACGGGATCGTGGTTTAAGAATAATGCCGTGCCCCCCCCTGACCAAAGATTGAAACATATAATTGGGCCAAGGAATTTCGAACTCACTCTTCTACAGTCCCATCGTCGTTCGGCGGTAAAATACGGGTGGGAACATTGACACAGATATGCACCATGTACGTCCGTGACCGCGGTACGTTAATACAATATAACACTGGTACAAACCTGTCTACTATAAAAATTATTATAGGATATCATATCATGAATAACTAATTTTACAGTGGAAGTCAGAACAATACCGAAACAGCGATACGGGACGGACGTGGTGTGCAAGACCGGTGCGAGTGGAACGCGGTGAAAACGTACGGAAATAATAAAACCGATTGGGGCGCCTAAGCGGTTCAATACGAGTATGTGACGACCCGCACCAAATATCATCATAATATAATTTTACAAACGACGCATCGCACAGACAAATCTTAAGCGGTATTAGGTTACAAGTGTACATTGTATAATAAACCTAATTATTTATTGTTATTTATTATATTAATATCATTACTATAGTGGTCGACACTCACCCATACAACGTAAACACACGACTTGAAGAATACCTTTGCACTCGTTGTCGTTTGCGACTTTGAAGAACTGTCGATTGACACTGGTGCTCGTTCCCCGACGAGCGGAAATATTTATACGGTTTTACGCGACCGATCGCGGTGGGGACGGGGGACTGTGCGTACGATTCGGGCGGACTGGTTGCGCGTTCCCCACTTCCAACGACTTACGTACGACGGCGAACAATAAATATTAAATAAACAAAACAAACGAACGGCACGGCGGAAGGGAAAACGAACGCGTTACGCGTGAACACTTAATTAATAGCGATTATTAAAAGGCTGTTGTTTATTGCGCACTGCGGCAATCGTCGATTACGCGAACCCGGACGGCCGCCGCGTGTCGGGTGTTGTTAACTGCAATAACAACAATCACCAATTAAACACGCGTTTGAAACGGGACGACACGACGTCCGAAGTCCAACAGTAACAATTGTACTGCAGTATGACGATCGCTACACGTTTAACGTGTGGGGATATCGTCATCGTTGTCGTTATTCGAGCGAAAAATGAAACAATACGCTCATGGATTAATAATATTTCAGTAAAAAATACCGTTGCCGATAAACTGTGACAACGACGGATCGGTAAAATACTTGGATCGGCCCCGACGAATGACGTACTCACTACACGGCACTGACGTCTTTTTATTAATCAAAATTAGGTACCTATTATTAATTCGATCGGTTCCCGTACCACCAATTGATAATAAGCGTGATAAGGAGGACGAAAAAAAGGCGTACGCCTGGAATCGTGACAGTGTAGGCAGCTGAAAACAAAAATTCCGCCAAACGCGTAGGGCTGCTTAAAAAAACTCGGCGGAATAGGTTTTATTTACCGACTTCTCTTCTTCTATATTATTCTTTCATAGTTTCATATAATATGTTAATATGCATGTTACATTGCTACTCACTTACTAGTCAGAAATAACTAAATAATTACAAACAAAACCAACGTATTTAGTTTCAGTCGTGGTTGTACACCATTGCGAGAAACGACGAGCCTTTTGCAACGTCTACGGGATACATTTCAATCACGTAAATTGTAATATCTGTGTAATAATTTATATATTTAAATATTTAATAATAATAAATAATATGCTGCACGCATCTAAGGTCAAACGCCTCAATGCCGTCGTTAATTCGATTCAAAACATATTTCCGTTTACCTGTTACAATTAAAGTATTAAATTAACGTCAATTTAAAAATATAGGTACCACAAATATCAATAATATCATTAGGTCATTAAATTAATAAATAACCTAACTATTTCAGTATTCCCTACTTGGTCAGTTAACTATAGCATTTAATACGATCGTACGTATACCTAACTATTATAATTATAATTATATATTGTCAGATGTGTTTGTCTGACCAAGTGTCTCACAATATATAAGTAATATAAGCATGTATGTTATATAAGTGGGTATTACAAATATTATTTCGGATGATACGGCGTGAAAATTAGTTCAATAGTCGTTTGTATGTTTATATAATATGCATTTATGCCGATTTTCAAATTACAATATCAAACGTTTATTAGGTATATATATATTTATAGGATTCTTCAAATTATAATGAGCCCGTAGATAAATCAAAAATTATAATACGAGTTTGTGCAAGTAGGTACCACCTACTCGTTCTATATCGATAAAAAATATTATCTGAATTCCAGAATATTTCCATTACATTTTAATGAGCAGTTATATTTATCAAATTATTACGAATAATTATAATGTTTGAAATATGGTAGAATACAATCGGAATTTCTATAATAAATTTATTCTAATTATCTTATTCGATAAAAAATAATACGAATAAGTTGATGATTCATTGCTGCAGAAATAAAATGTTGTATATAATATTATGTAATTAGTATTACCAGCTATTATTTATTATTGTCTGCATAGAACTATAATATATACATTTTTAATAGTTATTAATTAATTACTTATAACTCAATCGGTACTATTATATACTTAAGGTAATATGCTCTCCTACAGTACCTATGAATAAGTAATTATGAAAATTAAAAATTCACTAATTGTAAAAGTTAAAGCCTTAAGACGTTAAAAAAATTTAAATGTCTTTTAAATTAATGTTCGGTTACAATATTAATTATTATAATATAATAATATATATATAATACATAATAATTATAGGACATAGGTACATTATAAACCAAGTTTCCATGTTGATATTATTTTAGACTTCAGAGTTCAGTTAGTAAAGTCTTGAATTTATATTGTAAAGTTTATAAAACTTAATTTAATTAATTTTCAATTCCTTCTGATCGATCTCACGACTTTATAGTATACTTAAAATATATTGAGTTTAAAGTTTTTCTAATTAAATATTTTGAAAAATTTTTAAGAATAAAGTTTCTGCAATTAGCTGTGACTTAACTTTCAAGTGTTTTTAATATTTTACACAAGTCTATTGGTATATAATGGTATCTGGTATCTTATAACTTAGAATTGTTTTAAATATATGTTAAATTAATTGGAATAAAAGTATCATTACAATACTAAATTACTACATCTTTGATAAATCTATTGCAATTATCCATCTAAATTAATCTAGACATAAATTATCCATTAAAAAATATTATACTACATACAAAATGTATTTGTACAGAAACCATTCAACGACTGCATTTACCGTATTATCGTAATATTTGAAAAATCTAATAAAATTGCTAAAGAACTTGATGTTAAAATACATCTCTCTCGAGTATAGCTGTACGACAGACTCAAAGATCAAATTATCCGTCTACAAAACCTGAAGATTTTTCAGTAGATTAATTTTTGTGTTTATCTAGATTCAGGAATATCTTTGTTATAAAATATCGTTTTACTAAAACTCACAATCAATCATTTTCTCTTATAAATCTTCACAGTGGCGTATTTACGGAGGGATATCCCCCCGGAGACAAAATGTTGTACACAATAGAACATGTCAACATGTATAGGTACAATATAATGAATATTTGTGTATACATATACTGAATATGTCTATTAAAATCTTTATGTCCTCCCCCCTCGTAAAAAATCCTAGCTACCTACACTACTGGATCTTCATCGCTATACTATGAAAAACTTAAGTAAATAACAGTTTATTTGCTATTTGCATATCAAATGATATCGTAGAACTATATGGAAACATTTTGTCATCAAATTTTGTAACTTATAAGCTGCGTGGTATGAAATTCGGAAAAATGATACAAAACCATTATATAGATTCTATATTGAGCACTTAGATTTGATCGGATTAACAAAATATTTTTATTCAGCTGTGGCCGATGAAATCAAGGTCGGAGAAACTTTTCTAACAACTTGGAGTATTGAACGTTCATTTAGACATTTAGTACTTTGAGACGATAGTGATGAGTTAAGACAAGAAAACAGAGCCTGCAGTATGGGCGATGACTGATGTAGTGATGTCAGACTGTCCGGATAGTGTATGATAAATGTACATAGGATGATAGTATGATACTATACAGAAGAGTATACCAAATTCATTGATAATGCAATTGAGGAATTTGGAAAAAACCTAGGCGTTAATATGTATTATTTAAAAAAAATTACCTAGTCCCGTTGATAATATTATGTAAAACAAAAATAAATTCAAAAGCACTCAATTATTTTAAAATTGTATTATTTTTTTGAAAAGCCAGGAACTGAAAGAGTATCCCCTCTCCTCTCAGCGCTCACTTGAAGTGGGTACTACTCTGCTTTCCATTATAATAGGTCCCGTGATAGTCATTGTAATGACTAATGCCTACGTGTTAAATTTGAATTCAATGATATTTTATCACGAAAAATGATTCTGAACAGACCGTTAGTCTATATTACTATAAAATTTATAAAATTTATTTAATTTATTTTTTAATACTAAAATACCTACCTATATTATACGATATATTAGTATTGCTATTTATTTGGCTGAAAACTAGTTTTGCGTAAACATTCCCGTTTTTCTTTAATTTATTTTAGTTTTTCCTAATTATTTTAAAAAATACTGGAAATTTACAATTTGTTATCAGAAACCACCCTAAAAATTGAAACCCAAAGTATTTTTTCAACTAATTTTCGTGTTTAGACACTCATATAAACCAATACAAATATCAATCCGATTCCCTGTTCCGAATATAAAAATTGAATAACTGATATTTTTACATTAAATCAGTATTCGATAAAATACATTTTTGTTTATTCAATAACTATTAATTGAAAAATTCAAGCATCGTCTGATATTTGTTTTTGAAGATTTTGATATACCAAAAAACCAAAATCAATTTTGCCACAAACTGCTTTAGTGTAAATAAATTATCTTCTACACAGCAAAACAAAAAAAATCTAACACATCCATGTAAAATCAACGCATTCATCACTTAGCTCAGAATATAAAATTTCTGTTATTTCAAAAGGAATGAGTAGATTATAACTTGTTAACTATATTAACAATTGCGCATTTCCATAGTTCCATTATTAGTACTTGAATAGTTGAATGATACAACTAAAGTGATGGAAAAAAACAAATGTTATTGTGATGTTTATGTTTATTCTATCCTTTTATTAAACTAGGTATTATGTATTATGTATATAATTTAAAAAGGAATTGCACCATTTCATGGCATGACATGTGCATGCTATTCTGTAAACACATGCGTGCGCA
This sequence comes from Nasonovia ribisnigri, assembly GCA_027563435.1. Classification (NCBI taxonomy): domain Eukaryota; kingdom Metazoa; phylum Arthropoda; class Insecta; order Hemiptera; family Aphididae; genus Nasonovia; species Nasonovia ribisnigri. Next base: position 66,699 of record JANEHU010000446.1, read on the forward strand.
TAATTTAATATTAAGTGCAGCATAGTAATCAGTACAATCTAATAATTAGGCCTTGACCTACCATCACTAAGTGTTTTTATTTCTATAGTGTAATATTTATTCTGCGGAGTAGATATTGACAATTTTTGATAACTTAGGGTTTCGTATTCCCCCCTATAGTAATATTGATTTTTATACAAAAGTTAAAAAAACATAAATATTATCAAATAGGTATGAGGTATCTATAAGCTACTGAGAACTATTGGGGTATTATAGTCTATAGATAAAGAAAACAAATTATTAACATGAATTATTTAGTTATATCAATCTTACATAATATAGTACATAATACGTAATTGCGTATCCTACTATCCAGACATTTTTTTTATGGGGTGGATCATCAAAAAATGTTTTATTATAGATGCTATTATGGTAAAATAACACTCATCGGCAGATAATCGATGGAAAAATATTAACAAATTTCAAAATGTAAATATACCTACTAATTTGTTTTTATAGATTTCAAAACCAGGATTGAACGTTATTAAGTATTAACAATAGAAAGTTAAAAGTTTAGTAATAATTAATAATACGGTACACCACAACTTATTATTGATATTCGATGGATAGCTATAGGTCAATACTCAAGTATTAAACTGTGCCATTTTTTGTATCGCTGATTATTAAAAATAATAACTAATATTGTAGTTACTGACATTTGAAATTCTGAGCGGAGCAATGAAAGTATTGATTTTACAATGATGTGTGATTTTTATTTTTAGATTCTGAGCGAAGCGGTTTTATTCTGACTAGCATATAATAGCTTGACCTCATGGCAATAAAAATGCTTCAATTTTCTACTTCAGAACCTTTTCTGGTAGAAAAGTGAAGAATCTAGTTTTTAGGACAAAAATTGAATTCAACCATTTTCCATACATGATAACAATTTCCAAATATTTAAACACTATTTTAAGCTCTTTTAGTCTGAGATATTTTCGATTTTTTAGTTTATTTTCAACTATGGTCAATAAATAATTTTTCACTCGATTAAATAACTTGAAAATTGAATACAAGGTTCCATATAAGTTGTTCCATAGTGTAATAAAAGAAAAAATTGAGGGTTAATCCACAATAATTTTTTATATTAAATTTCTAATAATATTTTGACAAAATTCGTAAAATTAAAGAACATTTGCAAAATTTTTCAGTGAGAAATTCATAAGAAAATGTACTTTTATAGAAAATATTTGATGATTTAATACAAGGTTTTCTCATACATTTTGTACCTTCAAAGGGTGTGCAATTTTCTTATATATTGCTGTGATTCAAGAACGAATAACTGTAGATACTTGAAATTTTTATCATATGTTTATTTTATCAATTACTATACTTGATAAAATTTTCAAAATATATTTCGTTTCATTTTGAGCTATTTACGGACATATTCTTTTTACAGTTTTTTTTTTAGTTTTTTATTCTATAAATGTCAATAAAATTGTATTCGTTGGGTCAAAAAGCTTGAAAATTTAAAACAACGCTTCTAATATATTGTTACAATAGTAGTTGAAAAATATTAAAAATACATAAAGGCACAATTTTTTTTTTATAATCATTTAAAGTTCGATTTTTTATAACATTTATCAAATTTTAAATTTAAAAATGATATATTATAAATATTTCATTATAAATCATATAACAATACTATAAGTATCAGCTATCTCATCTCATCTCAACGAACCATTCTACTTATAAAGTAATAAGCTGACCACTAGCTAATAATAATTTTAAAAAAGGGCGGGTAAGTGGATGTCGCTCTGCTGTACAGTAGGTTACAAGTGGGTCACTGTATAATGAATGGAAGTAAATTTGAATTCAATTATATAATATCATTGTAAATATATGAAAAACGATTCTGAGCTGAGAAAGTTTGTCAGTGTGGTTATTTGAAATTATAATTATAATGTTATTACTTATTACTTATTACGGTAGCCGGTAAGTTGAATTAATATTAAAATTACAACAAAATAACTAAAATCGTTATTCTTGGTTAATTATTATGTAATTTCGTTCAAATTTGAACATAAAATAACTAAAAAACCATGTGTGTTTATATTTTTGAAATTGTTTGGTTACAGAATAACTTAAGTGGAACCATACACCTTGTTTTAAATTTTCAATCATTGGTCAATTATTTGAGGAAATAATTGACATCCCCAATACACCAATTAGATTCACTTTCCCATTGAACAAGATACTGTTGACGAAAATCGAAGCAGTTTTACTGACCCAAACTGTGATGACAGATCCCCCCCCCCAAACAAAAAAAACACACATCATATTATAAAATCAATACATTCATCGTTCCACTCAGAATCTAAAAAGTTTACAGGAAAATCAGTAAGTCACATATTGTTTTTTGAGCGTTTGAAGAAATATTTATGACATTGGATATAATATAATATATACACTCGTAAACTAACGATTTTCTTGTAATAATTAAAAGACAAATAACTGTAGTTATATATATACCTACTTAACATTTGAAACAAATGTTTATTTTATCATTTTCTATACACTGTTAAATTTTCAAAGTATTTTGACTTTTTTTGAGCTATTTATAGGCATAAGAATGTTTCAATTTTTTTGTTGTGAACCATTATTAATTGGTGCGCCTTGGGGAAAAAACCGACAAGTATGCCGTGAAGGTAAACAACATGACGCATAATAAATAATAACAAATTTGTAACCAATGGCAACCATTTATAAAAAAAAAATGGATAAGTAGAAGAAGTCCCTCTCCTGTACAGTAGGTTACAAGTGGCCCGACTGGGTGACTGTAATGGATCTGTGTTAAATTTTAATTCGATGATATAGTAATGGAGACGGTTTGTCAGCCTTGGATATTTTATATTGTAATTAATGTTATTATTAATACGGTAGCCAGTTTAGTTGTATAATTATTATTTGTGTATTATCATATTTGTATATAATAATATACTTTAGAAGTTTCAAGTACCCACAAAAAAATATTATTAAAATATAACAGAATCCTAAAATTGTTCTTCTTCGTTTAAATATATAATTTCGTCCAAATTTGAACATAAAATAACTTTAAAAAAACTGTGATTTTATATTTTTCAGAATTTTTGGTTACAGAATAACCTATACTTCCGTGGAACCTAATTGTTTTAAAATTTCAATCCTTATAGCTATAAATGTTTATTGTTTATCTACAAAATAATTTGTCAAAATTCAAACTTTAATGCTTTAAAAACAAAATTGTGCCAATGTTTTTTTAATATTTTACAAGTACTATTGTAACGATATACCGGGAGCCTTGTATTATATTTTCACGCTTTTTTACCAAACAAATACAATTTTATTGACATTTATACAAAAAAAAACTAAAACTTGTTATCGATATTCATTTTAAAAAAACTAATAAGAATCAAAATCTTCTTACGCCTATAAAAAGCTCAAAAATGGTCAAAATATTTTATGGTAATATGGTGTATAGAATATAGAAATAAAAATCGGTTTTCGACAAATTACATTGTCACTGAATGTTTATAATATTAGCATATTCTATACACTTTCTATATACATTTTATTACCATAAAATATTTTTTCAAATTTTTCCTTGATTTTTTTTTGTTTTGCCCAGTGCTTTTGAAAACTATACTTAATAATAATAATAATAATAATAATAATAATAATAATAATATTAATATTAATAATTTGTAGTTTTGCAACAGACATCCTTATGATGACATTCCTTGAACAATAATATACTAAAAAATTTATTTTTCGTGTATTTATATTCTGAACATCTTTTAAATATAAAAAGATAAGGTAACTGCGACTGCCTAACTGACTGATTGACTGACTGTAAGTCTGATATATCAACGTACAGCCCAAACCACTGAACGGATCTAGTTGAAATTTTGCATACAGATAGCTACTATGTTATATGTCATATATGATGTGGACATCTGCTAAAAATGGATGTTGGTTTATCTGAAGTTAAAAGACTCAAGAACTACTAGATCGTTTTCAATAAAAATTAAAGCATTAGATTTCTTTAGACTTGGAGGGTATTTTTTCAACCCCTGTAGGTAGCTAAATAATAAGCTTACACTTGAAATTATTTTCCGGTCACAAAGTAGACATATGGTATATACATTTTTTTACAAATATACTTAAAATCTTTGGCAAGGGCAATATATATGGAACAGCTAGTAGCCTATATAGACTGGTAGCCTTATGGAGCAGCTAGTAGGTATATAATATCTGATCCACGAATAAATTATCATCCAATCTTTATCATATTAAAATATAAAATCGATAACAGAACATCAATAACGTTTCTCATAATATGTTTATTTATCGCTCTCTTACTAAGGTACACTTTAAAAAAATGTAATGTTAAATGTATAACCTTGTTAGTTGTTACAATATGTATATTTGGTTTTTCTATATACTTTAAACTGAATCAACTCACTACGCAGTAAACTATAAACATCAAGCTGGCTTTATTTTTTAATGATTATGATAATCCATTGTTAATGAAGTATATTTACTATTATCTAATTCAGTATTTCTATTTAATTATTAATTGGCATGCGTTAACTCATTTATGTACCATGAGTCCATGAATCATGTTGTAATAACTATATTATAAATATTTTGCACGTGATTATTTACGCATAACACCTGTCATTGATTTAACAACGCATTTGTAAAGTAAATAGCCACGGGTCCATGTAATGTTTACAAATACGAGATTATAAAATCATAATATTTACCTATCGGCTATCACGTGCTTACGCATCAAAGGCACTTTCAAGTTGAAGTTTAAACTGTTAAATTTGCAATTTGAAAAATCACGCAAAAAACAAAATAATAAATTATATCAGTCGATATTGTAGGAACATAGGAACCAAAAACATTAAAACTGATAGGTAATCTAAATATTGAACAAAAATTATAAACAAAATTATATTTTCAACAAATTATAAAGCTACCTACGCATTTATGTTGTAACAGTATAATAGTGAATGATCAGTTATTACACGGAAAAGGACAAATTCATGAATTTGAATCGCTCCGCTCAGAATCTATAACGAATCTATTCAGAAATCTATCTATTTTTGTGATAAATTATGTGATTGAATCGCAATAATTATTATTCATTAGATTGGATATTCATTGCAAAAAGCGCCAATAACCATTTAAATGAGTAGCTGGGTATAGGTACCTGATATAATTGTAAATTTATCATAAATTATTCTAATCAGCTGTTTTGGTAAAAATAATTAAATTATAATTGTATAAATGTTTAAAAAAAACCAGTATGTATATGTATTATAATACAATTACAATAAACATTTCAATCGGGTTTAATATATAGGTAAGTATTTACTGTTAAGTAGGTAGGTATACCTATATATTTTTATTTATATTCTTTCATATTATATTTTGATATACATACTCAATTAGGTTTAAGTAGTGTAAACTCTAAGTTTTAAGTATATATGTTATTTAATATTGTAATACTAAATGAAAATAATGTATTAAAGAAAATATGGTATATTAAAGGTTATACGACTACTATTAAAGTATCATCGTAGAGACTAGAGACTAGAGGCATAAAATGCAGTCGTCGTCATTATAACTATGTATTATAATATTTGCATGGGCATATAACAATATATCGTTATATACGCTCAACTAAATATTAAATATTGAGATCACGCCATCACGGTGCATTGCATTATTTTAATAAAATTAATAAAGGCAACACAATATAACAAATAACAATAGACCGTGTATATTGGCAAGAGGGGAATTAATAACTTCAAGCGTGATATTGCCATAATATTATTGTATCTATTCTGTGATACGTACTGCTGTATAGAAATCATTTAGCTATGGTAACAAGCAAGTGAACGGCTAACATTATTAATATATAAATATTATTATTGGAATATTATGTATTTTTAATTCAATTTTATTTTAGTAGAATTCAAAACGTTTACTGGATCACCCAGAAGTTAGTTAAATTTAATAAGTTTAACCTAAAATATAAACAAAATGATAATCGTGAGTCGTAGCATACGTATATAATTTATATAGGTATCTAATTATATAGGTACCTAAGACTACATATTATAACTTTTATCATTAATATTATAAACAATTTTGAAACTCATTGAGAATTAGTTGTCCGGTTTCAATTATGTATAATAATATCCATTATTCCGTAAAAAACATATGAGGGGATACTGTAATACACTTGATAGAAACATTGTATGAAAAGGATATGGCAGATGCTACTGGAGTCAACTAAGGGTGTAATGCTAATCGTATATCATAACACGCGGTTAAACGGAGGGCGACAGTGTTATTGAACAAATCAAAATATGTAGGGAGGCTTAGCGCAAATACCCTCATTTAGCAAAATATTTATTAAATTTGACATGCGTTTCGACACACGACTGATGCCGTAACAAATTAAATAATTTCTAGCGCTCAATATATTATTATTTTATACATATATATATATATATATATATTATATTATATTTATACATACAGTGCTCAAAAAAGGATTTGTATATTATATAACTCATATACGTCATAAATCATCCTAATATCTACTGCTGTCGTAATAGATGAAATTACATTTTTTCCCCAAAATATATCGATAATAGTTTTATTGTTTATTATGTAGGTATATCCAAAATATTCAAATGTTTAAAAATCATGTAACTTTCAAAAGAACTTATTGAAGATTATAGGTAGGTACAATGTTTCTCAGAACTTTTTTTTTGGAATAATTTTAAATATTAGGTTCAGCTGCGAGTCTGCAAATCGTATTATTTTATTATACAATATAGGTAATCCACTCATATTTATATATAATATACATGGTATATGAAGGTATAACTACAGAGCATATATTTAACAGTAAAGCATCATTATATCAAAGTTTTAAATTCTTGTTAATAATTTAGGAATTAAAACATTTTTGTTATATGATTTGAAGTCGTTATAAAATAAATGTTTGAAAAACAAATTATAGTGTTTACTATTTTTTGCTGTTATCATTTTTTAAATGTTTTCACTTTTTTCAATGACAAACATTTTTAATTTTATATTCTTATATGCAGAAATTTTGAAGTATTGATTTAACCCACCATTCGTTTTTATCAAATATAAATTTCTAATATCATATTGTAATAATTTATATTTTAGTTTTTTTTCTCTATACTGGTAAAAATGATTAGTTCGGTCAAAAAGTTTTAAAATTTAAAACAAGATTTTTTATAAACTTTACTTATATATACTAATAGAATATATCAAATATACGAAGGCATATCATTTTTTATGAGCGTGTTTGAAATTCATATATTAACAAAATTAGACACAAATTACAAAAATTTCAATGAGTATTTTGTAGCTTAAATTTATTTAATTTTCAATTTTAATAGTTTTGTTTATGGCTTGAAAATGTAATATAAGGTACATGTTTCTTCAAAAATTAGTCTTATAAAGCATTAAAATAAAATTCTTGCTCAATTCTTTTGTACAGACACTCGAAGTTCTGGTAATTGTTTTTTGTACACAATGGTATTTTCAAAATATTTAGACTAACTAATGATATGCAATGATTTATCGTTGCAAGTTTGCAACATTCAAATGTATAATACGCATTCATTACAATGACCTACTCAATGGCAATATACACTCGAAATCTACTATACAGCAGAACGATTCCCTGTTTTTTTTTTAATATTATTAATAATGTATAGGTTTAATAGGTATTACAAAAATATCTTTTTAAAAATTGTATAAAACGTACGTATTTATATTATACACAGTATAGAACAGCTACTAAAATGCACTAAAAAAATACAATGTTCTTATTTTTTTTTTCTTTTTGATTATCAACAATTCAAGTAATGAATTTAGTTGGACATTTTTATGATTTTTACAGAACTACAAAATAATATTTCAAGACAGCAGGAGGGTTGAAACGGACCAACACCTGCTTGCATCACCATTGGCTGATATGATGGACCAATATCAAGCTTTTACAAAAAGGGAAATACGCCCCCGGTAAACTCGCTTTACTTGCTCTCATATTCTAAAGCACTGCACAACGATGAGCAACGGATTCGCAACTACGGGTCACACACCCACTTGGGATTCAAGTTTGACGAATACAGTAAGTAGACAACTTTCAATAAATATCTAGAGTAATTAATAGTTGTTAATGTGAAAAAAATATTTTTAAAACTTTTCCAGTTAAATTTTTTTTATACAATTTTAACATGGACCGCCGCTAGTTATGAGATTTCATCATATATGCTGACTTAAGGCAAGCACCTCGAATTCAGCTCTTCTCATATTATATATTAACAACTTATCCTTTTTTTAATCTCAACAAGTTTTTAAAATTGTTTTAATTGATATGTCCTTATATTTATGCTTATTTGCGTGCTTTTTCATCCTAATTGGATGCGCATAAAGTCCTAAATTGCTAAAAGTCTATATAAGTAATAATATAGTAATAACGATTACCCTGCTTATAAATTACGTAGGTGATGTAATACTATAGCAGGTCTAGCTGCATTAGTTATACATTTTATATTATTATAATTCATTAAACAATTTATTATTAGAATAATACTAAATAAATTACACATATTTGACAGGATAGTCAAAGTTACGATGAATGTTGGCCGGATGCTCATCTCTATCATCATCATCACCACTTACACCACCACCATATTCACCAACACTCAACTACAGTATCTCAAATGTGGCCAAACCCACATAACCATGCTCAGCAACAGAGTATAAATCAAAATGCCGTTCCCAGGTAATAATTATATTATTTATTATTCTATATACTTTAACACACAATTTTCCGATATCATAGAATGTATATTATATCATTTTTCCATGTTAGCTGTAGTGATGTACTTCAAGTATGTGCTTACAGGTAATGCATAAGTATATGATTGATATGATTATTCAAAACAGTATGGAAAAAACTTTATAGGGGACCTATAATTGCGCCATGACCCTAACTTAAATAAGCCCTATATTATTGTATGGAAAACTTATTGAACTGCAGTATTGAGAACCTACCTATATTTTTTCTATAGTTTTCTTCTATACATTTATGTATAAATTATTAGGCACCCAGATATACGTATTTTGAAAGGAGATGCCCGGTACCATATATCCACGTGAAGCAATTCTTTTAGGGATTAAGAGACTGCAAGGTACTTCCCACAACTGACCACAACCTATAAACATTGTTCATCAATCAAGAGACATATAGTCATATTATCATAATATGATTATTTTTATACATATTTCCTCAGACCTCAATTTTATTTCATTTTTATTATCATGCTCGTTAAATATTGTACACTGAATGGTTACAACTAATCGATTATAAAATAATTTTATTTTCATATATTCATATAGGGTTAAGGTGTAACTGAAAAATCTGACAACAAAAACTGATACTAGTTAAACATATCACAACAATTATGAACTATATAGCGATAGTAAATAATAAATAATTATGAAATGTATTAATGTCAGGAAATCTAAAAAAAGAATATTTTAAAAAGGTCATTATAAGTAAGTTTCAATATTTACTCTAAAAAAATATCGATTTTTAAAAAATTGTAAAACATAAACTACTTCACTCAAATAAACTTACCTAACCATAAAAATGTGTCCAAAAATTAGATTTACAATTAATAAGGTATTTTCAATATCTCCGCAAAAATATAATAACATTTTAGATTCTGAGCGGAGCGATGAATGTATTGATTTTACAATGATGTGTGTTTTTTTTTTTATTTTTGTGTCTGTCATCACGTTTTAGGACAGTAAAAATGCTTCGATTTTCTTCAATAGTACCTTTTCTGATAGGAAAGTGAATCTAGTTGGTACTTTGGGGGGTCAAAAGTCAAAATTTCCTAGTAGTTTTCATGAGCGCCTGGAAAAAACAAATGAAAAATTAAGGGGAAAACGGGAATTTTTACGGAAAACCAATTTACGACAAAATCGATTTTGGTTTTTGGTATAACTCTAAAAGAAATGACCGTACAGACATGAAATTTTGACCGAATGTCTATATAAGCATTTTCTACACACCATAGCATTTTCAAAATATTATTATTTTGAGCTGTTAACGGACATTTTCAGTTTCCAATTTTTTTAGTTTTTTATTCTATAAATGTCAATAAAATTTTATTTGTTGGGTAAAAAATCTTGAAAATTTAATAGTAGGCTTCTAATATATAGTTTCAAAGGCAGATGAAAAATATTAAAAATCCGTAGTCACAATTTTTTTTTATATGTAATCAAAGTTCAAATTTTGATAAAATACGTAAAAATGACGAAAATGTGCAATTTATTTTGAGTTAGAAATTCATAAAAATTTTTCTTTTTAAATCTAAGATTTGAAAATGTAATACAAGATTCCTCATAAGTTCGCCTATATTTATCAATAAAAAAAAGTTTATAAGCAAGTCATAATAAATTCTTATGAGCATTTTAAGTTCAAATTTGTACGAGATTCGATATTCACTCGATTTCCCACGTAGCGATTTTCTTAATTTGTTGCAATTCAAAAACAAATAACTGTAGATGCATGAAAATTTCACTGAATGTTTATATAAGCTATTTCTATACTACATCTAATTTTTAATATATTTTGACTGTTTTTCAGCTTTTTATGGACGATTTCAATTTTCAAATTTTTTAGTTTTTTTTTCTATTAATATCAATAAAATTTTATTTGTTGGGCCAAAAATAATGAAAATTTAATACAAGTATCCTGATATATTATTACAATAGCAATTGAAAACTATTGAAAATACATATGCACACATTTTTTTTATAAGCATTTAAAGTTCGAATTTTGACAAAATTCATCAAAATCTCGAAAATGATCAATCATTGTAATTAAACAATTATAAAATGGTCAGTTTGTATAACTAAGGATTGAAAATTTAAAATAAAGATTCTAATAAATAGTACATACTGTAATCAAAAAATCTAAAAAAATATATTAAAATCAATTTTAACGAGTAAAAGTATATATTATAATATTTTTCCAGCATCACTGATAATTTTAGGTTAATAATTAAATAATATGAATTATATTAATTCGACTTACCAACTACCGTAAAGTATAACAATATCAATACAATTTAAAATATCCTAGACTGACATACCGTCTCCGCTCAGAATCGTTTTTCGTATACAATGATATATTATATCATCGAATTCAAATTTAATACCATCCATTATACAGTGATCTACTTGTAACCTACTGTACAGTAGAGCGACATCCACTTGACCCCCTTTTTTGATTTTAACTCCTCCAAAAATTTAAATGAACAATTTTTTAATTACTCTTATTTATTATAGTATTTTTTTTTGGAATTTGGGGGATAAAATCAATAATGTGGGAAACTCGATTTCAGGTAGACTTCACGAAAAATTTAAATCTGTTTTCAGAATTTGTATCGCTATATTAGATCAATTGGTATATGTTTAGCAAATAACACGTCTAAAATCATATACCAATTGATCTAATATAGCGATACAAATTCTGAAAACAGATTTAAATTTTTCGTGAAGTCTACCTGAAATCGAGTTTCCCACATTATTGATTTTATCCCCCAAATTCCAAAAAAAAATACTATAATAAATAAGAGTAATTAAAAAATTGTTCATTTAAATTTATACACCAGTTTAAATACTGATTAGAAAAAAAGTTATTTGATCCGTCTGATATTTCTGTTACACCCTGTATAGTGAAAATTACATATTCAGAAAAAAATGGTACTATAGAGAAATTTGTTAAATATAATACAACACATTTGGTTCTAATTTTGTTTGGTTAAAATTTTTTTAAATGGAAGTTTATATATAGAATTTTTACTGTTATATGTATAATCTGTGATTATAAAAGCTCAAAAATTGAAATTATAAACTAGATATACCATTCAGCATAATAATATAAACAATATACATAGCTGGTACTCAATGTTACTACTTGGTTATTTTAGATTTTAATCATATACTTTTTTCATAGTAGTTTGTTTTATTCATTGTTTTGGACTTAGGTTGATACAACATGATATTTGATTAATATTATAAAAACAGTAGGAACCGTGTATTAAAAGAACTAGCAAAATAATAAAACAAAGCAGAACAGATTTTAGAAAATTAGACAATTGAAAAAAAATGTAAACAAGTACTTGTTTTTATTTATTTTTATAATGCTGTTAAATTTAAAAATTACTTTGATGAGACAATTTTTAAAGAGAGAGTAATATTACCATTGAGTCAAGACCATATAAGTGGTATATAAACTATACGTTCGGCCAAATCTAAATCAAAACTATAAATATGTGTCTTATAATACTTATTTATTAAATATTTACAATCTTATTACCTATAAATGATACATGATGACATCATGTAAAAGTTTGTGAGTAAATTGTATGGTCCAAAGTTCTGAACTTAATCATTTTTCATAAATCATTTAATTTGGTAAACATCTCTAATTTTTATTTATTTTTAATATTTTAACTATAATGAATCATATTCAATATTCGGAATTAACGAATTATTATAAATTAAACAAATGAAACACGCGAGTACCTAAATCTATATTATATAATATGAGATATGACGGTATGACTATATGAGTAAATATGACATAATTAGTGAGATAAGAATAGAAACATTACGTTCAAATGAGTATCTATGTACATTGTACTTGTGAAATTATATATTAAAGTTATTAGTACCTAAATTATAATATATAGGTATGCAATAATTTGATATTTATTATTTCTATACAGTATTCAATTATAATAAAAATTCCAAAAGTTAAAATATATTGATAGGCATCAAAGGCAGGTATTTAATTAATTTAATAGGTACCTGTTTATACAAATCATTCACGTACTACGTGCATATACCATGATATTTAAATATCTGTATTCTGTACAATTTCTATAGACTGTATAGTGTATAAAGTAAGTCAATTTCTACATGAGATGGTACCTATCGCGTTAGCTATTACTGAGAAAATGAAAACTACATGTTATTATAAACCTATATTATATGCTTCGGCACTTATAATATACCTTTACTAATATAATTAACAATAATACTTTTTATTATGTATAACGTATATTGTCGTATGTTGTATATATTGTATGCTAAAGAAGGTATATGAGAATTTTTGTTTTAAATTGCCAACTTTATAGCTATAAAAACTGAACATTTTATAAATTTTTTAAGTTTTGATAAATTTTGTAAACATTTTAACTTAAGATAAATACTTATAAAAAAAATTGTGGATTCGGATCTTCAATATTTTTGTTTTGTTATTATAATCACTTACGAGTAACCTTATATTATATTTTCAAGCATTTCAATCAAATGAAAATATTGTATTGAGATTTATAGAATGAAAAAATAAAATAAACATGTATTTACAATTTTTAAGTACCTCGGTGTATAGTTTTTAAATTACGACAAAATAAGGAAATCGTTTTATGAGAATTTGTTAATTTATGAGTGAATATCCAATGTGTAACTTCAAAGCTCATAAACAATTTATTTGACTATCCATTTACCTTATTTTTTTTAAATTAAATTAAGGAATATACTCATGTATAAAACTATTAAATTTTCAAATCTTAGGTATAAATAGAACATTTTTTATGAATTTCGAACTGGAAATAATTTGCAGTTTTCGTGATTTTGACAAATTTTGTGGATTTACTCTCATTTTTTTTTAATTTCCACTAAAAATAACTCATGAAGAACCTTGTACTTTTACAGTACATTATTAAATTGTATAGAGTACACAGAACGACATTTTTAAATTCAAATTTTTTTGGAAAAAATTTATTTAACCTACTAATGCCTCCTAATGGTAAAATAAGTTACTTTAATTACAATAATATCATACAAATTTACTTAGTAATATTATAGGCTGACGACCGTCTTCGCTCAGAATCGTTTTTCATGTACAATAATGATTTTTGAATTCAAATTTAACATATACATTACAGTGACTCTCTAAATACTTAATGAGCTTTACCCACTATATTTTATAATACAACTAAGCAAATTTCTATGATTTGTACTTTTATTTTCAAAACTATTAAAAAATTTATTAGTAGACATACTTACATTTTTTTCAACATTGTTGAGTTAAGTTTTCCTTAGATGGTAAAATACTCGTAAGTTATCCATAGTTTTAATTTAAATGTTTTAAAAAAATATTTTTTTTTAATTTAACAGTAGGTATACCTAAGATAATTCAATACATAATATCAATAGTTTTATTAAACATTTCTAAACAACTATCAATGGTTAGATTATTAAATGTAGAATCCTAATTTTTAACACTATATAATTAATGAGTTATTTTTTCATTAATAATAAAGTACTAATTAGTATTATTATTATTTCATTTTGGATTTTTATAATAAATTATCGTAATTAATATATTAGCGAAACAAGTTGTTTACTGATCGGTAATACTACTTTTTTTATAAGAAAATAAGAATTAATAATTTTTAATAAAACAATGATCAATACTGTTAATACTGTAATTAAGAGAATATATTATGCCACTATACGCCCCACTAGAAAAAAAGCAAAGTGTTCATTCAAATATACCATGATTTGCTTATTAGTTATTGTACTTATATATATATGAATATAGTCTATAGGTTGTACATTTTTTTATTTTAATAGTATACAAATAAAAATCATGAAACCAACTACCTATAATAATATTATTTTTATATTTTTATATACTCAGATTCAACACTTACAAATTCTAAGTTATCATTGACTATTGTTCAGTCGTCAATCGATCGTCTTTCATGCATGATGCATCTTGTCATTTTGATTTCATATTAATTTTAAACCATTTTATAATAGAAACTATATCAATATATTTTTTTGAACGTTTATATATGCTTAAAAAATCTGTCCTTATTCTCTACTGATGTATAGTAAATAAATTAGTAATAGTGATTATTTCTTAAAATATTTATATTATCTAATTAATAATTGACATATTTTGATTTCCATCAAAGTTAGTTGCTTCTAAAATCAGTTCACGAGAAGGATTTTCATACGTGCATAACGTAAATGTATTATGAGTTATATTCTAGATTTTCTACCTATCCAAAGTATTCATACCTCAGATTAGGTAGGTACCCTCTAATCGAAATTTAGCTTTCATGATATTAAAAAACCCATTTTTATGTGAAATGCACATCTCATAAGTTGCGAAAACTTGAATTTGTCCTTAATTATGTATATTCAAGCCTTTAGGGATACAACATTAAAATTAAATTCGATAGGCTCAATGCTCAAACTAGCATAATTATAACATTTATAATTTATATATAGGCAATTTCTATACTATATCAATAACAATTTTAATAATGAATAACTAATAAGTAATAACTAATAACTATTAAGTATTGAACAATAATTTTACGCTAACTGCATAGTGACTGCGTTGTGAACAGTATACTATAATAGGTATAATCAGGTATATGCAGTATAACCTGATATGGCATCTTTAAATAAACTACTCGTACTGCATACAGTGGTAATTAATATTACTATTTACTGGGGTAACATGTACTTTTATTTAATTTAATTAAATATGTATATTTGAAAAAATATGTCCTGACTAACTAATGTCGAATGATTTCAATTTTAATTGTGTAATTAAAGTTACTATATTCTTCGACTAAATGAAAAAACATATCGATAGAAGCGATTAACGTAAGCGAGATGTTAATACCCACAAATGTTATAGCTGCTATCATTAGACTATTAGAGATAGAGTTCTGAGAAAAAAATTCTTATGTATGTGCCTGAAAACTGTAATGACTCGGCCGAGATGTCTTATAATTTGATTGGTGACCACTTTTTAACTTCCAAGGGGTACTTACGTTAAATAATTGGTTATTACTTATTAGTTATTAGTTCATTACTTATTGCAAATTGGTTGCTATACAGCCTGTAAGTGTAAAATGCTTTAATTTCTAATTGTGAAATGAACTTAAAATCACGAAAAACAGAATGCAAAAAAAATAATCAATTAACAAAAATAACATAATAAAAATAGGTACTACTACTACAAGCAATATGGTTTTTCTCTATGGACCATGACAGCGTAGAGCGGCCGGCCAAACGACAATACTT
Source organism: Nasonovia ribisnigri (assembly GCA_027563435.1). Taxonomy (NCBI): domain Eukaryota; kingdom Metazoa; phylum Arthropoda; class Insecta; order Hemiptera; family Aphididae; genus Nasonovia; species Nasonovia ribisnigri. The sequence continues at coordinate 82,977 of JANEHU010000446.1, forward strand.
ATACAATTTACTTAACCAATGGCAGCCATATAAAAATACAAAAAAATAATAGATTTCTGTTTGTTAAAACTGTAAACTGTTTGTCACCACCACAGGCACGTAGCTAGGATTACACAATTAGGGTAGCTTAATTATCACCAATATTTTTCTTGAGTGGCCAACATTTACTCCCCCCCCTCACGGCAACTAGGCCACTAATTGAATTTATAAGAATGTTTATACTGTTTTTAATATAATTTTAGATTCTGGGTGCTCCGATGAATATATTTTTTTATTTAAATTTGAGACTATGAAGAAACATACCTAAGTCGTTCTCTTTTAAATATAATATTATAGTAACAAAAGTGCAATATATATAAGGTTATATACTATCATATCATTATTTGTTATAGTTGATTATAGTAGGAAATCGGCGATTGTATTTATATTTGTGGGTTATAAAATAGGAATACCTACTAGGTTCCATTGATTAAATATATTATAGTACCTACCCATAATTAATCAATGATGCTACTACGTATAATGTATATTATTGCGCATAATAATTATTGTGGTACCTATCAACTATCAAGTTATCCATCGCTAACCAAGCAAAGCAATAATGCTGTGATGGAAAATGCTATATTAATGAAGTAGGAATGAGAGTCATAATATAATTTATAGACAAATACGACAAGTATATCGATGAACGGATTGACGATTTCTATTCTGAGTTCTGGCAATCAGACCATGCTGTTCGAAAATCTAATTGCATCTGATGCGATAAATTACAAGCTGTTATGTTCATATATTTTGTAATCGTCGTGAGAACACTGCAGCGTTCTAGACAATTATGTAAAAATAACTAATATCATATGATATTATATAATATCAATTTTTGATCATGATTTAACTTTTTTTACTTAGTTATTTAAGCTTCGGTCCTTGGGTATTTTAACACTATAATGGGGTGTCCATTAGGGTGTGCTGCAAATATTATGGGTGGCCGGGCCACCTAGGGCCACCCCTTAGGTACGTGCCTGCGCCAACCTCTGGAGCAATAACAATGCTTCGATATTCAACTTCAACATCTTTTCTGTTAGGAAAGTGAAATCTATTTCGTTCTTATTGGAGGGGGGGAGGTCTTAGGTAGTAAAAATTCCCATTACATTTTTTTCTTTTTGATTATTCGAAAAACTATATTATGACTATATGTTTATATTATTATGACGTTTACAACTAGGATAGATACAAACATTGTCTTTGTAGAATAATGTAATTATATATTATACACTTTTGTTGAACAATTATATTGCATTTCTGCATGTCAGCAGCCATTTTGTTGTATTGTTTAATCGAGTCGGGTATATAATATTATATATTATTATTATTATGATTGTTTCAGGAGCGGCGGTGGTAGTTCACAAAAGTCGTCATCAATGGCGTCGTCGAAGAAAATCCGGCGGCGGGTGGCCACGCTGGCGCAACGGCGTGCGGCCAACATACGCGAGCGCAGGCGCATGTACAACCTAAACGAGGCGTTCGACAAGCTCAGGCGCAAAGTGCCCACCTTCGCGTACGAAAAGCGGCTGTCCCGGATCGAAACGCTCAGGCTGGCCATCACGTACATCGGGTTCATGACCGAACTACTGCAGTCGACCCCGTCGCCCGGAGGGGGCGCCGACGCTGCCCAGTCGCCCGCGTCCGCGCCGTACGCTCTGCCGCCCCAACACCACGACATCCCCTACGCGCCCTACTCATTGATACCACCCGTCTAGAAGGGTGCAGGTACATGGTCCACGGGCCTCGGCGGCCGCCACCCCTCCGCGTTTCATACCACACGAAAGCTGCTGCGCGATAAATGTGCATATGCACAAAAATAGGTTTCGACAGCCCGTAAGAAATTTGCAGTTATTTATATTAATTATATATTACACCTGCAACTGGTGTGCAATCGATCTAAACCTATTGCCCGTATATTATTATATAGATGTTGACATTTTTGCACTCCAAATTGCAAACCTCTCCCTCTAATTATCATACGAGATTCCCGCGAGAATGACAACAATAATTTTATCATATTATATGTTTATTTCAATACTTGGAAAAAATTATAATACCCGTTATAAAAAAATTATAAAACGTTTTAACTATTTTTTGATAACGAAATCTGGGATTCAAAAAAGTCACGCACAACCCTCCTCGCCGTTTATGCAGGATAATATAATATACTATACTGAAATTATTCAAAATATTCGAGCTTACGCGGAAAAACTTTGTACATGTATAAATTATTGTAAGATATGATTTGTTTTATTATTGTTATTATTATCAAGGTATATAAGTACCTATACCAATAACGCATAATATTATATGCTTTATGACATAACAAAACCGTTTAGACTTAGAGTTATTATGAAAGTTTTATAAGATTGAACTATTGAAGTATATATAAGATGGTTTTACAATGATGTACCTATGAGTTTTTTTTGTCAGGAAACCCCTTATGGTGCAGTAGTAAAAACGATTCAAACTCCAACTCTTATTATTGTAGAAGAAACTGTGAAATATCACCGATACTTTTTTTAAATAATCGGGATGAACTTTATAAAATTACAAAAAAACGGGAATATATCTACGCAATATCAGTTTTCAAAATGTTTTAATAATGTTTTTTAATATTTCCATTGCCAAATTGTATTAATTTTTTTCCAGAGTTTCGAGTTATTACTTATTATAGTTGTTTTACATGATACTAAAATTAGATTGTAAATCCAACATGTGGCATCGATATGTCACATAATTCAATAATTGTCAAATTTCAGTCAGCCTCAAATCTCAATATTATATAATAATTAATAATCAATGTTTGTCGATGAATTGTACCTATTTTACTACTTAGTCATAATAGCCACTAGAACATTATATAGGTACTACCTATAATATATAATTATGCTTATAAATATGAGTTAATTATAAGTAAATATTTGACATTTATGAGGCTGAATATTAGTGTAAATAATTATTCAATTATATTATATAACTACCAAGAGAAAAACCTTTAAAAAGTAAGAATTAAGTTTTAATTTGGAGATATTATTTTTTTGCGTGTTTTAATAAAAATTAAAAATTCCATTCAAGTCGGTAATGTTTTATTTATTTATTTTAATTACATTCGGACACAAAGCCCAATTTATCATGGTTTAATAATGGTGATAGTATTTGTAAAATATATATAAAATTATGAAAGTTTAACAAAATGTACATACATAAATGAGGAGAATATTGCGTCAGTGTTCGGAAGTGACATACAACATTGCATTGGTGCATTAAGCATTTCGATAATAATTAGTTGTAGATGAGCAAGTATAAAATGGAACAGATTTACGCATTGGACGAGGGAGAGTCTATAATAATATGTTCAGTTACAAGTTTTAGTAGAAGATTCAAGTTTAAAACCCCCTGGCTACGACCCTGCGTATCTCATAAGAATATACATTCAATTATTTTAATTTCCCAATAATTATGAGTGGCTGGACGTGACATTTTGTAATTGTAACAGGTGAGCAAAAATGTTATCAGGCCAATGTTCATTTAGTTAGGTAAAATAATAGAGCTTAGTTGTTTTACATCGCCTAATCAATGCAATGAATGTAATTATTCTATTATATGTTTATATTCAAATTTCTATCAATTTCTTCCTCAACTAACGTAGGTACAGTTAAACGCTTGTAATAAAATTGATAATCTATTATTCGACTTTTACAAAAATGATCATGATGAACATGCTCCTAATAATAATTCGTTCAAAACACTTAGTTGTACTCCTGTTATTAACTTCAACCTGCCTGTATTGATGTTGCCAACGATATTTTACCTATTGTATTATCTATTATTATTAAAATTGCAATCTTGCAACATATCTTTAATTTTTTAACTGCTATTATAAAAACTTGGAAGAACCTTGTATTCAATTTTCTGATTTTATCGTGTACAGGAAATGTTAATATATAAACATTTGGTTAACATTTTTAGTACCTATCTATGGTTATCTGTTTTACTCTTTTAGAGTTCCCCACTCTAAAAAACATAATCAATTTTGTCAAAAATTGGTTTTGAATAAAATGCCTGATTCTCATTAATTTATTTTGTTTTCCCCACGCTTTTGAAAACTACTAGTATGGATTTTAATTTTGACCTCGCCAATCTCCACTATAGTACCAACTAAAATCACTTTCACACCAGAATTGATACGGGACTGGAAAATCAATGCATTATTTCGATTACTTATCGTGTAATTTGTATACAAATACAAAAAAAACATAATTTTAAAATCAATAATTTAATCACTCCGCTCAGCGTTTAATGTACAGTAGATATAGGTGCCGAAAGGGTCACTGTAATGGATGTGACAAATATGAATTCAATGATTAATCATTGCATATGACTCAATATGAGAAACAATTATATGTGAAGAGTCTAAATTACTAAATATATTTTATGGTATTTGTTATTATTTTACCATATAAGTAATACAGTAGGAGTAGGTTGAATTAATTTTAGATGAAACCATTGCATTTGAAAATATCATTGTGTGTATAATATTAGTTTTAAAATTTCAGGTACCCACGATTCAAGAAATTATGTTTTTAAATTACAACAAAATAATCAATTATATATACTAGTTATTCTTTGTTTAAATATCTAATTTTGTCTAAATTTGAACTTATAATATTTATAAAAACAATTTTGCTTATATACAGTGTAACAGGAAAACCTGACAAAAAAAATAAAGAAAAAATACGCCACAATAACATGACAAAAATTGAGAAAATTATATGGTTAATAAATAATTTAAAAAATGTACTCAAGTCAGGAAATTTCCAAAAATAATATTTTGAAAAAAGTAATTACTCAAAAAAATGTAGATAGGTATTTAAAAGAAATCTAAAAAATAAACTACTTGACTTGGATAAATGTTTTTACCATCCAAATTGTTCTTATAATTAGACTTACAAATTGGCTATTTTAATTTTTCCAAAATAATTTTAGTCAAATTTAATTGAATTTTTGAATAACAACAAAATAAGCAAATTGCTTCATGAGAAATCAAGTGAATAACCAATGTTGAAATATTTTAACTTCAATAATCATAAAAAAATTATGTGATTTTACAGCAATTTTTTTTGTTTTGTTATAGGTATATACAAACTTATGAATCTTAAACATTTAACAATAGTCAACGACTCAACATTACTTATTAGTTTGTCATTGTAGAATATACCTGTCAAATTTTATTCCACCTCTGTTCTTTTATATTAAAAACAAATATCAATATTTTTTATAGGTAAATAAGCACTTGCCAAAGATTAGTAATACATATAGTATAATTAATAATTAGTATGCATCAATTATTAAACTAAATATATATTATTTTAATTATGAGTATGAAATATTACATTATTTGAACTTACTTTAGAGTTTAGATAAATTGAAATTAATTTAGACTTTTTTGAGTGTAACAAGCGGCACTTTTTTTCGGGCAGTCACGGTGTCTGAAGAGAGTGGCCGCCTTCCCCCGGAAAAAAAAACAACGCTAATGGCCCCTAGTAGTCGAAGCAGAAATTTGTAAAAATTTCAAGATCAATAAAAAAAAAAAAATTTATTTTTCTTAGTCAGAAAAAAAGCATATCATTTATAACAGAATCAATTCTCTGTAAAAATACTATTGATACAATGAAGATACAATGAGCAATCTCCTGATAATATTTATTAGTGTATAATTATAAAAAAACACTAATGTATAAACAACAAAAATAATAAACTCATATCTTTTGAAAAAATACAAATATATTTTAAAGACTAGAAAACAAAATTAATAAAAACTCATATCACAACAAACTAAAACGTTTCAACTAAAAAAATATACAGAGTCTAGAACATTATTAAGTTTAAAATCTCCTTTTTTAGGTAACTGTCGAAAAACATTTAACGTATCTTGAGTATCATTCGTAATATCGCTGGAAACAAATAATTTAATAAATAATATTAATTCAATTTTATTCTAACCTTTTATAATACTTACTAATTAGGAAGTTCATATTTATTAATCATAAAATTAGATAAATTTTCTAGAATTGGTTCATTGTGTAGCGCTACAAATTGTTCTCTACAAATCTAAAATTATTATTATACATAAATAACATTTTCATTAAAAGTATATGTTTATTTGTGTCATTACTTTTCCCATAATCTCAACAGAATTAGGATGTGTCCAGAAACAGTCATGTACTGATACATATGTGATCCCTGCTCGTTCACAGTGAAGAGATGTTAACATCATATGACTAGAATCCAACGAGTGAATAAAGTTTGGTGGAAAAGCATTCTTTTGTTTCATCACATTCGGACGACTACAAATTATATATAACTGTTAAATATACATTTTTAAATAATAAAACCTTAATTCAAAGATGAATAAAATAAAATTTAAATAAAACATAAGTGTTAATGAAATTTGTAATCTACTCAATAATTGTAAGGATTAATGAGATACTAACTCATACATATCCAATACAAAATGTTCTCCCATTTTAACACTTGATTTCTTGGTGTAATCATGGGATTTATTTCTACGATTGTATGGTTGGACTACTGGTAATCCTAATGGTGTTATCCATTCTACACTTTGACCACATGATTGTGATATTACACGGGCACATTCTGTAAACCAATCCTAAAATAATGTAAAACAGTTTAAATTAAAAAAAAGCAGGTAAGTGGATGTCACTTTATCGGTCACTGTTTAATGGATGGTATTAAATTTGAATCATATGCTATAATATCAGTATATGAAAAATGATTCTGAGCTGAGACGATTTGTCAGTGTGGATATTTTATAGTGTTATTTCTTATTATTAATGAAATTACAATAAAATAATTAAAATCATGTTCTTGGATATTTAATATGTAATTTTGTCAAATTTGATCATAAAATAAATATTTAAAAAACTGTGTTTATATTTTTAAGATTTTTTGGTTACAGAATAACCTACTTATGTGGAACCTTGTTTTAAATATTCAATCCTTAACTATAAAAGTTGAATATTTTATTAATTTTTAACTAGAAAATCATTTTTAAATTTTAAATTCGATAAATGTTGTCAAAAATTAAACCTTAAATGCTTATAAAATAAATTGTATATATGTATTTTTAATATTTTTCAACTACTATTGTAACGATATATCAGAAGCATTGTATTACATTTTCAAGCTTTTTGACATAACAAATAAAATGTTATTGACATTGCTAAAAAAAAACTAAAAAAATTGTAAACAGAATATGTACGTAAATAGCTCATAACAGGTCAAAATATTTCAAAATTTTTATCAAATATAGGAATTGATAAAATAAATATTATGATATAAATTTCAAATATCTACAGTTATTCGTTATTGAATTACATCAAAATAAGAAAATCGCTACATGAGAATTCAAGTTAATAATTAAAAATTTGAACTTTAAATGCTAAAAAAAAAACCTAACCTGGATTTTTAATATTTTTTAAATGTCATTGTAACAATATTTTAGGATCCTTGTATTAAATTTTCAAGCTTTTTTACACAACAAATAAAATTTTATTGACATTAATAAAAAAAAAAAACTAAAAAAATTGGTAACTGAAAAGGTCCGTAAACAGTTCAAAACAAATCAAAATATTTTGAACATTTTAAAGTGTATAGAAAATACAATATAAGTGGGTTAAACTTAAAAAAGAAGTTAGGGAATTAATTATTTATAATAATTGAACTTTACTTGTATCTCTTTTGTAGAAGTGAACATTTCTCTTAAGCTTTCAAATGTTTTTGCCACTAAATAAGTAGAAGCCGACCAAACTTTTTCTTTAGGAAATGAATCAATATCTTACAAAAAAAATATTCAAAATTTAAATATATTAAAGCATTTATAAAAAACATATACATTGAGAAAATACCTTTCAATTGTTTAGCAATTTGTAAACGAGCACCAAATCTAGTGACACCATAAACTGTTGTCATTACAGTCTGTTTAATTACTTTACGTCTGACAAATCCATCTAAATATTTTGCTATTACAACATCATTTGCAGCATCTTTTGAACGTTCTCTCTCAACCTAATAAAATAAAATAATATAATATAATTTATACTTTATTTTATATTTAATTTTTTTACCATAGCTGCAACACAACTATACACATCTTGTGGTATATCAGAAGGAGTTAAGTTGACACTCACTGCTCCTGCAAAATCTTTACCTAATGCAGCATAATGTTGCAAACCATTACATGATCCATCTTGATGAACAGGGAAATGAGAAATAAAGTTTTCTGGATTTTTTAATTGTAAAGCATGGGATATCTCAATACAGCACGCTAAAGTTTGCCAAGGATTTTCAGATTCGGCCCACCACATATTTCCCTAAATAAAGTAATAAAGTAATAAGTAAATAAATATAAATAAGTAATAAAAATAATAATAAAGTAAACAATCTATTTCCATATTACATACCCCTAAAGGGTTGTTGGCAGAATTTAATATATCTGGAAGTATCTCTTCTGCATATTGAAGTCTTTCTTTAACAGAATTTCTTTTTTTCAGTCCAGTTAAATTAACACAATGTATCTAAAAAAATTAAAATAATGGTAAATCTTCTTTGAACTTAATAGTTATAAATTAATAGTGTTTGGCATGTTCTTTAAAAAGAAAGGAATTGATTCTGTTCTTTTCTCTTTTTTTAGAAAATAATAAAGTTCTTTTTTCAGTTCAAATAGAACAAAAAAAATAGGTAAAAATAATTTATGCAAATTCCTTACGGTGCTTTTACAGAATGTATTCAATATTTTCTAATTTAACACATTATCCAATTGCACTACCAGTTAAATATTCACAAAAGGTTCTTCCAAGCAGAGCAGGAATAAGGGAGTGGGGTCTACGAGAACTATGGTCTAGGCCCTAGGGCGCCCCAGAAAAGTTGTTAGAACAATTTTTAGTAAAAATAAAAAAATGTGATACTGATAGTCATGTTGTTTAGTCAAACACAATACCTATAGAATATAGAATTTTACTTGCATAAAAGTTTACATTTATAGTTTCCAAGAGAGATTTCAAAGAATCCAAGTACAAAAATTATGAAGATGTCGGTAAAATAAAACAAATGCAACGTGAAAATGAAAATATTTTAAGTGTAAGAAAAAAGTTTGAAGTTTATACTTCCTTTGTTATTATACATAAATTAAATTACAAACTCGACAGAGGATTAAATGGTTATGAGCTGTTTTATTCTCTGTTCAGATTGTAACCATTTTAAAACTGACATTGAATCACATATTAAATAACTGTATTAAGTTTTACAATGATAAACAGAAATATCTCATTTATATCATTATATCAAAACAGTTTCCTCACATATTGATGATTGTGATGCTATAGCAAAGCTTTTTTAGAAACAACATTTTATTGATGGTTTTTCAAATATGTATATATATATATATATATCAAACTGTGATGCAAAGTGCTCATTTTCAAAGTTTGCTTCAATTAAAAATAGACTAAAATCAACACAAATAAAAAATAGATGGAATGCATAAATGGTTATGTTGATTGAAAATTACATGTATATATTATGTAAAAAAAATTATCTTCTGATGATGTTTGGAAACTTTTGCCTCAAGCACATCCCAAAAAAATATTTTAAATTAACTATTATTTGTGTACCTATTTTATAATTGTAATTTTTGTATGGTTACCTTATATTTGTTTTATGTTTTAATACTTTAATAAATTATGTTGTTTAATATTTAATTATGTAACGTAAACATTGTAAACTTACTCTCCGAGTAACATTGTTTTATGGTTCAACTACTAAATATCAATAAACAAAGAGGTAGGTATGTATAACATTTTTGTAGTTGTAAAATTAAGGCCCCCAAAACTAGGATAGCCCAGGACCATTTATTACATTAAACAGGCTCAGCTCCCAAGTCCCAACCCACATTATAAATGATTTTCTTGTCTGATGTTCATATTATTTACCGTAAAATGCAACAACAACAATTTCTAAGTAATATAAGAAATATTTAATATAGTGACTATAAGTTGTAACAGATTGACATCAATACTTGATGATTGGCAATACATAAATGAACATAGAAAAAATTGTTTTATTCAATTATTTACATATCAGTATAAATCAAAACAAACTATATTGTTCCTTGTTCTTTTTTATAAAAAGGAATTCATCCCAGAAATCTGTTCCTTCCAAACACTGTAATAACACTGTAATAAATGCATTTTCAAAACTCACTTTCAACCAGTTTAGACCATTAGACCCAAGTGGTTCTCCTTTAGCAAAACACAACAGCGATCTGGCCATATCTGAGCCAAGATGGTTTAAGTGAGGAGGACATGGATATACTCGACCTCGAAAATCCATATTATGAGGCAACCAAAATGTTTTACCGCAAAACTGAAATTGTTTTCTTATTTATTGTTTAATAAATTAAAAAAATTAACTATAAGTATTTACGTGATTTGCTAATGACAGCCGATATAAAGCATCACACCACAAACTAAACATTTCAGCTTTCTGTCTTTTTAATATGGCACGTTCTTTATACACCCTAGAACGTTCATCTTTACTCATACTTTGTAATATTGGTTGTGGAGATGGGAAGGCTGATATAGGCTTTGGGATATCTAATTTTGAAGAACCACCTGAACGAAATACTTGAAGAACAACATCCAAAACCTAATAAAATAATTAAGAAGTTATTATTATATCTTGTGTGGTTGTTTTATAAAATTATTGTCTATTTATAAAGATATTACAGGTTTATTAATAGTCCAGGGTATAGAGGCCAACTGATTCAGTGCATCTAAGGCTGGATAAAGTTCCTGTTTTGGTGTTTGCTCAAGTCTATGCCATTGTAAAATAGCTTGTTGTGGTAACCTAAACAATAATTTAAACATATAAATTATGATTCTAAGCAGAAAAATTCCTTGATTTGTGGTTCTTAAATAAGTTACAGTTATTTGTTATTTAAATTCCTGCTAATCACTACTTTACTAGTTACATTATACATTTATTCTACGAAGCACCTTGTATAAGTTATAAGCAAAACTTAACTAATAATATTATAATCGTAATAAGAAGTTAAAAAAACAAATTTTTTTTTTTAAATTTTAAGCCAATTTGGTTCCTTAATTTACATTATATAGTTATATAGTACCATAACTAAAAATAAAATATTTCTATTATTATCGTAATATATAAAGTTAAATAATTACATATTATATTTATGTGCATTGATAATTAATTTACCACAAGAAAAATCAGAATTATATTTCTTAATTGAATAAACTTGATTACCTAATTAGATCTGCTTTAGCAGCAATATACCCTCCAGAATTGATTGAAGTCCATGGAACTGGCGGACTCAACATAGGGATCATAGTAACATCAAATATTAAATCATTAGGTTCAGATAACTGATAAAGTTTTGACAATACAGGATGTGGTTTGATTTCTTGTTTCACATGCTGACATTGTCCACGAAAAACTGTATAAAATGCTGGTAATAAATGCCTAGAAATTAAATTAGTTAATTAAGGTAATTTAAGATGAAAATTGCAATAATAAACTTTAATTTACTCCTCTTCTATATTGTCTTTAATGATATTAACATCAATTTTTATATCTTTAATAATAATATTGTACAAAAATTTCCCAATGCTGTTTAATACAGTAGAAGGCCATTGTTTGTCATCTTGTTCCTAATAAAAACAGTAATAGAATGTTAAAAGCAATACTAGTATTAATAATAAATTAGAAATAATTTATACTATTTTTGCATTAATTTATTTATTTTTAGGTTTAGAGTGGAGCAATTTATGTTTTGATTATACAATAATTTCTCCCTCAGAATAGTTCCTTTCTGGAACTATGGCCCAAACTCACTTCTAATTTTCAACTATTAACTATAAAATACACAATAATCAGGTTAGGTTAGTAAATTGCCAATGAAAATGTTTATTGTTTATAATTTGTGTATTATTAAGTTTAATTACTCAATATAAAAAAAACATATTAATTCATATTTTAACAATTTTAATGGAATATTAAAAGATAATTTAAGGTTTTTATTAGAGAATATGAGCATTATATTTTAAACTTTCAAGAACCTAAATATCCACTACCTACATCTCAGCTTGCTGAGAGAGAGGAACCCTTGCAGCATCTACAATCCAGAAGCCTTTCCAAGGTCAAATTTTTATCGTTAAGCACTGACTCTAAGCAGTAGGTTCACAGAGTACCACATATTTTGTTTGCCACTGACTTGCCATCTCTTGGCACACTGTAGTAGAATTAAAAATATTTTATAAGGATAACTTACTACTTAATGTTAAATATTTCTGAATATTTATATTATCTTAGCTCTTAATTTAATTAAAAATAATATAAGAAAGTTTACTGTTAGACACTAAAACATAACTGTCCCAATTTTATAGTATTTAAGATAAATCTTATTTATATACAAAAATCTCAAATAAGCAAAACTTACAATATCTGCTCCTATTCCTTTGTATTTGTATACTAATTGTTGCCATTGTTGTCTCGTATTTTGGCTATCATAATTTTCACCATTTATATACCATGAACAATAATCACTATAAATTGCTTTCATCTTTTCTAAAATTTTTGTGTTCTTTTTGTATTTAATTTGGTACCTAATTTGTGAGTAGAACATGCTTAATGTATAACTTTTTATTTTATTATAATTTATAACAAAATAGTACCTTAATCTAACTTGACTAGCCAAATTTCGATATAGTAAATTTACTGTTGGGCTAAATGTTTCAGACCCTTCAGCTAGCTTCCGAACTTCTTGTATAATTATTTCAACATATTGTTCTGTGTTTAAAACTCTTAAATAAGGATATATATTTACATTCCGATAAGATTTTAAACAGTTATGCTGAGCACGTATGCTTTCTAATTCACGCGCAATAGCATTCCTTATAGTTTCTTTCCATTTTTCTTGTAAATCTTCTAATTTATTTCTCTATAAAAATATTTTATTACATATTACATACTGAATACATAGATGTATACAATTTAAGAAGGGTGCAAGATGTTGACAATAACAAATTATTTGGAATAATTCAATCTCTACTAAAATTGAATTTAATTAAAACTTACGAGGTGGATTGATAAATTAAAAATAAATTATGCATCATTGATATAAATAAACAAAACTATTATTTGATTTTAGAACTTTTAACTTATACCACACTACTATTTTTGGTTTTTAATTTAATTGAAAGGAAAAATAATTGGCATAAATTATTAATTATATTTTTTGTATTTTAAGTATAAAATTAGAGTAAAATAAAATTGCATATAATATGGTAATTGGTAAATAATGGTGCAGAGAATTGTTTTACAAAAAAAAAAGTACTTGTATAAAATATCTTAAATATTTTTTAATGATCTGATATATCATGTTTAAAAATGTGAATAATTTATTTGGTATAGAACATGGTAACCCTCAAAATGCCGCACATACACGGTAATAATGTAATACAAAATATAGAATTTCATGAAATTTAATTTGCTTTTATTTCAAAAATTAAGCAGTTATCAATTTTAAATGTACTGCTGTTTTCACCATGGCTAAATATACAAGGTTATTGCACATAGCCTGTACTGTTGTCAAACAGTGTCAAATGTCAGTGTAACGGTACAGTCCATGGCTTAAACATAGTTTGCGCTAAACACCACTTTAATTCCTTAACATGATAAACTGATATAGTGGAAATACTATTGCAATAACCTAGTATATGTGAGCTATGGTAAAAACTGTTAAAAATAAACAAATTAGAAAAAGAGTCCAAAAGAAACGGTGTGTGATTAAATAGATATGACCTAACTTGATGTTTTTTAACGTCTTCAATATCTTAAGTTATCATTTATCAAATGATTGCATTTTGATTTAAAACAGAACATACTACTATATATACTGTATTTAAATCCTTACATAATCTAAAACTTTTTGAGATGGCGTCGAATTACTGTCAACCGACTGTACTTTTACAATAGAAGACATTTCTGATTCTAGTTGTTTTCGAGCACATTCAAGAAGATTCTTTTCATCAAGGAGACCTTCAGCAGGGCATTTAAACGTAGACTGAAGATCAAACAATACATATTATTATATAAACATGATTTCAAACCAAAATTCAGTTGTTATATTTTTACTTTTTGTGAATTTAAATGATCTAAAAGAGGGCAAGAATAGTAAATATTTTCAATACTGAAATGTGGTTCAAATGAAGGATCTAATAATTGTACAGCTTTTAATACTTGTTCTCGTTGATTTCCGATATAAATACAATTTTCAAATAAATTATTAAACGAAAACCCCTAAAACAGAAAAAATGAATTCATAAATTTTATTATTTAAATTTATACAATTGTGATGCCTTACATCAGACAAAAATTGATTATATAATCCTTGTAATATATCAGATGAGCATGGTTCTTTTTTATTAACCAAACATTCAAATGCAGCTGCATATGCTTGAATATTTGGTTTTGTTTGTGATAATTCTAATAATGACCAAATTTCCTTTAATTTTTCATAGTTTCCCTGCAAATATTATTTGGAAATACATTTTTAATTAAAACAATCAATTATTCTAAAAAATGTTAATAATATATTAAGATGGGATGGGTTTAATAGTAATATTGGACCGCTTGCATTGCCAAATAATTATGTTTTCACTTCTAAAGTCATAAATATAATTATCTTATTATTTTATGCACATAGTATTTAAATATACTATTCACTAACTATTAGGTAAAGAAATATAATTTAACAAGTTTAAAAATAAAAAATACTCTTGTCAATGTCTAAATAGATTGCTCGTATATTTAATTACACTACTACTTAAGTAGTAGTATGAGTTATACACAGTCCTTGTATCTTAATTTAAACCAAATTAAAAAAAATATTTATGAGACCTTGATGTTAGATATTAGTTGTTTAATTTATATAAAAATCAATCAAATGTTTAAGTAATAACCTGAACTATATTATATCATAACAGTAATTATGTTGATGTTTATTTATGAATGTATGGCATAATATTTACCTTGCTTGCAAAACCATGCATTAAACATGTAAAAATCCGAATATCAGTTATTTTTAGAGACACTTTATTTGAAACACTCTTGTAACAGTAATGATTTAAAGCTGCCAGCCCTCTATTAAGAAATCCACAACATACCTAAAACAAATTTAGAAAATAAAATATAATATATTTATTATATATTATAATATATATATTTAATTTACACATAAATCTATATATGCCAGAAGTGTTTGATTGAGACTTTTTTCTCGGCCTTTAATATTGAGTTGCTTAATAGCTTCTTTTAGCTCAAGTTTATTTTTTACAGCAATATTTCGATTACGTTCTCTTTGTGATCTTTAAAATGTAAAAATTATCATTACTTATATAGAACAAATGAAGTTAAAATAATAATGAAGGTTTCTTACAATTTGTCTTTGCATTTTGGTTTTTCAATAGTATTGTAAATGTCTTGTTCTCCTTTTAAATGGTCGAGAGCAAATTTATTTTCGATGTCATTCTCTGTCATTGTTATTGTTTGTAAAAAATCAGTATCTTTAAGGAAACTGATTTGATCCTCGTTCATTTCATCTATATCATCTAACAGCTCTTCTTTAAGGCTATTTTTTTTTAAGTTAGATATAGTCTTTATGGAATGATTATCAGAACAATCATTTGTTTTTGCTGATTTAGGAAACATAGCCAATGGTTTTTTACAAACAACCATTTTTTGCACTTGGTTTGGTTTTAAATGTTTTACTTTTACTTTAGATTGACTGGTAGCACTATTGGTAACTTAAAACAAAAAATAAAACAAAATAAAATATATAATACTATTTAAACAAATAAACAAAATGTTTGTAGTATTGAATCTTAAATTTAATAGCAAGTAAACAGTTGCAATTATAAAATAACTACTTTTAGTATGTTGGAAATTAACATAAGCCACATTACTATTTTCCAGGAATATAGTAGGTATGTAAAAGATAAATAGTATATTAATGAAATGTATTGTTTAAAAATAGGTTCAAAAATGCACCCAATTATTTTCTTTCAAATAACTAAGGAAGAGACATTAATAGATTAATAATTTGTTCTTATGAAAAATAGAAAAAATATTATTTAATTTAATGAGAATTTAAGTTTCTATTATTGTTAAAATTACAGTAATAATAAAGAAACTTAGAATCTAATAAAAGTAATTAAACACTAAAAATAGGCCAAAAGACATTTTGAATGTACTTATATACTGTATTTTATAAGATATTTTGATTTCTTTTTATATAACACTTTTTAAACAAATATTATTTTTACTATAATTTACTAAGGAATTATGTTCTAACCAACCTCAAAACTATAGGTATTACAAATTATATGTAAAGATAAATTTTTTTAACATTTTAATAAGTAAATTATTATAAATACTAACCTTGTACTACTTCTGAAAATCGTTTGACATTTCTTTTGAATTGTTTGGTCTTTATCAAAGTTTTAGTATGAATACTTTCTATATGGTAGAAAATGAAAGCATTAACACCAACATTATAGTAACCTTTTTATAAGACTTACCTGGAATATTAGAAAAATTTGCTGTTTTCAGTAAATGAGGATTGTCAATTAAAACTATTTGAGGATATCCATTTTTTATTTGAGACCGAAACCTAAATAACCTGTACATGATTCTAAAAAAACAATAGAATTATATTACATTCCAACGCATATAAGTAATTGAGTAATTAATAATAATATTAAAAATTAGATTTCATATTGTAGTAAAAAATCCAACAGGGAAAACTTGTAGTAAATAGTAAATAGTAATTGTAAAAAACAAAAAACAAACAAATGGTTTTATTTGAAAAATTAGATTTAGCATGTGTTTTAATCAGATAACAAACTGAGGTTAAGATCACAGTATCAAGTAACTGATAAACAACCACAGATATCTGTGCCGCGGTATTAACTTGTTCTATGGTATGATTGTATGAACACAATATAATACATAATAATATATGTCATATATATTATATATCTGTGAGTATGAACCATAATATGAATCCATAGAGTAATATTATTACTCTATGCATGAATCACGATACCTTTATTTAATCATAAATAGACTTGCATGAATCAAGTAGCCTGCTTTCCAAACCTTGGTTTTACATTGATAAGCGTTCATAGTTGATCCTTGATACCAAATACTCGTTCAAAAAGCTTGAAAATAAGATTCCTCATAATATTGTTCTATGCTCATGATAATATTCTTTCAATTTCGAAATATCGAAAATATTTATAGGCATGATTTTTTATAAACATTTGAAGTTCTAAATGTTCTATCTAATGTTTATAACAATTTTCAATTCTTTTAGCTATTATCTTGATACTTTATTTCAATGTTTCTCTCAAGTAGTTTCTACTAAATGAAACCTAAAGATTTGAAAAATCCCAAATTTTTTGAACATTTTATTTAAAGCCACACTTCTTATTTTGTAATGAAAGACTTTAGAGCCCCCCCCCCCGCCCAAAAATACAATCAAAACTCCGCCTATGGAACCAAACAAAATTTGTTGTTAAGTATTTTGGAGTCATAATATATTACTATTTGTATAGGGACCTGAAACTTTTATTCATAATATGCCAATAAACCATTTTCAAAATGTTAAGTGTAATCATTTTACAACAAGCTTATTATTATTTTAGATTCTGAACGGAGCTATGAATGTATTGATTTTACAATAATGTGAGTTTTTTTTTAATTTTTTGTGTCTTATAGTTTGTTGTGCACGCGGTAAGTATTTGAAACATTGCTTCGATTTTCAACATCAGTATCTTTTTGGGCGGAAAAATGAATTTAAGTGGCGTATTCAGGAGGTCAAAATAAATTCCCAGTAGTTTTCAAAAGCGCCGGGAAAAACAAAAACAAATTAAGTAAAAAAAAGGGAGTCAAGTGGATGTCGCTCCGCTGTACAGTAGGCTACAAGTAGATCACTGTACTATAATGGATGGTATTAATTTTGAATTCAATGATATAATATCATTGTATAAGAAAAACGATTCTGAGCGGAGACGGTATGTCAGTCTAGGATATTTTAAATTATATTGATATTGTTATTATACGGTAGCTGCTAAGTTGAATTAATATTATTCATATTATTTAATTATTAACCTTAAATTATCATTGATGCTATAAAAATATTATAATATATACTTTTACTCGTTAAAATTGATTTTAATATGTAATTTCGTCCAAATTTGAACTTAAAATGTCTGTAAAAAATAACTGTGTTTATATATTTTTTAGATTTTTTGATTACAGTATGTACTATTTATTAGAATCTTTATTTTAAATTTTCAATCCTTAGTTAATAAAAACTGACCATTTTATAATTGTTTAATTACAATAATTTATAATTTTCGAGATTTTGATGAATTTGTCAAAATTCGAACTTTAAATGCTTTATAAAAAAAAATTGTGCCTATGTATTTTTAATATTTTTCAACTGATATTGTATTAATATATCAGGAGCCTTGTATTAAATGTTTACACTTTTTGGCCCAACAGATAAAACTTTATTGATATTAATAGAAAAAAAAACTAAAAAAATTGAAAATTGAAATCGTCCGTAAAATACTGAAAAACAGTCAAAATATATTAAAAATTAGATGGTGTATAGAAATAGTTTATATAAACATTCAGTGAAATTTTCATGCATCTACAGTTATTTGTTTTTGAATTGCAACAAAATAAGAAAATCGCTACATGAGAAATCGAGTGAATATCTAATCTTGTAAAAATTTGAACTTAAAATGCTCATAAAAATTTATTTTGACTTGCTTATAAACATTTTTTATTGATAAAATTAGGCAAACTTATGAGGAATCTTGTATTACATTTTCAAACCTTAGATATAAAAAGAAAAATTTTTATGAATTTCTAACTCAAAATAAATTGCACATTTTCGTCATTTTTACGTATTTTGTCAAAATTTGAACTTTGATTACTTATAAAAAAAAATTGTGACTACGGATTTTTAATATTTTTCATCTGCCTTTGAAACTATATATTAGAAGCCTACTATTAAATTTTCAAGATTTTATACCCAACAAATAAAATTTTATTGACATTTATAGAAAAAAAAACTAAAAAAATTGGAAACTGAAAATGTCCGTTAACAGCTCAAAATAAGTCAGAATATTTTGAAAATGCAATGGTGTGCAGAAAATGCTTATATAAACATTCGGTCAAAATTTCATGTGTGTACGGTCATTTCTTTTAGAGTTATACCAAAAACCAAAATTGATTTTGTGATTTTTGAAGAAAGTCGAAGCATTTTTACTGTCCTAAAACGTGATGACAGACACAAAAATAAAAAAAATAAAAAAATAAAAAAAAATAAAAAAGTAAAAAATAAAATAAAAAAAAAAACACACATCATTGTAAAATCAATACATTCATCGCTCCGCTCAGAATCTAAAAGGAATATTTTTATATTAAAATAGATTTTAATTCTAAAAAATAATTACTGTAGAAATATGAATTGTTCACTGAATATTTATCTAAGCAATTTCCATACACCATAAATTTTCAAAATATTTTGTTTTATGTTGAGCTAAATAGTCTATGACATTTTTAGTTTTTTTTTTTTAAATTAATGTCGAAAAAAAAATTTTCTTTCAGGCAAATAACTTGAAAATATAATATACAAGGTTTCTCGTAATTTGTTTCTATAGTGGAAATTACAAAAAAGTTGAGTGTAAATCCATAATAATTTTGATGATCATCTATTCATCTGAAGTTGGAATTTTAACAAAATTCGTTAAAATCGCAAAAATTTGCTAATTTGCAAATTATTTTAAGTTAGAAATTTATAAAAAAAATTCTTTTTAAATCTTAAATTTAAAAATTGCATACAAGATTCCTCAAAAGTTTTTTTTCTATATACATGTCAATGAAATTTTATTTGTTGGGTCAAAAAGCGTGAAAATTTAATTCAAGGCTTATTCTGATATTATATTCAATAGCAGTTGAAAAATATTATAAATACATAGACACAAACTTTTTTGATAAGTATTTATAGTTAGATTTTTGACAAAATGTATTGAATTTAAATTTTTCTACAACCCACCCCCCCCCCCCTACCGCATTTTTTAATCACAATTTTAGTAAACAATGTACCGCCGCAAATACAGCCACATATACATATAAATAGGGAGGAGACCCGACGTGCTTCCAGGAGCCACTGCAGTGTATTTATCTATTTATTCTGTGCTGCAGTGTTTATTATTTGCAGGGCTTTCCATCCACATTTACACAAGTGTGCATAATATTATTACTCACTGTCTCGTATAGTATTTACTGTTATCACGTCTTGACGAACGCGTAACGAAAATATTTATGTTAAATAACGCGTATTTATGTGAAACGGCTTATCCGATTTTAATAATTATTTTTACATTTATTTGGCAGTGTTTGGCGAGTTCCTTATAAAAAGGAATTCGTTCCGTTCCTTGTTCCTTAAAAGTCGTTCCTTTGCCGTTCCTTTGAAAAATGAACGAGTTCTTTTTTAGTTCCAAATAAAATAAAAATTCTTATTTAATCATACATTTTTTTCATTCATAGATGTACTTCGGTACTTTACCTTTTAATTGTACTTATCCATACCTACAGGTACATATTTTATAATTTACTATTTAGTTTATGATTTTATGAATATAAATACTGATCAGTTATCGTATAATATTTTTATAAATAATTATCATTAAAATAATATGGAACAAATCTAGTTTAGCGCCCACGCGAATTTTCGAGTTTTTTTTTCCGAACCCTAGGTAAATCAACGTTTTAAAAATGATGGTGTAAAAAAAAATTGGCGGAAATCAATAGTTTTTAAGTTACAGTAAAAAAATTTGACTGCGCGTGTTTCGGCACTCGTCGCTACGCTCCTCGGCGCCGTCGCTCCGCTCCGCACAAATCGAAAATATCCCTCGACTTGCTATGCAACGCCACCTCAAGTAGTTATTGGGTTAAAATGCGTTTAAAAAAATGTAAAAATATAAAATGCAAAAAATTTGACTGCGCGTGTTTCGGCACTCGTCGCTACGCTCCTCGGCGCCGTCGCTCCGCTCCGCACAAATCAAAAATATCCCTCGACTTGCTATGCAACGCCACCTCAAGTAGTTATTGGGTTAAAATGCGTTTAAAAAAATATAAATATAAAATGCAAAAAATTTGACTGCGCGTGTTTCGGCACTCGTCGCTAACCTCCTCGCTACACAACATAGAACATTTACAAAATTTACAAATGCTATAACTCAAAAACTAAGCTCGACCGCTCAATTCTGATTGCACCATCGTTCTCAGCGTAAAAAAATCAATCTATCTGATGGAAAAAAATTAGAAAACTGCGTGGGCGCTAAACTAGATTTATACCCATCATTTTTATAAATTTTAGTTTTATATAACCATATCATTGTTTAAGGTACCAATAATACAAGAATAAATTAACTTCATTATTCCAAATACATATAAGTTTTTATTTTTATTTATACTGTATTTAACAACATTTTTTTTATTAAATTTACAACAAACCAGAATTTTTTTAATTATTTTTTAAATTGCGTATAACGCCGTACGATTATTGAACAAATACAGACGGTCATTTTGACAATATATCGATGTTCTAAAGCAATTTTTTGTACATACCGTTCTAAAGATGATGCTCGTCCTCAACGTAATAATAATATATTAATCATAGTACCGTATAATAATAACAAAAAACAAATAATAGTAATAATTATTATTATTTAATAATAATATTATTATTATGATATTAATATTATAATAACCGCATTAAAATACGTCTCGAACGCAAAAAATAAATAAAAATAGTCGGTCTCCAGACTCCAATAGTAGAAAATAGTATAATAGTAGTAGAAACACTTACTGATTTTCGCCTTATACAGTAATGTCAGGAAACAGAAATCCAAATGAAGAAATAATATGCCCGTCTACCAGTTAGAATTAAAAATTATCAACGAATAACGTCTTCTGATGAGTTACACAAACAAAATAGAAAAAAAGGGTCAAGTGGATGTCGCTCCGCTGTACAGTAGGTTACAAGTAGATCACTGTATATATGGATGGTATTAAATTTGAATTCAATGATATAATATCATTGTATAAGAAAAACGATTCTGAGCGGAGGCGGTATGTCAGTCTAGGATATTTTAAATTATATTGATATTGTTATTATACGGTAGCTGCTAAGTTGAATTAATATTTAATATTATTTAGTATTAACCTAAAATTATCAGTGATGCTAGAAAAATATTTAATATATGCTTTTATCTTCAAATCGAGTGAATATCTAATCTTGTACAAATTTGAACTTAAAATGCTCATAAAATTTATTTTGACTTGCTTTTAAACTTTTTTTTATTGATAAAATTAGGCAAACTTATGAGGAATCTTGTATTACATTTTCAAATCATAGATTTAAAAAGAAAAATTTTTATGAATTTCTAACTCAAAATAAATTGCACATTTTCGTCATTTTTACGTATTTTGTTAAAATTTGAACTTTGATTACCTATAAAAAAAAATTGTGACTACGGATTTTTAATATTTTTCATCTGCCTTTGAAACTATATATTAGAAGCCTACTATTAAATTTTCAAGATTTTTTACCCAACAAATAAAATTTTATTGACATTTATAGAAAAAAAAACTAAAAAAATTGGAAACTGAAAATGTCCGTTAACAGCTCAAAATAAGTCAGAATATTTTGAAAATGATATGGTGTGTAGAAAATGCTTATATAAACATTCGGTCAAAATTTCATGTCTCTACGGTCATTTCTTTTAGAGTTATACCAAAAACCAAAATCGATTTTGTCGAAAATTGGTTTTCCGTAAAAATTCCCGTTTTTCCCATAATTTTTCATTTGTTTTTCCAGGCGCTCATGAAAACTACTGGGAAATTTTGACTTTTGACCCCCAAAGTACCAACTAGATTCACTTTCCTATCAGAAAAGGTACTATTGAAGAAAATCTAAGCACTTTTACTGTCCCAAAACGTGATGACAGACACAAAAAAAATTAAAAAAAATAAAAATAAAAATAAAAAACACACATCATTGTAAAACCAATACATTCATCGCTCCGCTCAGAATCTAAAACACACATCATTGTAAAACCAATACATTCATCGCTCCGCTCAGAATCTAATACTAAAAATAGCGAAATTACACTTGTCACGAAACATTCATTCATTGTTGTGTCTATAAACCTCGGTTGGCCATACGATTACGTCTCATATTTATTATAATTACATTCTATTTTTAATTTACGCGATGTTTAGGATTATCGAGGAAAGTCGATAAAAATATTTTTATTTACATTTCGGGGGGGGGGGGGGGGTTTAAACCCTGAACCCCCCCTGAATACGACCATGGTAATATTATATTAATATAGTAATGTATTATTATACATTTATACATTTTAGCTGTAGGTACTATAGTGACTAATGTACCACAAGGCACAAATTATAATAAGTCCCAACCCGCATCATAATTCATAAATTATTTTATTGGTCAGTCTTCAGTGGTTGTGCTATTTACCGGCGACCCCGACGCGACGACAACGATTTATGTACTCATTTGACATTTCTATCTAAGTTATTACTAACTTATGAGAAGTATTAATAAAGTTACTAATGAGTACGAAGAACCAGAGTACCTATCTAATGACTAACTTTAACGAGTAAGTTCGATACTCGATAACGATTAACGATCAAAAATATTGGCAATATTGAATATTCACACTAAGAAAAAAAAATATTTTAATTTATATTATTTCCATATCTGTGTAAATTGGAACTCGAAAGGAACGAACAATATTTCGTAATTTTTCCTTGAAAAAAAGAACTCGTCCCGTTCCTCGTTCCAGGAATCCGTTCCTTTTGGAACTCGTTCCTTCCAAACACTGATATTGGTAGGTATGAGGTCGTAAAGGTCGTTATCGATTTGATATTTTAAGGGTAGATTAATATTATAATTTCCCAGTGCACTAAGAAAGGATTTTGCTAAATTTTAAGAGGTTTAAATCAGCAAAAAAGAAAATTGTACGTGTAAATTTATACCTTAATATGTAAAGGTGCGTTTACATTAGAGCCCGAACACGAACGAACGCATTACGCAAGAGAATGCTACTGAACGAATGCGAACGCATATTCGCTAGACATTCGGCCGCACCGTTGCACATTGGATCGTTTGGTAGCATTCGCTTGCGTTCGTTCGTGTTCGGGCTCTAATGTAAACGCACCTTAATGGTTGTTATTGGTTACTGAAGAAATAATTAGTATTTATTTATTAATTTATTATTGGTTGCCATTGGTTAATCGGACACATCCGGTAGGTACAAGCTTGCATCAAATCCAATTTTCGGACATTGCCTACCAAAGTGGCTGAGTTGCACTTATTGCAGCGAGTTATACCCAAAAGAAGTTGAACAATTGTAATTTTTTTATTAAACTAAATAATACAGCTAATCCCTGCACATATTTCTTAGAAAAATTGTGATTGTTTAACTCCTTTTAGATGTACCTCGCTGCAGTAAGTGTAACTCAGTCACCCTGGTAGGCAATGTGTGAAAATTCGATTTCATGTATCCTCGTACCTGATCTGACCTACTAACCAATGGAAACCAATAATAAATTTAATACTAATTTCTTTTATATAACCAATAACAACCATTTCCATCATAAATATTAAAATCCCTGTTTGAGCACATTCTATCGGTCGTAGCGTGATATAGCTTTCATCGATAAATTTATGGACTATCCATCACAATAAATAATTTTTCAATTCGAACCAGTCTAGGAAGTTCCTGAGATTAGCCATTAGCGCATCTAAAACAAGCAAACTCGTCAGCTTCATAATATTAGTATAGACTAATTATTATAATATACTATTGAACTTTTTGCTTTGATCTAAAAGTGAATCGGTTGAAAAGGGAAGGGTACTATTTTGGTCGAAAAGGGAATCAATGACTGAATTTGGTCAAAAAGGGATGGATATATTTTTGGTCCAAAACGGCGATGCCCAATTAGTGTTGTTTTTAAAATTGATCTTTTGAATATTATGCACATTCGTTTTGAGATCAAAAAAAAAGTTTTGCCATCAGGATGGAATATGAGACCTTAACCTTAGCACACCCTTTAAAAAATCCTAGATTTGCCACTGCTTAGTAATATCATAGGCTGACTGACCGTCTTTGTTTATAATCGTTTTTCGTACACAAAGATATTATATCATTGAATTCAAAAACCATCCATTATAGTCTCAGTTGTAATTTACCTACTTAACAGCAGAGCGACGCCCACTTGCCCACATTCATAATAAATATATTTGTAAAAAATGTATATGTCCTTACTATTATATAAAGTAGTAATCGATTTTTAACTTTTCCCTGTTAACCGGGAAAACTACAGAACCAATGTTTCTAAACTTTTGCAGTTATTCCGGATAATCTTCGGAAGGTTTTAGTACCAATTTAAACCTTCAATATCTCTTCAATATTTTCTTAAAGTTTTTGCGTAAAAAAATAAATATATTTTTGTTTTTGGTCACTATTGGTCACAGATAATAAAATACCTAGTATTATGATTGGATATAATGTATAATTTTCTTTGTTGTATTATATTTTGTCATATAATGTAACTAATCTATATAAATGAAATATTGAGTAATATCCATTACATATAGAGCCTAAAGGCAAAGGCTAAACTCCATAGGCGTACACAAGATTTTGTGTCGGGTGCAGCATACATTGTTAACTGGCAATTTGCAAAACTCAAATGATAAATAGATATTCCAAGTTGGTTATAATACAGATATTATTAGTCTAGTTACCTAAATCTAAATGGTGTATATGCAAATCCATAGATTTTAATCAATAGGTTCTAAACTTTGCACACTTATTATTTGGGATCTTGGGGGCCAGACTGGTCATAAGAGTAGTAGAATAAAAACCACAGATAACAGGTATTATTTACAGTCTTGAATACATTAATTGTTATATTTTTTATTTTTTATGCATGCTACACATTATTTTATTTATGAAAATACTAAAAAGAGTAATTAATTTTATTATTATTCTCAGATGTATCATCTAAATGATAAATTAAATACATTATAGAGTTTCCATCATCTTTGGCTAACACCATTTTTTTGTTAGTAATTGAACTAACTCTACTCCGTGAAACCATTATTTGCTTGTCCAAATCTCTACAGTTAACTATATATTTAGCATGATAAGCCAAAGGATCACCTAAAATTAAATTAAATTAAAATAATTTAAAAGTATTTCAGTTAATTTATCAAACCTTCATAGACCAAAAAATCGCCTCCAAACTTCATACCACAAGTAAGATAAAATCCTTTTGACCACAGATCCTTAAAAACTTTATACCTGATCCTTTCCAAATTGTTCATAAATTCAGGTAATGGAACATCAATTATGTTTGAAGATATTTCATCTATAATAAAATAAGTTATTTTAATTACTGGATGCAATTAGAAGATAAACAATAAATTTAGAATAATCTAACCGAGATGTATCATAACATTCAATGATGTATCAAATGGATTAATTTCGGTTGTTTCTTTAGTATGTAATGAAGTAAATGATGGATATTCAACAGTACGGGCTTTACAATTTTCAACTAGTAATCTAATTTCTTCAGGTAATAAAAGGCAAGGAAGGCCATTTTGATCTTCTTGACGTGGTGTGGATGGTAAAGTTCCAATCAAACTTCCCAACATACGATGAGTTGTTCTTAAAATGTACCAATCTATAAAATAAATATATAAATTAATAATAATAAATAAATTTAATACCTAACTAGGGTCAGGATTGTTTATACATAAAAAGCTTAAAATAGTATGCATATATGCATAAAAAAAACTATAAAATGTACACTTAATATTATTTATTTATAATTATACAAGCCGAAGCCTGATGGAACAAGAATAGGTGCATATATTAACAATAAATAATTTAATTTATGAGCTAATTACTTGAAATTGTAAATTTTAAATAATAATCAATACTTAAACAATAAATTAGGGATCTTCAGTTGCGAGTAGCACAAGAAATGGTTAAGGAGACTATGATAAAAAATTATAGGGAAAATAAATACAGAATAGAGAATGTATATTATCATTGTCTGAGAAGTGGGAACTATAAAATTATTTTGAAAAAGAATTTTAGGAAATCAATTTTATCAAGAAGTTTGGACAAAAAATGTGCAAATCAGCAGCTCTATTATTAAATATATTTAAATGGAATCCTAGTCAATTTCCACCCGACCATTTTTACCACTTGTCGGTGTTTAGGTATGTATAACAAACAATAATAAGAAAATAATTCAACTCTCTCCCACCAACTCACCCCTTCATTCAAACTGATATTGCACAATGCCACTAGTCATTACTTAATCTACTAAATTATGATGTACAATATCAAATTCTTAAATATATAAATTAAACATGCTTACCATTTGAATTCCAAATAAACCCTTTATTATTAATCATGTGTATATCAATCACATTATTGGTCATTTTGCTTTCCATAAATAAGTTTGGAACGTACAAATTAATAACTATTATTAAATTATTATCTAAACAACCATTCACATGGCTTAAATATATTTAAACAATGACTATTCATAAATAAATATAAGTAATTAAACCTAATGATTATTAATTAATAATAATTCTTCTCTTTATTTAAAATTAGTAATAACTTATAACCTACGTCTCTTAATTATTTTTAGATGTTTAAATTTTAAATAGTAGTAGATTGTATTTTAAATTTAAAAATTTTAGTTGCAAATAGATTTATAGAAACCAGTATTTAAATATCTATGGCCGTGAATTGTGATAGAAAAATTGAAATTGACAAAAAATAAAAATAAAACAATCATTTAAAATAAGAATTATTATAAGTTATAACTCTTTTAGACTATTGACAAAACAAATCATATATTAATTATTAATACTATATTATATTATCATAGAATAATATAATAATATAATATAATATGATTATATTATTGTAAATCTATATTTTGTTAACAGTTAACACTTAACATGAACGTCATGAACTAAGATAAACTTAAGACATTATATAGGTAATATTATATTTAATTTTAATAAATTATAAATATATATTCGTGATTTTACGACAAAGTATTAAAATAATATGTGATCACGGACCACAAATTAAGTTATACCATTATAATACGCGCGACTTCTTTATCTATGCACGCGACTACGCGAGCATACGGCCTACGGGACGACTCCTCAACGAGGCAGGTAGAAGGTTACTACTTATCATTTATCAATTATCATGAAAAATTGTAAAATAAATGAAACTGAAAAGCACGATTAAAGATATACAGGTTGGGAATCGAGCTAAGATAAAGTGAAGCCACAGATATAGATAATAAACTAGATTGCTAACTGTGATAAAAAAGTGAAGTCAAGCCGCCATCTTTAAAAAGGGCACCAACAATATTATCACAGAACAATATTATATTATATTACGGAAAAAATACCGTTTTTTTTTTGTATATTTAAATTTTAAATACTTAAAAAAATTATGCCTGCTTCGTGTTGTGCTTTTGGTTGTTCCAATAGAGGTGGACGAGATAAAGTGCAATTTTTTTCGTAAGTATCTACTTATTTGATCATGTATAATAAATAATTATGAATACCTAAAATATGTAATTTAATAATTTATTATAGATTTCCACAATGTTC
Source organism: Nasonovia ribisnigri (assembly GCA_027563435.1). Taxonomy (NCBI): domain Eukaryota; kingdom Metazoa; phylum Arthropoda; class Insecta; order Hemiptera; family Aphididae; genus Nasonovia; species Nasonovia ribisnigri. Next base: position 111,949 of record JANEHU010000446.1, read on the forward strand.
TGAAAGAAAAAAACAATGGTTAGTTGCTATTCGCAGAGAAAATTTTTCTCCTTCAAAGTACCATAAAATTTGTAGTGCCCATTTTATTGAAAAAGATTACCTTATTCGACCAAATATTAATTTTCCAAGGTAAATTATTAGGTATTTAATATTTATGAAGTTTTGTTGTTAATAATAAACTATGTATCATAATATATAGGTACCTATTATACATATTTATTAAAAAGAAAATACAATTTTACAAATATTATTTCTTTTACTAAATTTTAGATTAAATGACGAAGCAGTTCCTAGTGTTTTTAATTTTCCAAAACATTTAATCAAGCCTGTAAAAACCAGAAGAGCAATAATAAAAATTAATCAAACTATTCCAAATACTAGTATTTTAATTTTAAGTTAACCGAAAGTAAGACAATTAAATTATTATTATTTATTTTAGTAACTACTGATGGTCCTTCCTGTTCAAATATTGAGACTTCTGACATTAATGTTGTATCAGAGCAAAATTTGATAGACGAGAATGCACCTGAAAAAAACCAAATTAAAGTCAGTTCTGGAATAATTGCTCTAAAAAAAAAAAGTAAAATGTCTTCAACAAAAAGTTCGAAGACAAAAAAAAACCATTATTAATTTACAGGTATTTTTCCAACAATTTTTTTAATTAAATTTTGTTTTGTGTTTATAGGTACTTTAAATAACATGAATGTTATACTTGATATATATAACAGTGTATTAATAGTTGTATTACTAACAGTAACATGGTGGATACATTAATACTTGATATATTATATTGTCTTACCTACATTATGCTTATTGTGATTTGTTTGTTAGTTACACAATAAATTTTAAATTATATTTTATGGTGATTGGTGGTATATTAAATGGAAGACTCAAGAGACATACACGTTATTGATAGGCAAATTGGTTGTCAACTGGGTGTCAATCAATTATAATATATGAAATATGTATTTTGTGAATCATTTTTTATTTATATATATAAATGTTATAAATGTTTATTTTTTAATTAATTTGTTAGGCTTAGATTCATCAATATTACCACAATGTGACAAATGTTTTGAATCAATAGATTTATATTCCATTCCACATAAAATTAAAATAATTGCATTAACTAGCCGAACATATTTAAATATACGACTTAACGCTTACAGTAAAATTTTATCCAGTTCAATAATGAAAGCTGCTGTAAGCAAGAGACAAAAATTAAACAAAACAATTTTATTTAATAACATGTAAACTTTTATCATATATTTTTTAATTAATTAAAATAACTTACCTATTGGCTACTATTATCCATTGAACGATTGAACAATTGTATTGACTTAACCCAACGGGCAACGACCGTCATTAGTCATTAGTGGTAGTATCTTAGTGTAGTAGTGTACTGTGATTTGCATTTGTAATTATAATTTTATTATTACCTATTTAGTATTAATGTAATTGTAATATTGTATTATGTTATTTTACGATTACAATAGTATGTTTAGTAAATTTAAATAACAACATTTCCAACTCTAAGGAACAAAATGCATAATGTAAATATTATATTATAATTTAAAAATTTTAAATAATATATTAATATAATATGGTACTCTTGTATAATTATTGTTCAGCTGCCCTTTTTAAAGATGGCGGACTACCGGCTTGGCGGCTTCAAATCTCCCCATTACCGATAACAACAGTTAGCAATCTAGTTTATTATCTATATCTGTGAGTGAAGCACAAACCTTCTAAAAAAATCAGCTGTTCCAACTAATTACTAGCGCTCGGTAACTCCCCAGTGTCGAAAACTATTACTAATTAGTTACAAATTACAAATAAATAAAATTCATAATATAACGATATAACAATAAAACAATTTATTCTGTGACTTCAACTTTTTACTAATTTTGATAACTTTTTTTTAGTTTTGTTTTCCTTTTTATTTTTTTGGTTTTGAATGTAAGTAAATTGTCTCATACGCATTACTATATAATAGGAAAAAATGTCCGTTAACATTTTTATTTGATGCTCCTGGATAGTACATGAAAACTTCAAAGTCATATTTTGTTTGAAGAATTCTTCATATGTGTTTTCAAAGACATCACTTGAATTATTTTTTAAATTTATACTCAATGAAGTTTCCCATAATTGCATCGCATTTTTAGGTATACCAAAAGTACTGCAATTATCATTTTTGGTACAAAGAGGAATACAACAATTCTTATACATTTTAAAAGCAAAATGTTTATTTTTTTATAGCTAAACAGCAAATCAACAAAATTCTAACATCATTTAACATCAGTTTATCACATGTATAATGTAGGTATCTATTTATTTACAAAATAAATTATAACAAAAATTCTTCATAATTCATCTTGAAAAGCGCGGTAACAACAATGATAATATTGTACAAAATAATTCCGATAGTATCGCTAGTGATTAGTTGGAACAGCTGATTTGTCCAGAAGATTCTAGCTTGAAGATTTGCAATTGAAAACATGGGCCGATTCCCAACCTGTATATCTTTAATCGTGCTGAAAAGTGGCAAGACGTTCAGCGCGTGTGTCAAGAACACTAGCGCTACTTACTAGTTTATTTGAACCATAATATTATAAAAATAAAATAATTATGATTAATTAATTATATATTATAATTTATTATTACAAATTTGATTTGAAATCATGAAAATGTTTAGGTATATTATATTATGAATAACTAATAAGTTACAAAATATGTTATATTATCATACATATATACAATGTTAGGTTGTTGATTGATGTTGATCACGTTTGGAGCGTTAGTAACTTTTCTTCTATCGTTGATCAGCTGTTTAAAACTAGAATGATTGCGCACCACTTTCGTTATGTATGTGCCGCTGGTACAGAGCGATAGAGCATAGACCTTAAGATTCTTTTGTATTTGTTATTTTGTTTGTAGATCTTGGATTATAATATTGTACCTGTATAATATCTTAAATCGTAGTTGGTGATTATAATATAACCTGTTATTTATTATTGTGTGATGAGCACTTGTTATTATTCAATAATAATACTAATACTATAATATTATTGTCCATTGTTGTTTTTTTAACTCGTAATTCACATAACTTTGTACGTGTACCTATGTCCTATACATTTTATATGTTACTTAAAATACACAAACCAAGGTGTGTAAATTATAAAATAAAATATGCAACTTGACATAATCTTTAATTTTGTATTTATGTCTATGGATTTGATTAATTAACATTTTAAAGTTTTATGATCTACTCAGTACTATTTTTCACTATTAATTTCGCAATAAATATTATTTATTTATTTCATATTTTCATTTATTCTGTACTTTAATTCTAAATAACAATACCACAGAACATTGTACATCCTACATTTTAAAACTGTTTTCGTTTTTATGAATAAAAAAAAATACACAAATGCTTATTTAATACAATTTATTGAATATAGAGATAGAAACAAGACGTCTTCAATATAGACTAATAAGATTTGTATTTTTGATTTTCTTATTAATTGACCAATGGTCTATGCTAGGAAGCCCTATAATTAAATATTATAATTTTTATTTATTTTAATATCTAGGCTTTCTATAAAATAAATTAGAAATATAGATATTATCATGATAGAAATAATCATGGCTATTGCCTATTATAGTTAACACACATAAATACACAGTATTATATTATAGTCTACGTAGTCCATAGAAACTTCATAAATTGTACGTTCAATAGCCTTCAATGATTTTTCCCCGAGTCTATTTATCAATAGAAATTTACTATTTACCATCATAGATATTCTTTAAAATGTTAATATCTTTGTTTATAACGATAAAAAAATAACGGAAGCTGTGCTATTCTGATTCACACAAGTATTTTATTTTTTAATTAAAATGTTATTAAAAAGTAGCGTTTTCTGCTTTTTTTACTGTAATTTTTCAAATAACAATCGCAATTCGCAGTTGAGATTGCTCCTTCTATAAAAACTGACATTTTCCTTCACTAAATTATTAATCCTTTTCAGTCACCACTGTCTTTGCAATCTTATTTCACGGTCTCCAAAATTTTATCATTTAAAAATGTATCTACATTGTACTTATCATTTTTAGCCAAAAAATTAGTCTGTGGTATTTCATTATCAAATAATGATGATAAGTAAGGGAATAAATATTGTTAAATAAAATAAATACAGATACCCAGACAAATTATTACTATTATTGTTGTCTGCCCAATAAATAATAAATAAAGAAATAACACGTAACTAATATTTTGCGCGTTATTAAATATTACTTTGTAATTGAATTTTCTCGAAATATAAGTGAAATAATTATTTTATAGTGAAGAATATACATAATTGATTATAAAAACATGGAACCTCAATACAACAGTAAGAGTACAGGTAAGAAAATCAATTATTTGAGTAACAAATCATAGTTGAGAAATAAACAATACAGATTGTTTATATCTTTATGTTATTTTTTTCATAAAATTATAATTCACCAAAATCTATTTAACTAATTGAACAAAATATATAAAATGTATGTACAATATATAATTGTTTATTGTAGGAAAATAATCTATTACATATTATATTTTATTAAAAGTTAACTTGAACATTACTAAGACTTAGATTCATTTAGATTATTAGGACCAAGTAATTTAAATTTCTTTTTTAACTTTGAGATAACTGCTTGGTAAAGTGCATTTTTAATTTTAGAGTGTAGTAACATCATGTATAATAGTATTCTTGCCATGTTTGATCAGTGGATAACATTTAAAATAAAGAGGACACCACACCCTCAATTTAATTTCAGGCTAGCTATGAGTAATTTCATACTGTCATAATCTAGCTACAGAAATCACCCTGATTGGAGTTTGTCGAAATGATGCTCAAAAAAGGGACAATCTTATTTTAAACTGGTTATATGGTCATCCTCTAAATAGTCTAAATTGTTCCAACTCACAAGTAGGCAATTCATTTACTTATAGATGTTATGGTCTAGAGGTATCATATTTACAATTCCAATTGGAAGAAAGCATTTTGAGTAATCTTCTTTTTGTGCAGTTTCCAGTTGTTTATACCATTTCTTTTTTTAATAAACAGCAATTTTTATAGCTTTGTCTGAGATATTGATTGTTGTCATTTGTCATTACATTTTCCTTTCTATACCTAATTGGTAGTAGTGACTGGTGACCGTGTTAAAATATGGTCGTGTCTTGCCTCTCACCAAATTTACATTTTCATCATCGTTTATAAAATTTTTTTTTTTGTATAATTACCATATAGTAACTCTACTAAATATACAATTGTAGTAATTAATGTAAAAGATTAATATGTTATCAACTTACTAATACTCAGTTATAATTTTTATTTTTATTACAGCTGTGAAACGTTTAATGAGAGAAGCAAAAGAGTTGTCAGAGCCAACAGATGAATATAGCGCTCATCCATTAGAAGATAATTTATTTGAATGGCACTTTACTATGCGAGGTCCACAGGCATCAGAGTTTGATGGTGGTATTTATCATGGTCGTATATTGTTACCAACTGAATATCCGATGAAGCCACCAAACATAATACTATTAACTGTGCGTAATAACTAGTGTAATTTAACCGTAATTTTATATAATATAATTAATTGTGTAGCCAAATGGTCGATGGGAAACAAATAAAAAAATATGCTTAAGCATTTCCAGTCATCATCCAGAAACTTGGCAACCATCATGGTCAATTAGAACAGCTCTATTAGCATTGATTGCATTTATGCCAACTAATGGCCGAGGTTCATTGGGAGCTCTTGAATATACGCCTGAAGAAAGATTAAGTTTGGCTAAAAAGTAATATATAGTATTTAAAAAAAGAAAACTTTATTATAGAATACTTATTAATATTGAAATATTTTTAATTTAGGTCTCAAAATTGGATTTGTGATTGTTGTGGACAGATATCTAATTTATTAGCTAATAATAAAGCAAAACCTTTGACAAAAGAAGAAAGTGAACTCATAAACAGTGTAACATTTAAGGTAATTAAAAAAACAAATTCATTTTTAAACAATTAAAAAAACAAATTCATTTTTAAACAATTAAAATTGTATTGTATTATAAATTGCAATACATTATTTCTGTTTATCACTAGGGAGAAGAAGCAGCTGAAAAAGTCTCCAAACCGTCTGACCAACAAAAACAGGAAGTGGAAGCAATCAATGAAGAACCAGTAGTAAACAATAATTCACCCAACTTTTTTAAAGAAGCATTATGCTCAGATGTTGGAATGTACCTTATATATTTAATTATTGCACTCATTAGTATATTAGTAGCACGACGTTTCTATAGTGCTTAATTTTATTGTCTTAATCATTTATTTTACTACAACTATTATCAACTATTATTAAATTATTTAAACAAAACATTTTACCAAAAATATATAATTATCCAATAAAACATTTATTAATTAGTTAAAAAATATACTATGGACATCACTGCACTCTAGATATTTTGATAAGGTAGTTAATGTTTGATTATATCTAAACGAAACATTATAAAAATGTTTATTAATAAATATCTAAGATTTAACTTGATTATTATTTTCCTTTTTCATCGGTTTCTTCCAACTTCTTTTCAAATTTTTCAAATTCGACTTTTGTTCGTATTTCAATTTCATCTTCAACTTGTTCGACAGCTATCACCTTAAACACAATAAATATATTTAACATTGTGGTGTTCTACAAATTGCACTAACTATAAAACTGTTATAAATTGCAATTTGAATGCTACCAGTGGAGAAGCGACACAATATTCTGAGATGCAACCTGACCTCACTCGGTACCATTTTGGTAATTATTGTTATCACTTATTCTAACTGTTTATAACCTAATTGATTGGATTTGTTTATTCTTTAATATTTTTCTATCATCATAACAGAAAAAGCTAACAGCATTCATATTTCAAATTTCTTGTTTCTTGAATGTGATTGAAGTAGTGAGACAGGTATTTTATTGGCATATTATATTATTTATAAAATATTTCTTGACTTATGCATAAAAGTTAAATATAGCAGAAGCAGAGTGAAAAATATTTTGTTTCATTATTTTGTTAGTTTATAGTTTTATTTATTTATTGAACAATAATCATAATGAATGATTTATCGATTTATGTATTCAAAAAGAAAAAAATAATATCATAATTAACAATATATAGGTACAATTACTACTATATAATACATTAATACTTAATCTATAGCTACTACTGTAAATCTGTATTGCAAGGCTTTGGCAGTTATGTAGAGACCAAACTGCCAAAGCCTAATTTCACTGGACATTTTCATTTTTAAATAAAATTGATTTTGTTGCCTTCTAAAATTAAATAACAGTAGGTATTTAAAAATGTTGCAAAATATTTGTATTAGAATTTTCTAGAAATAGAATAAATTTAAAAATATTTTGGATTATTTTGAACTTATATTTTCTACTTTTCAGTTTTTTTTCAATAAATATTGAGAAAAATGTTATGCTGACTTAATTTTACATAGTCAACATTTATTTTCTACATATTATTTCAAGTTCAACATTTTTCAATGTATGATACTTAAATGATAAATATTGATTTCAATTATTTTGTTAGGATTATTAGATTATTTGCGGAGGCTTGAAAGTTGAAACTTTTTTCTAATGCATTTTATGTTATTATTTACTACACACAATGACATTTTTAATTTAATTTTAAACTATTCACACTGGTTGGTATGTCTGTATTAACTAGTAATATTAGTAATATATAGTATTAAACAATATTAATTTAGTTTATATCTTAATATAGGTTTTTAACATGACAATTCAATTATAATAAAATCATTTTTTTTTTTTTTGTTAATTTACCTCAGGTATATAAAATTGAAGCATGTTTTGAACTCCACCTTTTAGGGTAACTACTGAACTTGGACAGCTAGTACAAGATCCTTGTAATTTCAACTTGACAATTCCTGCATCATATCCCTATTAACATACCAATACAATTACCTAAACTTAATAAAAATATATGTTGCAACTAATTATTTAATAGATACTATTTTATATTTTTGATGTATAAAATATGGATTCCAAAAAATAATTTCAAAATAAAATATGAGCTGATGGCCGCTAACATAATATTGAGAGAATTTTTATTGAGTGAGCCACAAACTAAAATATTTTAGTCTATTAGTAACCAACATGGGCGTAACTAGGATTGATTTATTACAGGAATTAGAGTCTTTGAAAACTTGGCAAAATAACCTGTGGGGGGAAGAGCCCCCCATAACTCAAAAAAATTGTTTTGTAATTACTTCTAAATAATATTTCCTAACCTTCAACTTTGATACTTTTAGAGAAAATTAGTATTTTCCTTTAAAAGATATTGTATAAATAATAAAATTAAAAAACAATTTTTTATTTTGTTAATATGCATTTGTTAGTGGCCTATTTTCAAATAATTTGTAATCTTAATAAAGAAAAGTTTTACTATAAAAAGAATATCACCACCATCTTCTTGGACAGTAGGTCTAATTCTGCTATCAAGAAGTTCTTTAATCATCATCACAGTTTCATTATCATCTTCATGAATTTCTTAAAAAAACAATTGTATAAAATTAACAAGGGTATTAATAAAATAAATTTAAAATTTGAATCATAAAGTCACTCACGAGTATCACTAGTTGGTTTAGCATCAGTTAATATAGGTAAACCACTTGCAAAAAAATCCATAATGGTAGCATATATTTCAGGTTTAAGAACCATCCATTCTACATCATCGTCTGCTTTTGTTAAAGTTATGTAATCTGAACCAAAAAAGACACTTTTTACCCCTTCAATACGAAACAAAACTTTAGCTAAAGGACTGCAGTATGCTGCTGTAGCATTAGGAAAATCCATTGTATGACCTTTTTCCAACACCTGTATTTACAAAAGCATTTTTTTTTCATACCTAATAATACAGTATTTTGGTATCATATATGCTCACGGCTTACCTGTACGCCAGGTAAAAACTTAACGCTATTTGGATTAGGAGTATCTTGAGTTTGTATAAACATAGAACGATTTGATATAAAAAAAGGTTGATTTTTCAATTTAGGAAACAGTTTGGAACTAGTTGCAATTGGTTTTTGAAATCTAAAAAGAAATATATAATTAGAAGACAAAGATAAATTGAATATAAAGAGTTTAAAACTACAAGTAAATCTAAATCCATTCATAACTCATAACTAATTATGATTTTAATAGGTACAGTAGTCTCGCTAATCCAGACTTGACTCATCCAGACATTTTCTGGTTATTTTTTTATATTAGAACCAAAGATTATACGTATAAGATTTACACTTACATAGGTTAAAAATTAGGCCAATAATATTGGGACTAAAAAATGATTCTATATTTCTATTAATAACATTAATCATATAACTTACATAACTAAGTATTAGTTTATAACAAAAATAATCCTGATGCTTTTAAAATATAATTTTATTGCTGTGAATGTGTAAATAAAAAATTATAAAAATCAAATAAACTACAAAATTATAACCAATGAGGTATATTAAAATTATAAAATATAATTTTTGTTCACTAATTGTCTTAAATAAATTAGTATTAATAGTTAGTTACTTACTTTAGCAACAAAGGTACTACATTAATTAAATGCACAAATCGCTTCATTTTCTTAAATGTGTAGATTTTTAACAATTAATCTATTATCAATATAAATATGAATTTGTGTATCCAAATTGATTCTCAAATACTAAAATAGGTAGGTCCTATATTTCTAAAGAGAAAATATTTTTTATATAAATCTATGATATTTGATTATATACGGCTGTAACAAAATTATTTTATTTTTTTTATGTATAATGTAACGTTCAGTCAAGCAATAGCAATAAACTAATTATTTATTTTAAATAAAATAACTTTACTGTATATTTTATATTATGTATAAGTATTCATCTAAGACCGTTATCGATATCATTTTTCATAATAAACATTTAACACTAAAATAGGTGTTATTAAAAACTCTACTTCATTTTTTAATCGCCTTCACCTATAATAGCCGCTGACCGATGTAATATGTAAATCTACATTCTACAATATTTTTTGATTACACAAAGTATGTGATACTGAATTCGTGGTTAGTAGTGATAAGATAACTTACTGGCACGATTAAAGATATACTGGTTACTCAACGGCCTATGATTTGCGTTGGCAGAAAACGGCCACGAAACCGCGATATGTAATGGACTGCCTACTAGCCCCACCTAGGTGATTAATTTAAGAACTATTTGTCATCGTAATAATTATAATAATATTATAATGAAATATTCAAAATTCAAATGTAAAAATGCTTTTATTTAGGTACCACAGAACAAACAGTTATACTTATTAAAACAAAATACAGTAAATAATATTAATGATTGCAGATTGATTATAAATAATTACAATTAGATATAATAAGTAAGACATTCATGTTATTTAATATGTAGGTATTAGGTTTGTAGCAGATATATCCAAACCACACTCACACATATTTTGTTGTATTCAAAAACATTATTAGAAAACCAATTGTGACAAGACACAAGATTTATTCAAATAATAAATATATATAATATCATATATATATTATACATATAATATACAGTAAACAATATTTAGGCAAATAAATAACAACCTATTAAAAATGTGTTGTAAACATGTACCTAAATTAATTTTTTGTTCACATATTCAACATATTAGGTGCTCACTAATTTTGATAGTTTTTTTTTGGATTTATTCTGTTTTTTTAATTCTTGGTTTTTCATATATGAATATTGCCTCATTCTCATTGTTATGTACATGACAAATATATTTGTTAACATATCAACTTTATGTGGTTTGCAAGGGAAAGTGAGAATTCTATTTTCATTCTGAAAAAAATCTTCAAATGTATTCTCAAAAGGGTTTGAGGAATCAGCATGTTTTTCAAAACACAACTCCACTTGTTGAATAATTAAAAATAAATTATTGTTCGGATGTGTTAAGAACCCTCTGGTTTTTAAATTTACAAGGTCACCAGCTTTATTTGTAGATTTACCATATTCAGTACTTAAACTTTTTATACAAATTTCACACTTTGTACTTTTTTTCAACCTCTTTATTAAATATCTATATACAATTATACAAAATTAAAATCATATAATTTGCAATATTTAGCATACTTAAAATATTTTAATATTACCCTGCTAAAAACCACACATTCAAAAACTGTTGATTGGTATTAAATTTGAATTCAATGATATAATATTGTATACGAAAAACGATTCTGAGCGGAGACGGTATGTCAGTCTAGAATATTTTAAATTATATTGATATTGTTATTTTACGGTAGCTGCTAAGTTGAATTAATATTATTCATATTATTTAATTATTAACCTAAAATTATCAGTGATGCTATAAAAATATTATAATAATATATACTTTTACTCTTTAAAATTGATTTTAATATGTAATTTCGTCCAAATTTGAACTTAATATGTCTGTAAAAAATAACTGTGTTTAAATATTTTTTAGATTTTTTGAATACAGTATATGTACTATTTATTAGAATCTTTGCTTTAAATTTTCAATCCTTACTTATAAAAACTGACCATTTTATAATTATTTAATTGCAATTTGCAATGATTGATAATTTTCGAGATTTTGATGAATTTTGTCAAAATTCAAACTTTAAATGCTTATAAAAAAAATGTGTGCCTATGTATTTTTAATATTTTTCAATTGCTATTGTAACAATATATCAGGAGCCTTGTATTAAATTTTCATTATTTTTGGCCCAACAAATAAAATGTAATTGATATTAATAGAAAAAAAAACTAAAAAATTTGAAAACTGAAATCGTCCGTAAATAGCTGAAAAACAGTCAAAATATATTAAAATTAGATGGTGTATAGAAATAGCTTATATAAACATTCAGTGAAATTTTCATGCATCTACAGTTATTTGTTTTTGAATTGTAACAAAATAAGAAAATCGCTACATGAGAAATCGAGTGAATATCTAATCTTGTACAAATTTGAACTTAAAATGCTCATAAAAATTTATTATGACTTGCTTATAAACTTTTTTTTATTGATAAAATTAGGCAAACTTATGAGGAATCTTGTATTACATTTTCAAATCTTAGATTTAAAAAGAAAAATTTTTATGAATTTCTAACTCAAAATAAATTGCACATTTTCGTCATTTTTACGTATTTTGTCAAAAATTTGAACTTTGATTACCTATAAAAAAAAATTGTGACTACGGATTTTTAATATTTTTCATCTGCCTTTGAAACTATATATTAGAAGCCTACTATTAAATTTTCAAGAATTTTTACCCAACAAATAAAATTTTATTGACATTTATAGAAAAAAAAACTAAAAAAATTGGAAACTGAAAATGTCCGTTAACAGCTCAAAATAAGACAGAATATTTTGAAAATGATATGGTGTGTAGAAAATGCTTATATAAACATTCGGTCAAAATTTCATGTCTCTACGGTCATTTCTTTTAGAGTTATACCAAAAACCAAAATCGATTTTGTCGAAAATTGGTTTTCCGTAAAAATTCCCGTTTTTCCCATAATTTTTCATTTGTTTTTCCAGGCGCTCTTGAAAACTACTGGGAAATTTTGACTTTTGACCCCCAAAGTACCAACTAGATTCACTTTCCTATCAGAAAAGGTACTATTGAAGAAAATCTAAGCACTTTTACTGTCCAAAACGTGATGACAGACACAAAAATAAAATAAAAAAAATAAAAAAAAAAACACACATCATTGTAAAACCAATACATTCATCGCTCCGCTCAGAATCTAAAACACAGAATATAAATTAAATTTTCACTGAATTTTTAAATTATCAGCTATTTATATGCACAGTTTATATTACTGTCAATTAATCTAATGTTAAGCGTAAGTCCACAATATTTTTTTATGGCCGTCTGAAGTCAAAATGTTGACAAAATTCATCCATAACACGAAAATTGGCAATTAATTTAGAGTAAGAAATTCATAAAAAATTTTCAATTTATGTCTAAGATTTGAAATTTTTATGCCTTAAGTTTTTCATTATTCAACAAAACAAAAACAAAAATGTTTATCTACCTGAAAGTCAATTGTTTAGAAGCGAGAGAAGTTGAACATAGGATAATCACTGACTATTATAAAAAATTCTAAAACTACAAACTGTAGATATTTAAAAATTTTTTCAAGGGTTTAAACTATATTTTGTATACATGATAAAATTTTCAAATATTTCGACTCGTTTTGAGTGATTTATAAACGTTTGAATTTTGATATGTTTTTTGTTTATTATTTTATAAATGTCAATAAATTTGTAGTCGTTGGGTCAAAAGGATTAAAATTAATACATAATTTCGACTTTCACATAATATTTTCTATTCAGATATTCATAAAAAATTTTCTTTGTTTACCTAAGATATGAAAATGTAATACAAGATTCCTCATAATTAGTTATAATAACAGTTGAGAAATAATAAATATATGTCAGCACGATTTTTTATAAATATTTAAATTTTCATTTTTAACAAGATTTATCAAATTAAAAATGTACGAATTACTTAGTAGTTAAAAATGTATAAAATATTCAACTTTTATTGCTATAAACAAGGATTCTTATAAATAGTTAGGTATTGTTTTATTTTTATTTGTATATAATTGCCGTGTATTGTTTGGCGTCTACCTATTTATTGTTATAATATTAATTTTCATAACTACAAATTGTGTTGTACTATTGGGCTCTTAGCCCGTTCATAAATAAATAAATAAATAAATAAATACTGTAACCAAAAAATCTAATAAACCTATTATAAAAGTTCAAATTTATATTTAAATTATTTTAACCAAGAACAACAATTTTAGTTATTTTGTTGTAATTTAAAAATATTATTCGTAGATATATGAAACTTTTAAACTATATCATTATAATTTATAAAGGTACTCGATGACATTTTAAAATTTAATTTTTTGGAAAAATGAATTTTACCTACTGTTAAAGGTACTGTACAATAATGCTTAGTCGTAAAATAAATTAGATAAGTACTTTAATCAAAATATTATTTATTACAGTCTTCGCTCAGAATCATTTTTCGTTTGTTTGTTTGTATTTTAATAGTTTATAGGTACATGGACTTATTCCTATTACTAATTATAGTACCTAGGGGTGTTTATTTTATTTCAATAAATGATAGGTATATATATTAATTGATAATTTTTTAAATATTGTATTTAAGAAAATAAAAATAAATCAGATTATAATTAAAGTTTTGTAATGTATCTACCTATATGAAAAAAAAAATAATAATAATTAATGTTGTGCACACGTCAGTACAGACGCAGTTGACCGTTCTGTTAACATTTTTCTTAAGTATACACGGCTATACGTCCCTAATCCCTATAATATAATAATATGGATATTAAGTAAACAATAGAAGTTAAGTATGTTACACTAAATTAATAGTTATCTATTACTTATAACGTTGGATTCAGAAAAAAATTACCATCTTTAAATTAAAATTTTATCTTATGAGTCACAAAAACCTTCTTACAAATCGGCGTACTCGGTCATTTTAATAAATCTAATAGAACTGACGTCTCGCTGGAGCAGCTAGCCAGTGACTTTAATATTGTGTCGCTTAAAAATAAGAGAACATTTCATGATGTGTCTTGGTTGTATAGACTACTTAACTCTCAAATAATTTGTCCAAAACTACTTAACAAAATACCTATGAATGTTCCTCAAACCAATAGTCGTGTGTCAAAAACGTTTTATGTACCCACTTATCGTAAAAATTATAGTCAATTCGCTCCGATCAATAGAATGCTAAGTTCTGGTAACTCAATAAATAATTTCGATTTTTTTCATGATAATCTAACCAGGTTAAAATCAATTTTATTTAAATGTTAAAAGTATTATCAAGAACCTAATATTATATGTATTCATTTTAAATACTATTATTATGTAAAGCTAAATAGATTAATATTAAGTTATTTTGATACTGTATTATGTTTTATATGTTATTTTTGTTATATATATATCAGGAAAAAAACTGTTCTGAGCCCAGTTGTGGGCGTATACAATTATATAAATAAATATTAATTCAACTAAATATAACGTCTTAAAAATAACAATATAAAATATCTTAGTCTGACAAGCTGCAGCCTCCACTCTGAATTGTTTTTCGTATACAATGATATTACCTAACTATAGGGTCATAGGCGCACATAGGGGGGTGCTTGGGGGTGCTAAGCACCCCCAGGTTTAAAATTAGCACCCCCGGTTTCCTGTAAAATTGATTTCAGTAATCCACCAATAATTTGTAAATTATTATGGTTTATTGAGTTGGACATTTTTTTTTCCAATATAATTATAAATATCTATTTAAATAGACAATATTATTATAGTTCACGAATTCACAGTATTGTATGATTGCACGTATTTTTCGTCTAAACATTAAACAATAAACAGCAATCATAATATTATAGGAAATTATATTATCATTTATCTAATCTTACTTTATAATTCGTATTATTATCTACTGTTTAATACATTTTGGCAAAAGGTTCAAAACTTTGCAAATAAAAATAATATACTATTGACAATGCTACCCACAAACGAAGGTTAATTCTTTATTATTTATTTGGATTATATATTATGGCTTTATTTAATAATACTGTATGCTTATAAAATAAAACATACATTTAAAATGTCAGTACCTAAGTCTTTATAATGACCTAGGCATTGTTAAAAAATATTTATGTATGTATCTGACTATAGTGTCAAAAGAAAAACAAACTCGCAAACATCACGAACCAGCCAAACTTCAAGATTATGCCTAGAGTCATCAAACAGGAGCAGAGTCTGAAGATAACACTTCAACACTATTGAATATTGGCGTACAACAGTTTATTTAAGAATAATTGATGCAATAATTATAAATTTAGAAAAACGTTTTTCGGAAGAAAGTTTAGAGCTGGCCGAATCTGTGGACAACTTTTTTAACTTGGATGAATATAAAAGTTTGTGTTTTATAAACACTTATAAGGTATATTTGATGAAAAAATAACTAACTATTTAAAATATTTATTACATGGTCATATCTTTTGAAATATTATTAGTATATAAATCTGTTTATGTATATCAGGATATTTTTAAAATATCAACAACTAGTTTATCAGCAGAAATGCTGGTCTTAAAGAATAGTCTACCAGCCAACTTTGAATTTGAAGACTTGAAAAATCAATGTCATAAAAGTTCGTTTCCAAATGTCTGTAAACTAGTTCAAGTGAGAATGACAAATCCAATTTCTTCTTCAACGTGTGAACGCTCCTTCTCGGCTATGCGTAGATTGAAAAACTGGTTACGCACCAGTATGGGCCAAGAAAGATTTATTAAGCTATCTACGCTTAGCATTGAGAGAGATCTTACCAATAAAATAGATGGGGAAATTATATTGCAAAAATTTGCATTGTCAAACAGGAAATTAAATCTTGTTTAACATTAATAATTATTAATTAATGATTACATATTATCATTTTATAACTTAAAATATAATTACTTTTAAATATTTGTTTTTATTTTAAATACAAATTTATAATTATCACAATGCAGTTAGTATTGTATTAGGGGGGTGTGGGGGGGCAAAGCCCCCCACGATTCTGTGTACCATAAATTATTCCAGCACCCCCTAAATTCACACCCTATGTGCGCCTATGTATAGGGTAATACCTACAAAATCATTGAGTTTAAATTTAACACCATATATATTACAGTGACCCCCTTGTAACCTTCCGTACAGCAGAGAGTCACTCACGTACCCGCTTATTTTGATTTTAAGCTATTCAAGAATATTTTAAATTTTCTAGGTTTATTTCGGATGGATATTAATAAAAATATATTTTCTTCAAAAAATCTTGTAAATGTAATCCAAAATTCCTCATAATGAATTTGTTCATTATTTTTTTTCTATACCTACCAACACAATACAATTTTCAAAATATTTCAACTAATTTTCAGATTTTATTTTGCGAGACATAAGAACGCCCGTGTGTTGCATATTCCACACAATTTATAATTAATTGTATAAATATATTATTATTATATTCTACGACCTGCGTGTGCCGTCTGTGTTTATGTATTTACTATTTTATAAGTACGTATAATATGCATCTACGTCACTCGAGTAGCAGATTGTCCGTGGCAATAAACAATAATTTTTAAGACTAAAACGTAAATGTAGACCCTAAATAATAGCTAATCAAACTTACGTTTATGTCGACTCTTCGGGTTGAATATAGGAGTGCCATATCTAGAGTACAGATTCCATATCAAGGAACTGCTTTTTCTTCATCCGTCTTCATCTCGCACTGATCTGATAGTATCGAGATATTTTATGAAATTTACTTGAGCAGAATGAAATATATGAATAAATGTTGTATAGGTACAAAATTACTGTTCAACGACTTGTCTGTTCATTGTTGGCATATTAATTTATTTTTGTTCATTGCAATTATTAGAACAGCGAATCGTCTCCGACGAATGACCAGGATTGGCGTTTGCCATAGATGACAGATATTATAATATGACATCGTCATCAGTTTTCAATTGTATTACTTCTTTGGATGAGACCATTCATTTTTATTTCATATTTCAGAATAGAATATTATCCAGAGTATTCATATCTATAAAACTAATAACAAGGAACTCTTTAGGTATAATATGTTTTTTAGCTATATTTTTGTTGAGAGTCCATTTTTTCAGCATCTCGCAACATTGGTAATAATATTGTTTTTAGTTTTAATGCCATAACTATAACTTAATATAAAACTACTCTAGTGCCAGGTTGCACTACACTTAATGAATAATGAATCGATATTGTGAGCTAATGGTCCCTTCCTTATACAATGTTTAGTGGCCCACGATCGGTCCATTCAATTTAATAAATTGCTTATGCGACACTGCATTAGAGCGTTGAGACTTAAGAGACATTCAAAACTATATGCTTTGAGATTTAGGGGATCAAAAAAATGTTGGATACTTTTTTCCAATTTTGATTTTTATGGGGAAGGAGTAAGGACTGAAGGATTATCCAGCATCGTTCAAATTTAAAAACCTAGGTTTTAAATATTTGTAAAAAAAAATGTACTAGGAAGGAGATAGAAAGACATGTTTCTAGACATTTTCATAATATAATCTGTGCTTCAGCTACTGCTTGTAAGTACCTATATTTTATTTTATTTTGTTTTATAACTCCAACACTTGAAGCCAATTTTACAAAAATATGAAGTATTTATAAATCAATATACAAGTAACTAAAAATGTAATATGGTATAATGTAAGTAATACACGTATAAATAATGATATATACAACAAATTAAATCCAAACATACGGCTCCCATTACACATTGTATCAATGATGTGTCATTTGTGTGTATTATACCTATAGTATAATCTATAAAATTTCCATTAATTGATTCAAACTTTCAAACTATTATAAATAATATTTTTCGAACGCTAATTGTGGTCAAAATTAATCAAAAAATAGTTTTGTTCTTTTATTTAACTGTATATTAAATTGTACGTGTAAGTGGGATAAATCTTGGTCGTACCAACGCACATCGATTTTGATAAATGTTATTGGCAAATATCATAGTGAGGAGATAGCCAACATTCTAAAATCAACTTATTTTAGTGTCGTCATAGATGAAAGCACAGATGTTGGGTGTATGAAAACATTATGTATATGCGTGAATATATTATTAAACTTAATTTTGAAGCATTTTGGGTAAATCTTAAACAATTAGAAGTTGAAAATAAATATCCATTTCTTGTTATATCAAACTTTGTTCTAACATTTTTATCTATACCACAATCAAACTTTCTTGTGAACGTGTTTTCCAAAATTAATTAAATTAAAACAAAACAGTGTAACCGTTTACAAAGACCTACATGGAATGGTCTTCTTAATACAAGTAGTTTCTTGTTGTTAATTTGAACCTTTTCAAAGTATCTATAATTTAATGACAACTAGCAATTTATATGATAATTTGAATAGAAACGGTAATGATGATGATGAGATAATTTTTATTGATGTCTGATTTTAGATTCTGAGCGGAGCGATGAATGTATTGGTTTTACAATGATGTGTGTTTTTTTTATTTTTTTTATTTTTATTTTTATTTTTGTGTCTGTCATCTCGTTTTAGGACAAAAGTGGTCAAAAGTCAAAATTTCCCAGTAGTTTTCAAGAGCGCCTGGAAAAACAAATGAAAAATTATGGGAAAAACGGGAATTTTTACGGAAAACCAATTTTCGACAAAATCGATTTTGGTTTTGGTATAACTCTAAAAGAAATGACCGTAGAGACATGAAATTTTGACCGAATGTTTATATAAGCATTTTCTACACACCATATCATTTTCAAAATATTCTGACTTATTTTGAGCTGTTAACGGACATTTTCAGTTTCCAATTTTTTTAGTTTTTTTTTCTATAAATGTCAATAAAATTTTATTTGTTGGGTAAAAAATCTTGAAAATTTAATAGTAGGCTTCTAATATATAGTTTCAAAGGCAGATGAAAAATATTAAAAATCCGTAGTCACAATTTTTTTTTTTAGGTAATCAAAGTTGAAATTTTGACAAAATACGTAAAAATGACGAAAATGTGCAATTTATTTTGAGTTAGAAATTCATAAAAATTTTTCTTTTTAAATCTAAGATTTGAAAATGTAATACAAGATTCCTCATAAGTTTGCCTAATTTTATCAATAAAAAAAAGTTTATAAGCAAGTCATAATAAATTTTTATGAGCATTTTAAGTTCAAATTTGTACAAGATTAGATATTCACTCGATTTCTCATGTAGCGATTTTCTTATTTTGTTGCAATTCAAAACAAATAACTGTAGATGCATGAAAATTTCACTGAATGTTTATATAAGCTATTTCTATACACCATCTAATTTTGAATATATTTTGACTGTTTTTCAGCTTTTTACGGACGATTTCAGTTTTCAAATTTTTTAGTTTTTTTTTCTATTAATATCAATAAAATTTTATTTGTTGGGCCAAAAATAATGAAAATTTAATACAAGGCTCCTGATATATTATTACAATAGCAATTGAAAAATATTAAAAATACATAGGCACACATTTTTTTTATAATCATTTAAAGTTCGAATTTTGACAAAATTTATCAAAATCTCGAAAATTATCAATCATTGTAATTAAACAATTATAAAATGTTCAGTTTTCTTAACTAAGGATTGAAAATTTAAAATAAAGATTCTAATAAATAGTACATACTGTATTCAAAAAATCTAAAAAATATTTAAACACAGTTATTTTTTATAGACATTTTAAGTTCAAATTTGGACGGAATTACATATTAAAATCAACTTTAACGAGTAAAAGTATATATTATAATATTTTTATAGCATCACTGATAATTTTAGGTTAATAATTAAATAATATGAATAATATTAATTCAACTTAGCAGCTACCGTATAATAACAATATCAATATAATTTAAAATATCCTAGACTGACATACCGTCTCCGCTCAGAATCGTTTTTCTTATACAATGATATTATATCATTGAATTCAAATTTAATACCATCCATTATGGTACAGTGATCTACTTGTAGCCTACTGTACAGCGGAGCGACATCCACTTGACCCCCTTTTTTTTTTTTATTTTTTTTGTGTCTGTCATCACGTTTTGGGACAGTAAAAGTGCTTAGATTTTCTTCAATAGTACCTTTTCTGATAGGAAAGTGAATCTAGTTGGTACTTTGGGGGGTCAAAAGTAAACATTTTCCAGTAGTTTTCAAAAGTACTGTGAAAAACAAATGGAAAATTAAGGAAAAAACGGGAATTTTTACGCAACATTGATTTTCGATGAAATCGATTTTGGTTTTTAGTGTAAGTCTAAAAAAAATGACGGTAAATACATGAAATTTTTACTGAATGTTTATGTAAGCAGTTTCTTTATACCATACCATTTTCAAAATATTTTGACTTATTTTAAGCTGTTTACAGACATTTTAAATTTCTAATCTTTTTGGTTTTTTTTTTTTAAAAAATCAAGAACATTTTATTTATTCGTTAAAAATTCTTGAAAATTTAATAGAATGCTCCTAATATATTGTTTCAAAGGCACATGAAAAATATTAAAAATCTGTAGTCACAATTTTTTTTTCTAAGCATTCAAAGTTAAAATTTTGACAAAATACGTAAAAATGACGAAAATTTGAAAATTATTTAGAGTTAAAAATTCATAAAAATTTTTTTTTTTAAATCTTAGGTTTTAAATTTTAACACAAGATTTAACGTAAGTTTTTCTACTTTTATCAAAAATAAAATATCTAAAAGCAATTAAAAATAAATTTTTATGAGTGTTTTAAGTTCATAATTTTACAACATAGGATATTCACTCGATTTCTCATGTAGCGTTTTTCTTATTTGGTTGTAATTCAAAACGAATAATTGTAGATGCATGAAAATTTCACTAAATGTTTATATTCTCATTTTCTATACACCATTCAATTTTGAAAATATTTTGATTTGTTTTGAGCTGTTTACAGACATTTTTAGTTTTCAATTTTTTTAGTTTTTTTTTTTATAATTGTCAATAAAATTTTATTTGGTGGGCCAAAAAGTCTGAAAATTTAATACAAGCTTTCTTATATATTGTTACAACATCAGTTGAAAAATTTTAAAAATACATAGGCACGATTTTTTTTTATAAGCATTTAAAGTTCGAATTTTGACAAAATTTGTCAAAATCTCGAAAATTATAAATCATTGTAATTAAAAAATTATAAAATGTTCAGTTTTTATAACTAAGTGTTGAAAATTTAAAACAAAAATTCTCATAAATAAATCATACTGTAACCAAAAAATCTAAAAAATATATCAACACATTTATTTTTTACAGACATTTTAATTTCAAATTTAGACAAAATTTCATATTTAAACCAAGAATAATGATTTTAGTTATTTTGATATAATTTAAAATATTATTTGTTGGTATATGAAACTTTTAGAATATATTGTTATATTTTATATACACGCAATGGCATTTTAAAATATAATTTTTTTGAGAAAAATGAATTTAACCAACTATAGTAAATACTAATGCCTATAATACTAAAATTAATTACTTTATTCACAATAATATCATCAAATACATTTAGACTTAGTAAGATATTATAGACTGACTGACCGTCTTCGCTCAGAATCGTTTTTCTTATTCAATGATATTGTATCATTGGATTAAAATCTAACACAATACATTACAGGACTCACTTGTAACCTACTGTACAGCAGAGCGACATACACTTACCCGCCCTTTTTTCTTTTTATATCTAGGGTTTGAAAATGTGATACAAGAATCCTTATAAGTTTGCCTAATTTTATCAATAAAAAAAAGTTTATAAGCAAGTCAACATAAATTTTTATGAGCATTTTAAGTTCAAATTTGTACAAGATTAGATATTCACTCGATTTCTCATGTAGCGATTTTCTTATTTTGTTGCAATTTTCTTATTTTGTTGCAATTCAAAAACAAATAACTGTAGATGCATGAAAATTTCACTAAATGTTTATATAAGCATTTTCTATACACCATCTAATTTTTAAGCTTAGTATGCATTGTTTTAATTTACGTTTTTTTTTATATTGTATGTGTTTATTTATATGATTAATTGAAGTTTTAAGTCATCAATATTTATTTTATTAAATTGTATTTGTTTGTATTGACAAATATGATTCAATTATGTATTTATTAATTGTATAATATTAATTTAAAAATAATTATATTTTTCATATTTTTGTTGTTTTGTAATAAAAATTAAAATATAGATAAGGTTTATCTCAGGCTTGATTTTATTATCACGGTTGAATTATAATATATTGCACATTTTTAATACGATCTTCTTTTCGTTGAAAATACGATCATTTGGAAATACTGGCAACACTGGTGTTATTGTATTATCTAAATTCCAAATTAGATATTTTCAAGATTTCTATACACATAATAATATAGTACAGTAACCTGCAGTAATTCTACAAAGCTGAAGTCTGTGATATTTCCAGATTTATATAAAGTACATATTATCATAGATACATGCAACAACTAGATAGCTGCCTTCTCCTTCTAGTCATCGAATTCGGCCGCCATTTACAGAGCAGGCAATGTTCACAAAACAGTATTATTGCGGCTCCCACTTTACATGGGTATATGTATATGAATAAATGTAAAATAAATATATTCATCGACTGCTTTATAAATGGCGGCCAACTTCAACATTGGGCACAACTGTTGTAGTAGTGTAGTAGTATAAATACGGCTAATGTATATATTAAATATTGTTATTTTAAGGTTCCTTAACATTTTATAAAATAAATCTTTTATTTTTAATACTCGTTGTTTTGTATACTTTTTCGGCAGAAAATATTTTGAGTTGAAGTTATTTGCTACTCTACACAAAATGTTAACTCTTCTGTTAACACACCATGTGTAGGTTTATATAGGTATTAGGTATATCTTAAATCCTGATATACAGTATATTCTTTATCTCGACATACTTCGTACAATTTGTACTCGTCTTACTGTAGATTACTGATAAATCATTTTCGATTCATAACGATTTGTATGATGTACAATGGCCCGTATAATTTACAATCGCCCATTTGCCCAACCCTAGATTGTAAAGTAGCTTTGGAGCATTAACCGACCCTAGAGGGCAGAGGCTGGGCGATTGTAAATTCCTGCCCCCTCTCAAATGACGCTAGTCTTCTTTTAAAATGACAAACCATCTCAACCTATTCTCTCTTAGTCCCTCATTCTGTCTAGAATTTATTGGGACCATTATTATACTACTCATATTATGGATATTGGTATATTTCTATGTCATACTATACAATAGCGGTTCCCAACTCATATGAGCTGCGTGCAATGTAGTACTGGTCCGCGGACGCTAGTTGAGAGTCTAAGTCAAGGGTCGGCAAATTTTAATTGGCATCGACATCGAGGTTTTTATGATTTTATAACACGTTTATATTTCGTCCATCGTGTTATTTGCGTTTATATTTTAAACCTGTATATATTAGGTAAGTGGGCCTAAAAGTTTTTTTTTTTACATAATCGGTGGTCCGCACAACTAAAGAGGTTGGGAACCACTGCTATAGAACAATTATTTATTATAGTATTATGTGTAATGTCTATAAGAAATACGTAGTACGTACATTAATATAATCTATAAAGTTAAAATTACTAATTAGGCAAAATAAACCAATAAGATGGTATAAAACCTTTAGATTACTAATTTGTCTCCAAATAATTTTAACACCAAAACTAACGTCTCAAAAATAGTAAAATAAAAATTTCAAGAATCAAAAGAGGGACATTGATCTCATGAAATTTAATTTTTAAAAAAACATCATTATAAATTAGGTATACGTCATTGTTAATATTCTGTAATAATATAATACATTCTATATGAACGATTAAAATAAATTAACAAAAACATAATTTTAACGAATAATAGAATTGATGAGTTGGTCTTAAATACTGATCGTACCAACATAACTCACGTCTTACACTCTTGTAATGATTTCGTTTTGTTAAATTATATTTGATACAAAATTTATTTATCATAAGTTAATTAACGCATTTCCGCATGAACAAAATCTAATTTATATCAGTAACGATATTATTCAATGTTGAGAGAGTAATCAATACACACTCGGATTGACACACTATACAATTTATTATTTAAGAGTATTTTTAGTTTATTGTATTTTGTCATATTATTATGATTTATATGAAGCTGATCATATTTTAACCCTAAACGCACAATTAAATAATCTGTATGGGTACTTTGTAATAATCTAAGACTGGGCATGGTACCTACGACCTACCTAACAATCAAGAGTTTTTTAGGTGTTAATTTAATATTTACAACTCCTAAACCTTTTCAGTTATTATATTATAATGTAGGTATTACCTACATAATATATTAATATTTAGTACCTACCTAGGTATTTGTTAAACATCATACTTTTTAATAAATTAGCAAAAAGCTCTATTTTTATAACTATTGCTCCTCTTTTAAAACTTAGTATTACAAATATACTTGATATTGAGTTACAATGTTATGAATGACACTTTAAAAATATAAAATAGGCTGTTTCATTTGTTTTTTTATAAGAATTTAATGACTGCATACATGCAAGAAACTGGACTATATTCTTTATTTTTTTGAATAAAAACAAATTTAGGTCTATATGCAAGTACGCAATTTGAATCAAAAATGTAGTTAATATTTGCCATACTTAATGACATAAAAAAAAACACACCAGTGTAATCAAAAGCAAAAATTGTTGGTTAGTCCAAGGAACAGACAAACATTTCAACTACCTTTTACACTAACCATAAAATGTATTATTCTTATAAAATAAACTAATCCATATTGTTTAATAATTTATGGATTATTATAGCAATGGTTAATAAGAGTTTAATATTATTTAATAGTAGTAAAATATTTTTTTTAATAACAAAACTCCAATTTTGAATAGCAAAAAAAATACAAGTCATAATCGACATAGTATTAAAAACCAAAAGGAAAATATCACAAAACATATTTTCAAAATGTTTACAGTTCTATGTTAATAATTGCTGACAGACATTTTTGCTGTCTAAAAATATATTACCAATATACTTCCAATAAATAAGTAAAAAACATTCTGAATTTATCATTATTCATTACCATAATTATTAAAAACTAATGATTTGAAAAATTAAGCAAATAAAAAATGTGATATTTTTTACCTTCTTAATTATATGTATATACGAAAAAAAAATTAAGACAATATGACAAATCATAATATAATGATTTTATAGAAATTATATGTTCAAACTTTTTATGCATTAAAATATAACAACAAAATATACAATATTAAATTGTTCTTGTGTTGTACTATTATTTGTTTTATAGATTAATGAGTGAAAAAAAATTATAATAATACTGGTAAATAAATGTAAAACCATGGCAACAATCCTATTAAACATGAAATAGTAGGCTATAACTTTTACAGAATAGTTTATATTCTAATCATTAATATATAAATAAATATTATAACATAAAAAAATTTAAAAAAAAAAAAAACATTGTTCCTAAGTCCATTTTATTTT
Source organism: Nasonovia ribisnigri (assembly GCA_027563435.1). NCBI lineage: Eukaryota > Metazoa > Arthropoda > Insecta > Hemiptera > Aphididae > Nasonovia > Nasonovia ribisnigri. The sequence goes on from JANEHU010000446.1 coordinate 138,210, forward strand.
ATTCAATGGCAACATTGGAAGACTTAAAAAAAAGACATATAAATAAAAATTAACAGATGAACACGAAAATAAAAAATAAATTTTTAATAAAGTTATCAGAATTAAAACTTTATTTTCTTTGTACTATAAAAATAATAAAATAGGCGAGTGTATGCCTAATTATGGAGGAGTTTTTAAAATCCAGACTATAATAATTGTTATAATCTATATAAATTTTTAACTTAAAAAAAACATTAACTTGCAGTTATTATATACATATATAGATATACATATACATATAAAAATACGTTTATGTTGTTCGTCTTCTGTTTGTGGCACTCCCAATATCTTACAGATACGTCGACTCGCCTAGAACCACCGGAAACACAATCACATTTGCATCTACGCCATCAGGTGTATTGTGCTCAAGCGACAGGTTTACGAAAGCCTAAGGGAGAGAATAAAGCGGCCTTCACCAATCATTATTCTAATAAAATACTACACAACAATTATCAGGGATGATAGCGTTTTACTAAAACGTTCAAACAAGAATAAAAATATTAATTATATCAAATTTGACTTTTATATAAAGAAAATGTTCATTTTAAAAATTAAAGTATATACAAGGGAAAATAATAGTTAAAAAATGATACACAGGCGACAATTAGTTCATGTGTATATTATTATACTAATATTTTCCACAGCCTAATGAGACAGGGAGTTAAAGCGATAGCCTGGATGAGAAATAATTTAAAAGAATAATAAAATTATTTTTTCACTAATTCTTATTATTTTTAAATGTGCTAATTATATTATGTTTTGAATAAATCACTGACCAGATTCCCATCCATCTTCTTCTTCTTCAGCTGTTGTGCAACTACTTGATTCACTTTCTGATAGTGTTTCACCAACAACTGGTTCGGAAACATCAGTACGTTCAAATAGTAAACTTACATGAAAGTCAGCACTAAAAAGTTTGTTTTGTTTATCCTTATGGCCGTCCAAATCCCATTTGTTCATGTTTAATGTCAACAGGCGATTATCACTTCCACCCACATGACCATTAGAGTTTGTACTATTACATAAATATTTGAAATCAACTATTATATTACATTAAATTCTTTTCATAATACTTTTAAGTACTAAACAGTTCATGTTACTAAAAAGTATATTGGAAATTCCAAAAAAAAATATCATTTTCAATCATTAAACTCTATCATATATTTATATTAAATAGTTGCATTATAAAATTAAGTTGAACAATTATAAACTTACCGCATTTGATTATTTGGAAATCGAAAGTTAGTTGAGTCATCCATACTATTTGTATGGACAGTTTTTTCCTGCTGGCCACAATGTTTATTTTCTCTATTACCATTTTCAGTAACAGCTGGTTCACGAACGAAAAAAGTATTAAACCAGAAATGAAATAGTTTTTCCTGAAACAATAATACAATGTCTAACATAATATACATTTTTTTGAACAAAAACAAATAATAATTAAGACTATAATTTATAGATTTACTTAATTAAAGTCACTTTAATTTTTGGTTAATCATAAAAAAAACATTCTGTATCAACTGCTTATTTTGCCTGAAATTCTTATATTTCATGTTATGAAATAATTAAACAAAATTTACATTTGAATTTAATTCACAATAAAAAAGGGTGTATAATATACTAAGTTAAAAATCTTTCTCAGATAATATTTCAATAAATTAAAATATTAACTTATAGTATATTACAGATTAAATAAAGAAAATTAACACGGTTTTATAACATTTTTTGTGAAACAGTGTCTAATGTTTTTGATTGTCTGTAAAATGTCAATATGTCAATATTTTGAGTTGATAAATGTCAGAAAACAATTTTATTTAAAATTCATACCTTTTTCTTCATTTTATGTTTATTGTAACACTCTACTTTCACATCTCCAAGTACTTGGGTCTTTTGTGTTAAACGAATTGTTACGTCAGAAGCATTACGCCGCATATCCTGTACATCAGATGAATAAACTTTTCTGATTTTTGAACTATCTCCATTTATCCATTCTGATATTACTAAACGGATACCTAAAAATAGAATTATAATATTAAGTAATATACTTACAAAATAATGTTGATGAATAATACCACCTATAAATACTTACATGTTTGCCCCGAATTAAAAATATTAGGCACTGGATCTAATTTTATTTCCTTTACAGTCAATACCACAGGCTTGTAATTTAAATTTTTTTCAACTAACAATGCATAATAATTTACATATCTCCTTTGACTGGGAATAGTAACACCCTAGAAAAAAATAAAATTATGTTTATCTGTATACATTTAAAAATTAGATAAATCAAATGTCTTAAGTCAATTGTCAAAAGAACACAATTTTATGTTACATAATTTTAACTACCCTGTGTATCATTGTATTGATGACATTTAACTTTATTTATGTAAAATGTTTATTAAATTTGAAAAGAAAAATCATTATTTAGAAAATAAACAACAATTTGAATCACACAAATTAAAATTGACCGAGAACACTTACATTTATTTCTTTAAAAATATTTAGGTACATTTTTTTGGTACCCAAATTATAATATACCTTTTTAGTAATTGAAATTAAAAATATTTAAGTAAGATATATATGAATAATTACAATTATATTTAAAAATTGTTACAATTGTTTTACTCAAATATCTAAAATAATTGCTGAAATGTATGGAAACTTTTTCAATTTCAAGTTTACAATAAGAAGTACCTATGTAATACCTTTTTATCAAATGTTCTCTTTTGGCCATAATAATTGAGAGCTTCTTCTGCTGATAAACACTGTAGACTATGTATTAGATAGCAACATATCATTACACCAGTTCGGCCCTTCAAATTTAAACAAGTTTTATTAATGAAACAATAATAAATAAATACACGACTTAAAAATACTATACCTTTCCAGCTTTACAATGTACAGCAGCTACATTTCTGCTGTCATCAGCGAGCCATTGATGGACATCTTCACAAAAAGGTTTAATCACCTCAATACTTGGTGGATTATGATCCTGAAATGGGTAGGTAGCCACACGCTGGTGGAACTTCCGAGAATCATAAGATCGTTCTGAACAACTAAAAATATAATATTGATTAAATATTAAAAACATTATTTTACATTTTAATTGAATAAATACTTACAGATTATATATTTTATAATGATTAGGATGTTTCTGATCAAGAAGCCTGCTTACATCATCTATATGATTTCGGTAGACTACACCTTCTAAATTTTCTGCTGGAAATCCCATTGCTATTACATTGTGTTGAATGTCTAATCAAATCAATTAAGGATAACATTGACCAAAACCATAAAGGAGCAACATATTTTTACCAAATATTGTTTATTTGTTTATTAACTGTCTTTTAAAATAGTTTTCAAATCCAATAGATATTTTGAGAGATAGAGCAAACAAATTATGATCATGCAACAAACATTTTTTGTACTGGAGACTAAATTTACATTAATATCTGTGGTTCTATTAAGCAAGTAAAATAATGAAAATAATTTTATGTTGTATACTTATTAAAAAATATAATAATTGTTTATTATGTTTAGAAACTATAAACTAGGGTACACTCATTATCTCAAAAACATTTTTTACCATAATTCATTAAAATTTACATTTTTGATCAAATAAATCTATTTATATAACTATATTTTTTTTAAAGTTTATACTTATTTGAATGACAATTATACACTTTTAATTCCATAGCCTAGAACAGAGTATTTTTTCAAGTATTTTGATGTGTAAAAACCAATTTGAATCAGTAGTTAAAAGGTTATAGGTGTTTAAAGTTAAAGTAGCACAGTGATACTACACTACACTGTTCAGCATAAGTCATAACTTTAATTAAGTTATCACTAATTTACTACATCAGAAATTATTAGAAAATATTCTCTTTAATATTCTTGTAAATATAACACATTGTTAACTAGGTAAACCTCGCATAGCATCAATATTATTTATATTTGCAATGGAGTATTATAAATTTATAAAATTAAGATGGCTAGCTAAAAAAATATTATATTAGAAAAGAATCAAATTGTTCTAATGACAAAATATATTGAATAAGTATTTTAAAATGTTTTATATAGTGTAGAATATGTAAGAAAAATACAACTAATTAGTAGTTGTATTTGTTCATATCTACTTGATAAGTGTTATTACTAAAATATTAATCAAATTCAAATACAATTAAATTATGTAACTATCTTAAAATTTTCAAATGTTTTAAAAAAATGCTTAGGTTCATAAAAATATTATTTGGTAATATAAATATTGATATTTAAAATTGTATACTATACATTTCAACAAAAAAAAACCATTCATTTTAGAAAAAGTATAATTATTATAACATATTAACATACCTAGTACAACCTTTCATATACAAAAAAGCAATATTCTAATTAAGTATTTGTTACCAATAAGAGTATATCTAATTTGTAATAATTATTAGAATGAAAATTCAAAGGATACAAGTCAAATCGAGGTTGAACCCATCTTCAGTGTAACGTTTTCTTTGTTTACTGACCAGTTTCTTAATTGGATTAGTCATTTTGATGTTGGGAATGGCCATTCTGGTGCGGATTGACGGGCTATGCACCAGACCAGTAGATTGTTCGTCCATGGCCCTGCTGTTTACGGTTAGTTATGTGCATTGTATTTACTAGACTGTAAACAAACAACAAGACATTGAATGTATAAATATTAGAGAAAAATCGGTAACACATTCCACATTTTGATGTGGTTTAAACAGCCTTACCTTATAGTCAAGTCCAGAGTAAGTACGTAGGTAGTTTATACATCAACAATACATTTTATATGGAATCAATAAGATGAGCATTATGCCTATTTGTGTAATGACTAAAAGTGATAATTTACGACTGGACACTCAAGAGATGAAAAGGGACAATGCAACAGAAGAGGGGAAAAAGAAAATGAAATGAAAAATAAAAACTTATAACATTTTTAACATTAAAAAAAAAAGAAACAAAGAACTGGAAAGCTTACACCGTAACAGTCTGAACAATTGTGAAATACATAATAATTACATACACCGACCAATGTGACCAACAGAAACCATGGAAACTAAACTAAATCGTTTATTTATTAAAGAATGTTCAATGTAGTAGCAGTGTATAATCAGAAAATATTAATGTCATCGGTCGTCAAAAGACAAAAATTGGAAATTTAAAATATGTTATGGCTAGTTATGCAATATTGATATTATATTATACTACATTTACTACAATATTGGTGATTACACGATTTTATGAAGAGTTCATGCCACTACTGGAAATCAAAACAATCAATTATTTTCTTCTTATTCATGGTTATTGTATAGTGGGAGACATAAAGCAACACAGTATAGGTACACAATAAACTGAGAATTTATTCATTATTGAGATATACCATGGCTTAAATATTTAAGCCATGCGATATACTATAATATATTATTTACTCTATGAAATATTCATGCGAACTATTGAAAGTGCAAATATGAGTATGACTTTATGAAACTGTCCTTTTTTGTAATTAATTAGATATTAGTAGTTAGTACCATTGAACTATTAACTAGTTAGTACATTACTCAATACGTAATAATACTATTTCCTCGGTAGTCTGCAGTACTCAGTTATTAAAGTACTTGTTAAATACCTACTTACAATATTTACAAATGAGAAGTACCCACGAAATACGAACATTTTAAAAATAACTATTGTAGGGCAGTTCCGGCGGTGGGAGTATAAATTATTGAATTACAAAATATAAATTATAAATTTTTATTATATAGATAAATAAATAATACTATAGTTCATAGACCCAATGTTTATTCTAATGTAGACCTAATAGCTTAGTCCTAGAAATAAGAAGAATCAATAAATTATTATGTTCGAAGATATAATACCTAAAATAATGTAGATATAATTAAAAATATATTATTAATATAATGTAGATAATATAATTACAAATATATTATATTATTTTATTTTTTATATTATTTAATTCATAGATATTTTTTGATAGAATAGTAATTAATAACTAATTAGTATAAATTAATACTTATTAAAATAGTATAAGGTAAAACATTAAAAGATAAAATATTAAAATTACATAATTTATTTTTGATTTAATATTCGAGTATTTATTCGACTGTAATAACTATTAATAAGTAATAACTTACAATATATCATAACAAAATAAATTTAAAATTATTAAAAAATAATTGTCATGCAATATATTATTATATTATCGTCACGAGGTGTCTAATTTGACAAAAAAACATAGTAGTACGAAGTTATAATAATCCGGTGGGGGCATTTCAGCATCTGCCCCTTCTTGGCACCGCACGCTACCCATCCACAGACGGGATAAGAATTTGTTGTTACACGTACCTAATACATGCATTTAATATTAATTTTGTATTTTTATTCGATATGCGTGAGCTATAAAATTATAAAATACCTTTACCTGCGTAAACATATACAAACTAAAAACTAATAATATGTAGGATAGGCACATCAGTACTATGTGTAGTAGGTATGATATATTATGTTATATACGCCTGAGCTTTTTATTTAAATAATATTGTTATTACTTATTTCGATTTTTGTGTGGTCGAAATGAATGCGTGTCCGGAGTCAAGCATCTGCGTGAACCGATTACGGATAAAGATTGTATTTTTACGGCAGAAAAACAAAAATTGGAAAATTAAGTTATAGTGTTTACCACTTTAAAATAATATTTTATATCTGTAATCCGTCCAATTTAAGATTGATCGACGATTATGTTGATACTGATTTCCGGACATAGGCTACATCGCTATGGACTATATCTACATGGCAACATTGTAATATAATATACCTATAACTTTGTACTTACCAATAGGCTAACTTAATTGATAGTTTATGGATTTATATTATTGATTATCTATCATTGACAACTTGCTATAATACGAAATAATTAATATACATAATATTATTTTATGTGTTTAGTATCTATATTATGAGCTAAACAGTGTGTAACAGAAAGTCCTGACAAATTAAATAGCTTATTCTAATTTATTATTTATATTTTTTATATAATTTACAAACGTTTGCGCTACGCATATAGTACATATTTATTTTTATTTTTATACTGAAAATAAAAAAAAATTAAAATGATAAACAATTTTTTTTTTAAATTCATAATAACCAATTTGTAACTATATGGTTTTTAGAAAAATGTTGACTATACAAACATGTATATAAGTCATGTATAGTTCATTTTTAAGTAAAGTTGATTCAGTCTTATAAAACATTTTAAAACTTTTAAATAGGTCCTCGTTATAAAATCTAAATATTTTTTTAAAAAGTTATTACTTTCAAATGAATGAGTATTATTTCAAAAAACTTTGACATTTTAAAAAATCATTAAAAATAAATTGAAATATCATAGTAATTAAAATGTTTTACAAGTTAAGGGGCCTGCGCGTGACCGTTTTTAAGGTATTCAAAAAATTACAATTAATTACAAACAACAACTATTTGTTAATAATTAATTAATTTGATTTTATTAATGTAATATTTATATTTAAATAAACATCGAACACTGATCCATATTCAAAAAAATTATTTAATGTTAAATACACAATCCTAATTTAAATTGTCTCATTAATAAGAACCTAATTCAAAGTCGAATCATTGTTTTTTTTAATGCCAATGTATAATGTCAAATAAAATTGTTGAAATAATTAAGAAATTTTCTGTATGTTAAGGAACCCATACTGTAAATTTGTATTAGAATGGAAATTGTTCAAAGCCAAAAAATAGTCTAAATAGGAGTGTAGATTATAGGACTCATTAATCATTATTAAATGAAATATTCGAAATTGCGATATTAAATTTAATGTTTGAGACCCCTACAACTTGTATAGTATAGGTATTATATCCTCTCCATTAATTGATTAGGTTTATGATGGATTTTATTTTAGTAACTTTACCTTACGGTTTAAATTCAATTATCTGTGAAACCGTTATCGTAAGATAACCTAATGCGATTTATATATTATATTATACCATATATTTTGGACGTCCCGGTTATTTTACTCAAATAGACGTCAAACGTCGTTATTAAATCAGTGAACAATGACCAACAGCACAGCTAACATCATGGCCACGATGTCTTCGATCGTGATGACTTCGGCTGCCAGCTCGGATACAATGTCCGAAATATCGGATTCTGGAACAGGGACATCGGGCAGGAGTTATAGTGACAGCCGAGAAGAAATGCATCAATTAGCGACTTCTTTAGGATTAGAATCAGCCGATGATTTGGCCAAGGAACGATTCAAAGTCGACAGAAAAAAACTCGAGGCTATGTTGCACTGTAAGTATTTTTTAATAAAATATAAATATTTGTATTACATATTGTTCTATTGTGCACATATATTAAAATTTGAATTATGTATTAATAAGTTACACATAAGCATATAACACATGCATACCTATATATGGATCAAGTATTAAAGTTATATAATAGTTGTATTCTGTGGAAAAACCCACATTACAAATTGTAAGTTATGTGATAAACATAAAATAATTTAATTTAATTTTTATTGTGCATGTACATAATTAAATGATTAATAAATAAAGTTGCATAATGCGTACCTATACTATAATAAGCTGTTGCCTATTTTCTAGTTTTTTATTAAAATTTTAAGTATGTTAAGAGGATGCTATCCATGCGTTTTTTGTCTCTTCGTTTTACAAAATATGTACGACGTAACAAATTTTCGTTAACTATTTTCAATTGTGTGCTGTGGCTTTGGTATGAGAGTAAATTGACCTATATGATTAAACTAAAAGGTAAGAACATTGTTATTGCTGTTTTCCCCTTGGGATTTTTACGAAATTTTAACTTTAAGCAAGTTATGAGCATGTATATAATATTTCAATTTAAAAATGTTTGTACTAGCTAGGTTGCTTAAAAATAAAATATCGGAAAAATCCCTCGAGGAAACAAATGTTCTTAACTTTAAAGTTTACAACTATAGATCGATTTCCCCTATTATTTAAGATTGTTACACACAAACACAATTTGAACTGCTGAACATTAATTTGCTATATTGTGCGTTCGTAAGACGGAAACCACATCCCTATGCAAATGCGCGGCCTATAGCATAACTCTTTTAGTCAGCCTAAACAAAAATTTAAACATACCTACGTAAAATATTTTTACCTATTACCTTTACCAGTACCTAACTATATATTTTACAACTTGATAACAATTATATATAATTTGAAGACCTCGGAGCAAAAAAGAGACATCTAAATATTTTTCAAAATTAATTTTTGACTGCACATTATTAAGAAAAAAAAACTGCGTCTTTTGGTGTTACAACCAGCCGATTGTTAAATACAGTGATATCATATAAATGGGAATGAATTGTTGCTGCACTTAAAATATTTAATTTATAACAAGAATTTAAGTACCTATGTATTTGTTATATACATGAGTGTATGCAACTGAGTAATAACTGACTAGATTTAATTTTTTTTGGAAAATTTAAAAATAGTTTATATATAAATCTGATTATACAAACAATTTTGATGGTAAAAACATTTATCTAAGTCAAGTAGTTTATTATTTAGAGTTTTTTAAAGTACCAATACTTTTTTGGGGTAAATTAATTATTTAAAACTTAATAGCTTTTTCAAGATATTATTTTTGGGAATTTCCTGACATGAGTATATATCTTAAATTATTTATCATCCATATAAATTTCACAATATTTGATTTTGACAATTTGTCACTGGTTACTACTTGTACGAACTGAAAAATTGTATTGATTGGAGATGTCTTGTTGTTGCTCCCAGGTCTTAATTTATTTAGTACACTATTTAAAAGACTATTCATTTTTATTACCTGCATAGTGTAAACCTATACTCTACAAGTATTTCTTATAGATACTTAATTTAATTTAATTGTATTTAATTAATAATATAATATTGTCAAATAAAAATTTAAACTATTTTTGTAATATGTAAATCGTTGTATTTAAGGAAAACTTAGGGTTTTTCAAGTGGGTGAGCGTGAGGCCCAAACGAGGGTTCCAAGGCGGGGGACTGGGACTTATTTAACTTAGCCTTAGGACGGCCCTGCAGCAACACATTAATTTCAATTTTTACAATATATATGTGAAAGATATACATTTTAAAATTCATTGATATTGAAATGGATTTGAGTATAAGATTTATAATATAATGTTTCAATAAATTTTGCAGGAGACAATATAATATCAATTTAATTTAACTTACTAGCTTAACCAATAAACCAACGCTACACAGTCAACAAGACTAAGTCTCTGTCTTACAAGTGCGTAACATAGCAAACTTACGCGAGACATACGTTAGTTTATAAATGAGAGTGAATCGACTTATTTTGAAACTATTGATGGTAAGAACATTATCCGTGTTTGTATGTGGGTTTATTAAGATAATTCAGTTTTTAAGTGAGTTATGAACATTTTTAATTTACGCTATATTATAATATAATATTATACTCATAACTTGCTAAAACATTGAATTATCGAAAAATACCAACATACAAATACAGATAATATTCTTACCATCAAGTTTCATAATAGATTCACTATAATTTTTTACTAACGGAACTAAACTTGATCGGCTGAGCTTAAATTTGCTATGTTCCGCACTTTTAAGCCGGAGACGACACATGCGGGTGTGGCGTCCTCTTAAATTATATTCTACTCAAAAAAATCGTATTGCAGAATGCACTGCAGCGGCGTGTTATTGATATATTATACGCTAAGGCCTAAGTTTAAACAACTTCAAATTTTTATTCCCGACGTGGCGTTTATTACGACATATCACTTCTATGAAAAAATATCTGTAGTACCTCATCGTTGCCTTTAAGTACCTATACTATACTTATAGTGCATATACTTTCTTATTGCATCAATATTTAAATTAGCTACTTAAATATTGTAGATTTTAAATTCAAAAATTTGTATCATGTTATTTTGTAGATATAACTAGGTATATAAGTCTTAAATATTCAGGTATCGACATTTTATTGAGGCTTCATAATGAGTGAACACTGATCATCTTCTGCAAATTTTAAAGCAATGAAAAACCATAAAATTAAACAAAAGGTTATTCTAACCAATAGGTATAGTTTGTTATTACGTACAGAATACCTACTCATATTATCTGAGGTTCCATAAATACGTAAACTTGTAACATGTAAACACATTAAAAATAATAAATTAAAACATTTATTTTATAGAACGATCAGTATTATTTATTTATTTGTAATAATTTATGAATGCTTTGAAAATGATTTTTCATCAATGAAAAATAGAAAAATTGTATTAGGAATATAGTATTAAAATTAATCTATATCGATACGAGTATACGACTTTAGACGTCATAGTTAATAGATGCGAGGTTTGTACCTTAACTTGTTGGTATATTTGTATATATGTAAAGGTACCTACTCTATTATAATATAAATATGTATTAAAAAAATACATGATATATTACTATATTCAACAGTGTACCAATTTTAAGTTAATTTTTTACTAATTAAATATTTCAAATTATTTTATTTAAACGTTGTAATTTTATCTAAGAATTTTCATAATTAACAGATAATATAGTTACTTAAATTATGCATGACAAAAATGGGAAGACCTTGGGAATAATTTAGAAATTTAAAAATTTAAAAATATCTAACAAATATCTAATTTTTAGGTGATGGTGAGGACGGATTAACAGCAGTCAACTTTTTTCAAAAAGTAATTTTTTTAACAAATTTAAATTTTTTTTCATGAACATATTTATTATATTTTATACATTGTGATAATGAAAAGTTGACATAACATATAAGTTCACACTTTTTTAAGGTAATGACTGATACAAGAACACTCATTTTGTGGCCAACTAGACTGAAAATTGGAGCAAAATCAAAAAAAGGTTGGTGTCTATATCTATAACAAGTAGGTATGTACCTAATAACCTATACTGTCCTACTATAGTTTATTTTGCGGGGTATACCCAGTCATCTGAACTTTAAATAGGTAGGTACTAAAGTAATTTTTATTCATACAAGTTCTCAGAAAAATGTTCTGCTTCAGAATATTTCAAAAACAATTCAACAGGCCTCTATTACTATAAGGATATTGTACTTAGTAATTTATTATTCCATTAGTATAAATATAATACGGTAATGTGAAACTAATTTTTGCCAAAAACATTCCATATATTATTTTATATAATTGATATAATAGTTATCATAATATTGCATAATTTATTACAATTTATTGCCTCATAGTTATTACTTATTAGTTTATTACTAACACTTATTATAGCTGCTAAATCCATACCGACTTACAGAAAAACGTTGTAAATAGGATTCTACTATAAATAGCTCACAAATTACAATAAGTTATAATTCGTTAAATATTTTGAATTAATCATAATATTATAAGTAATGGCAGAAAGTTTCAAGTCACTACTATTAATATTTTTGGAATTACAACTAATGAACTAGAGCAGTTTGTTGACGATAATTTATAAACCGTTATTTTTTGTTTAAATATCAAATTTTGTGCAATTATAACTTCAAATATTTATAAAAAAAAGTATTTTTTACATTTTTAAATTTCAATATGAAACAAATTTATGAGGGGTATTGTATTAAATGTATAACTAATTATATGACTTAGCTCAAAAATTGTAAATTTTATTCATTTTTAACAACATAATAATTTTTAAATTTGATGGAATTTTGTCGAAATTGCATGTAATAAAAATCGTTCCTATGATATTTAAAAAAAATTGAAATTACTACAAAAACATTTTATGTGGGATTTTGTATTACATTTTCGAGCTTATTAACCTTAATTTTTTTTTATCTATGATACAAAAACGAAAATTTCATTGAGTAAATAAAATAATATTTCAAATAACAAATAAATCGTTCAAGTTTGTAGTATTAATACTATTAAAATTTAAAAGTATTTTAATAAGAATTTATTATAATAAAATCTAAGATATAATTTTTTAAGGTATGAGAATATTAAACATTTTATGAATTTTGTACCATAAAATAATTTACAATTTTTTCCGATTTTGACTAATAGCGTCAAAATTCTAACTTCAAACGTTTTTAAATAATTATTGTAGATTTAAGCTAATTTTTTTTTTCTAAATCCAGTATTAAAAACTAACGAAGGGTTTTGTATTCAATTTCAAAAATTTTTGAAGAAGCACACCTTTTTTTATTGTCATATTTTGATAAATACTAAATTAATATGGTTATTTTTAGTTAAATTATATGTATTCAATTTCGTAAAATTTAAAATTTCACAACTTATGTTTTTTACTGAAGGCAGTTTTTGCCAATGCTTTGCGGTGTTTTATCTCGTGAACACTCTTGCCATCAGATGTGATTTTGCTCCCTAGGTATACCATTTCTTCGAATCTAGGAAAAAAAAGCCCCGGAAAAAAAAGCCCCAGAAAAAAAATACGGTAAAAAAAGCCCCGCCATAGGAAAAAAAAGCCCCATACCAACTAAATACATTATTCTTTTTTATTATGATTTATATAATTAATTATAATCATAATATCCATAATCATAAATATAATATTATAAAATAATATACTAGTAAATTATTTTATTATATTATTATGCATCTAATTTATTATACAAGGTAATACATTTATTTTCTTAAAAGGTAACTATAAAAAATAATAATAATAATAATAATAACTAATTATAAAATAGGTTAGGTATAAAATAAACTAAAAAATTAGTAGCATTGCATTCTAATATTGTGGCTAACAGCCATGAGAAAATCTAATATACTTATTTCATTATTTTTAATTTGCATGCATAAATTTTTTAAGCGGTTTTCAGTTAATTTTTTTGTACCAAGTTTTGTACTTCCATAATCTCCTACATTACATAACGCTAATTTTGCTTGGTCTGCAGCAACTTCCATTTTCATTTTTTTAATCAAATTCCAAATTGTAGGATGCTTATGACCACAGAGCTTTGAAAAACGGTTATTCCAACCCTCTGTGGTATTGTTGGTGCGATGTCCACCTTTCAATGTTATTTCGTGTACATTCCACGTAGACGGTGGAAATATGGGGGGTATTTTACGCAAACGCAAGGACGAAGCAGTTCCTACTCGCCTATATGTACCATTTACGTAATAAAAATCAAAATAAAACAAAAGGTCTTCCGCACGAGGTGGTATATTTTCTTTCAAGCACGTCATTCCATCTAGCACTTTATCCAGGGGCAGAAAAGCTAAGCTATCGATCATACCACAATATTTTCTAAATTCACTTTCTTCTTTGTAAATGGTTTCTAAACCAAGTTTTTGTAATTTTCTATGAGTCGACTGACACAAATGATAAAAACACCCATGTATAGTAATGTGGTTTCCTAAAATATTTTTAGCGGCATTTATTACACCTAATTCAAAATCCAAGTGTAAGTATCTTGGAGCTGGATACATATCGCGAGTTTTACATTCATTTATTATAATATTAAACATTTCCTCGTATGTAACTTGAGTTTTTCGCTCAAGAATACAATAAACAGCTGTAACAAACACTGATTTTTTTTGTACACGTATCACATATAATTGTTTAAAAAATTCAGGAGCCAGGCCAAAGTTTCCATCGCTATACCATGTATCCGATTCAGCTAGTAAGGACAATCCTGTATTGGTGGCAAACATAATAATCCTTCCACTGCAGGTATTTGGGCCGTTATCGTAAAGTAAAAATCTTTCTTGACCATATTCTTTATAATCACCTATTAAATTTTAAATGAAATAAGTACCTATATGTTTTAAAAATCAATTTCTATTTTAATAATGTACAAGTGCGTAACATTGTCAGAGATAGGAATTTTATCCAAAAAAATTGTTCGTACATTTTTTATAGGTTTTTAACTCGTGATAATAATATTAGAGCTCTCATTTCTAAACATTGTACGTTAACTTTTACAATATTTTTATTTTTAAGCAAGATGTGAGTATGTAAGATATTGAAATTCAAAAATACTCATATATCTTGCTTAAGAATTAAGCGGTTTAAAAATAGTTTTAAAAATTTTAATTTACCTTCAACAATTATTTCTGACAGACATCTCGGTTTTGGTGGATTTGTATACCCTCTATGATTTCGAATAGATCTTTTCAAGTAATCTTCCTTTGGCAATTCGGCTAATACACTCTCCGGAACATTTAGTATGGCACTTGAAAAAATTTGACTAGGTGCGTCGTTAGTAATTTTGGCTTTTGCCTTCATAATTTTTTGAATTTTTACTGCAGATACCATGTTTTCATTCGCCTCGTGTACGTGATCATGTTCAATGGAAAGTAAAGTTGGACTATCTATATTTAAATCTGTTTTTAAAATACAGGGACACTTCATTGAACTCGATTTAGTACATCTCCAACGAATCATAGTATTACATTCTTTTTGAATGTTGTACAAATATCCACCGTATGCAATTTGAGGTTTTTTATTACTTTGAATCACTTCCATTATATATTCGCACTTTTAATTCAAAATAACCAAAATTGTATACGATTATAGCCAGATGAACGAAAAATACGTACTGAAGAGAATATCATACCTAACAGCTGGTATAGGTACCCAGTACCTATACACCTTTAATTGAAAATAATTACAACAATAACTATATGAACGAAAAAACCACATTTATAACAATAAAATGTTGTAGATACTAAGATACCCACAAAAGTTGCTAGATAGTGTCTATAATAAAATATAATACCTTCATCATTTATAAGATAAAGTCAAACGACAGTAAATTACTTTTATTGCTATATGCTTTAATCTTTTATATTCCAAATGTATATTTATACCTATATAGTGTAAAATATTTAGTAAAAGTTTTACGTTGGTTATTATTACAATTATAATATAATATAGATACCTAGGTATATTGTTTAAAAATTTAAAATTATAAAATGTCGACTATAATAAAAAAAATGATATGTATTTCGTAGGTACGGGGCTTTTTTTTCCTATGGCGGGGCTTTTTTTACCGTATTTTTTTTCTGGGGCTTTTTTTTCCGGGGCTTTTTTTTCCGAATACCCATTTCTTCTACCTGCTCCAGTTTTTGACTACCTATGTATATGTCAGCTTTTACTTTCGGGTCTCTGGCACAGACTAAGATCTTCGTTTTTGTACTATTTATTTTCATTTCTGATGTTCTAAGCATTTCATCCATTTCTTCAACTGTACGCTGTATTTCACCTTCACTCTCTGCTATTATCACAATGTCATCGGCAAATCGTATCATTGAAACGATTTCTCCACCGACTCCACCAATTTTGATTCCAATATTTAATCTTGTTATAGCTTTGCTTTCACTATATTTATGACTTTTTCGATGTAGCAGTTAAAAAGTGGTGGTGATAACGTACACCCTTGTCGGACTCCTTTTTTATTTGAGCGTTAGTTTGAAACTCCAGATATCTGTAAAAAAAATGTGGTGTAATTTTTTTTATAGAACTTTTTGTCAACATAACTTTTTTTTTTAACTACTGCAGTCTATCATTGTGTAGTTCATATTAGAGTTAATTACAAATTGTAATTTTGAACCGTACACATACTAAAGTCTCAGAAGTTCAGTTAAAAATGTGTCCATAGTCCATACTAATAGATCTTAGAACCGAACTATACATGCAAAGTCCAGTTTAGTTTAAGATCTGAACCAATCATTAAAATATCAATAATATGTCCTGTCACCAAAATATTCACCACATAGTTCTTTGTCTATATTTAAAGTTTCATAAATATCGGCTCAAACAATTATTTTAATACGCGTTCAATGTTTGTATTTTTAATGTTTTCAAAGACATCAATAATCTCGAGAAGGGGAGAAAGAGAGATTATACATTTATACGATGACACGAGGTACCACCAACCGTTTTAAAAGTAAATTGTGGGTATGACATTTGATTACATCTACTTAAAACGTACAAATAAACTTAATATTATTTAATTTTTAATGTACCTATCTATAAAAATTTAATAAAAAAATATTTACTATTTAGCTGTACATTTACCTTAAATTATATATTTAAAACCTATAACGTCCTTATCTATTTTATTGTGCCACCAGCTAGACACCTAGTGTAGTAGTAAGCTCGGAGGAACTTTTTCTTAAATTTGAAGAAAAAATGTAACTACTTTTAATTATGTGTTACAATTTCGTCGTTTTTGATACTTCTGAATTTCTGATAAAGAAATAAAGTGAAGAATGAATTAATATCGGTACAAACTACAAATATAATTATAAATATTGGAATAATGATTGATAATGTATTTTCGGATATCTACAGCCCGACAGCCGTAGTATCAATTAAATTTACTATAAATATCACACTCACAAGATTATATCCCTACTTTTCGAAAGTCTGTTAGACCGACCGATAACTAAAATTATAAATATGTCGTTAAAAAAATATAGTTATCTTTATTCTTTACATAAACAAGTAGACAAATGTACATTGTGTACAATACACATTCATGTTGAATATTTGCGTTACTTGAGGTTTCTGGTCTTCAATGATTTATACTTTCAATTCTATTTACATAAAATTTTATTTTATTATTTGTTATTGATGCTATTTATTATTACCAATACAATGATAAATACGTCTCGTTTATTTCAATTGCTGACTGATCTAAGACGGAATAAAGAGGCTTTAAAGTTTTTAAATTATCAACCTCAGCAAACTTTCTTTTGGTCAACTAAGGATGATACTTTATGGATAGAAATTTTAAATACTGAGTATAAAGCTCATAAAACTCAAGGTAGGTTGTATAATTTATGTAGACACTAGACAGATAATAATTTTGAACATTGCATTTCAAAACTCCAACCTTTATTATAGGTCTTAATTATAAATTCATCAATTAGGTAGGTACTATAAGAATAGGTACACAATATTATATCATTGATTTAATAATTGTATGGCTAGTTTCGTGGTCTGTTTCTTAGAAACTGCTATGTACCTCTTCTACCTACAGGTAAAATATTAAATATTTGGATTTCGGTACATAATTTAATATCTTATTTAAACAAACATTTTTAGTTTTGTAATTCAATTACAACTATATAATATTATTTATAGACATAGGTACTATATAAAAAATATTTTGAAATTTTAACATGCATTAACTAATCTTTTTCTTAAAGTCTAATACTAACACAGTAAAAATATTATTTACTGCTAATAATAATACCTTAAAGACATAGTCGTATTAAAGGAAATTTCAACATTTGTCCACTAAACTGATAACACAAGATTTCTATAATATAACCCAATACATAATATATGTCTGGCATACTGTAATAGTGTGTAATACTAAATACTGTAATGTATAGGTTGTATATTATGAAAAAAAATAAAAGAGTGAGAAAAAAAAGCGAGTGTCCAACGCTATATCATAAATATTCTTTTTATTAATTACAATAATAACTTTATGTTACTATACACAATAAATATTTAAAAACATTTATGTATTTCTAAATGTATAATATTCTGAACTTTTAATTTATCCTATAGATCCACATGTTCGAATCGCAGGACTGCCAGAAGATGTAAAGGCGGCTAAAATGCAAGTGATGAGTGTATTGGATGATCGAGTGAGAATATTTTCCGTTACCTTGAACAATGTATTTAATTACTCAAAAATAATCATATTATATTATATCTAGAGCAATCGCGTGACAATGAAGCTAGATCTTAGTTACACTGATCACTCACATATTATCGGTCGTGGAGGTCTGACCATTAAACAAGTGATGGAAAACACTGGTTGTCATATACACTTTCCAGATTCAAACAGAACAAGCTTATTAGAAAAAAGTAATCAAGTTTCTATTGCTGGAAATTGTGGGGCTGTAGAACGGGCTAGAGCTCGTGTCCGAGTAAGTACTAAGTTATACATTATGACATCCATAAACTTTGAATTTTTGAACTATTATTATTATTTAAATGTATAACTATGAAACTATGAAGGATCATAAATTAAATGTTGGATATTTTCTCTAGTAAAGAATGTAGGTAATATTGGTAACAAGGAAAACAAAAATATATTTGTGAACTGTGTTTGTTAGGAGTGTTAGGATCAGTTGACAAGTATTTTGAATTGTTGAAGTATCATTTAAAAAATGCAGGGAAATATCTGGAATTAAGAATATTCTGCCATAGGAAGGAGGCGAAAGGTGTTATACTGTTATCTGTTTAACAAAAATATTGATAAATTTTTGTTTTTAGGAATTGACTCCGTTGATATTTTGTTTTGACTGGCCAAACATTGGGACCGTTCAAAATTATCAAGATCCATCTAGTCAATTCCCATACATTGGCTCTATTCAAGAAAATTTTAATGTTCATGTTATGTTTCGTACTAGACCAAAGCTTCATTCGACTATGGTTATGGTTAAGGGCCACGAATGGGATGTCGTGAGAGTGAAAGAAGCTACTATGCAACTTATAACTCATATGTGTGGAAACCTTGCAGTAAGATATTAAATGTTATGTTAACTAAGAATAAATTAATAATGAGGATAAAATTATGTTGTATCACACAATCTAATTATAATATAATATATTATATAATATTATTTGAATGATAAATTAATAGGTATATATATAATATATATATATATTTAATGCTGAAATACAACATATCACACTAGCTTAAACAATTTATTAAGTGGTATAATATTAGATGATTGTTTTTAAGTATGAAAGTAGGGTAATTCTTATTATTTATTTTATTGTTACGTTTTTTGATTTATACATAAGGTTTTAATGATATAACAAATAATTGTTTTCTTTTTTTTGAACACTTGTATTTTGGTTACAGCATGTGATCCATAAGTTTTAAGCTGTACATTTTGTCATCTAAAAATCTTTAATTTCTAATTAAACTATTTTGAAAATAAATGTTGTAACTTTTAATAATTAATAAATTACTCCTTCATATTGAAGCCACAGATAGTTGAATACTTAGTTAAAAATGTTGTTGCTGTAGTTGAAGTTTTTTTTTTTTTTTTTTTTTTATTTTACATATGCACATACACAATCTATACATTTTGAACAATAAGCGTATAAGATAAGAGTAATAAAAACATGGATTGCTTGAGGAAGAAGCCACCCATTAGTGGCACTTGCTTTGGTTGAAGTTTTAATATTTAAAAGTGGCTAAAGTCTACAACTCAGTAACAAGCTTGACAAGTTTAAATTAAATAATTTCAGTATACTTTTAAATGTTAATTAACTATTATTTTTATTAATGTGTCAATGAATTATATGTGAATAAAATTAATATAAAATAACAATATTGTCACAATTTTAGAATCAAGTTTTAATACTTATGGTTATGGAAATATCTCCTCAACATCATAAAATAGTAATGGGGCCAGGCAATGAAACACTTAGAGCTATTACACGTCGAACTGGAGCCCAAATATTGTTTCCGGATGCTAAGGACCCAAATATACCTTCCATTAAAAAAAGCAGTGTTACCATCACTGGGCATATACATAATGTCTACGCAGCCCGTCAAATGCTTATTGTAATATTTTATTCATATTCTTCTAAATTTAAATAAATAAATATTTATAGACGGAATTTTTTATTTATAGGGATCACTACCATTGCTTCTTATGTTTGACATTCCACAAGACGAAATGGTATTAACCCACGAACAAATTGACAGTGTAATGCAACGTTTAGACATATATATATCGCTTCGACATAAAGCTAGTCAAAATATATACACCGTTTCAATAAAAGGTTTTGAAAGATCTGTTGGTGAGTGTTTAGTAGAAAATACATTTTTTATTTTAAATTTGTTTACTTGTGAAATTATTTATAAATAATCAAAGTAATTGAATATATTGATACATTTTTTGTAACCAAGTGAAGTAGTTTTAATAATTTGTGTACACATCATTTTTGATATTCTACAACACATAGGTAATATACTTTTTATTATTTTTATAGGAAACATTTATGAGGGTAGAAAGTGTTTACTAGGTGGTACTGGAGAAATAATAACACCTAGTATACCAAACACATATAATGTGTCAAATGAAAATCCATCATTTTTAGTTTCCAATGGAGAATTTTTCAGTGGAAATCGGTATTCAAATAAATCTTTTAACAATTTAGGCGGGTTTAATAATTTCACAAACTTCCCTGGATCAATTTCTACATCATGTCAAAATAGTGTAATTAATTTACCTTTGGTAAGCAACCATGGAAATATTTCTCAGATTAACGTTTTGGGCCCAAGAATACAACAGTTGGCTAACGATATAAAAATGGACAATTTATCAACTAATAATAATCACATTGGAAAACCAAGTAAATCATCATATACTATTATTTTAAACCAGTGGTTCTCAAACTTTCTTTTTGCAAACCTATGTGTATTATAGAACATTCATAATATCCCATTAATGGCGAAAAATATAACTTTAATATTGAATATTACAATATATTTACTTCAATATTATCTGGAATATTTTACCTTCCTACTTTATCTATACTCTGCATCCCACCGTTTGAGAATTACTATTTTAGATATTTTTTAATAATGCAATTTAATTTTACCATTATTTCAGCGTTTAATTATATTCAAGACTCAAATACTTCTCCAAATCAAAGTTTGTTGTCATCGTGTAATGAATTAGGTATTTTTATTTATAATTTAACAAAAACTGTTTAAATATTAAAATCTTAACTCTTAAGACAGAACTTGTGTACAGAACTTTTCAAGTAAATAAATAATTTTCTTTATTAGACTTAGAAATCTTTGAGAACCGTGCGCCTGGTTTTCGAAGACAGCCAATAACTTATGATTACCACAATTTACGGGTTGCTGCAACACAAGGTACATTTAAAGTTAAATTTTATAAAATTGTAATGTAATTTGCATTCTATATATTTAATAGTATCTCAAACTAAACCGAACCGATCGGAAATAAGAGTTCCAACATCTGTATGGTCTGGTTATGGTTTTAGTCAATCAAGCCCTTCAGCGATTTTAAAAGGACAACGAGATGTAAATTCATTTTTAATTATCTAAACTATTATTACTTAATAATATTATTATCTTGGTATTTATAGAACGAGCTAAATATATGGAGTAACTCTACACCTGAAATAAATAATGATATATCTGAACTGGCATCGATGGAAATGAGTAACCATCTTGACTCCACTCCTACATCGACTGTGTCTAAAATCACATCTTCTTCATTTGCTGATTTACCATCTCATTTGGCAATGCTTGGCTTAGATAAATATATAAGTAAGTTAGTTATTCAATTCAATAAAGTATCATTATATAATATGGTATGAATGTTTATATGTACTCTAGATTTATTTAAATCCCATGAAATTGATTGGACTACTTTCAAGACATTGACAGAAAGTGACCTACGTGAAATTGGTGTTACAGCCTTAGGAGCTCGAAGAAAAATATTGTTATCTATAGCAGGTGAGATACTATATTTTTCTTATAAATTAAAAACTTCAATTGCAAAAACATTTAATGCATTAATATATTTTTAATATTTTAATTTGTCCTAAAAATATGATTTTTATAGAATTTAAAGGCATTGAACTGTTCTTTTAAATGCACCTACTGTAATATAACATCCCAGTATGATTTTTTTTTTAGATTGTGTTAGGTTGTTAGGTATAACACAAAAAACACATTGTACCTAATATACTATTGTATAATTTTTAATTTATATTATTAAAGGGTTTTATTTATTTTATTTATGCTTGTAGAACTGAATAAAAGGTGTCAAGTTGGTGGATTATTTGGTATAAGCCCAGCTCCAGGTGCAGAAAGAAAAAGTCCTGCATCAAATAATAGTCCATCAGACACATGGTAAATTAACAAAATTATTAACTGTATGTTACAAAACTTCATATAATTTTTTTGCTGTCAAAAATTATAAATTATAATTTAAATTATTAAAAAACTCTAGAAGTTTAAAACTCTCAAACAATTCTTTCAAAATATATAGGTGCTAAACATATTATAATTATATAACTATCTTCAGATTTATTTAAAACATAACAGAATTTATAATATTTTAGTAACAATTACCCTTTATTTTGCCTTCAACCGATATTAGTTTATTATTATGTTGTAACCAAACATTTCACATGGCTTTTATATTACTACCTATATATTTGTTTACGTTTCAATAGCCTACCATTTTTTTTTAAAAATTATTCTAAAGTGTATTTATTTATCTCGAACTATACTTTGTGTTATTTTATTTCCTAAAAACCAAATAAATGTTAAATGTTTTTATGCGATTATCAATGTAATGGTTATGTACAATGTTTGTTTGTTACTTTTAAAAATCATCAATCGTTGGTAAAATTAGATAGACAAACCACAATTATTATAACAAATTTAGGAGAAATTGATTTATGATATTTTCAAAACCATTTATTGTATCCATTGTATTGTATTTCATACTGTTAAAATTGAGTTCTATATTAAATTATTATTATTATTTTTTGTTGTTATATAGAATAAGTATTATTACTATTAAATATTATTATTATAATTATTATTATTATTTTATAAACTAAAAGTGGTGTATTATTTGTAAGCCTTTGTTTGGTATAAAAATAAAATATGTTTTTATATATTATTATAAATACCTATATAATAAACAAATTGCCTTTAATGTTTTATTGATTTCGAAATGTTTCTAGAATATATTACAGTACCCTATAGGTACAATAGAATTAGGACTAGGTATACTAATTTATCTTTCAGTTATTGCAGTCTAAGCTGTTGTGTCAATAGTGAGCATGAATTAAAATGTAATTAATTATTAGATATTAAATTTTAATTAATTGTTGTGACTAGCGATTAGTATTGTCATATGATATGGAGCTTCTGGTACTTACCATAAGTGAGCTATACAAGAAAGAAGGCTTGCAAATAAAGTCAAGAAAAAAAGGTGGCCACATTCCGCTTTGCTGTAAGTTAGATATCTAGAGGAATCACTGTAATGGATGTGTTAAATTTTAATTCAAACAAAAAAATGATTCTGTGCAAAGATGAATTCACTCTCTTCAAAATTTTCACTCAAAATAGGTTTTCAACAAAATCAATTTTGGTTTTTGGTGAAACTCTTAAAAAAATAACTATAGGTACATGAAATTTTCACTGAATATTTATGTTAGAATTTTACACTATACAATTTAAAAAATATTTTGACTCATGTTAAGCTATCTATAGATATATGACATTTTTAATTATTATTAGTTTTTTTTTTAAATTGTGTCGATAAAAAAAATGTTCATCTGAAGTTTGAATTTTGACAAAACTCGTAAACATAACTAATATATGCAATATTTTTAGTTAGAAATTAATGAAAAATTTTCTTTTTATGTCCAAGATTTGAAAATTGAATACAAGATTCCTCATAAATCATAAGTTTGTCAAGCTTTATCAAAAAAAAAAAAAATGTTTACCTAAAGGCAAATTAAATTTTTATGAGTGTTTGAAGTTCAATTTATTACAACATTGGCTTTTCACTAAAGATTTCTCGTGGAGCGATTTTTTATTTTGTTAATTTGTTGTAATTCAAAAACTTAAGCCATATATGTTAATTTTATCATTTTCTGTAATTGATTAAATTTTCTAAATATTTTAACTCGTTTTGAGCCGATACGAATATTATCAGATTTTTTTTTTAGTTTTATTTTCTTTAAATATCAATATACAATATACTATCCATTGAGTAAAAGCTGTAAAATTTAATACAAGGCTTCTTGCACATCGTGCACATCGTTACAATATCAGTTTGAAAATATTAAAAAAATACATATTCAATATTTTTTTTATAAGTATCATTCTATTCAAAGTTCAAATTTCGACAACATTTATCATATTGAAAATTTATAAATTATTTTGCAGTTAAAAATGTATAAAATATTCAATTTTTATAGCTAAGGATTAACAGTTTTAAACAAGGTTCCAAATAAGTTGATCGTACTATAACCAAAAAATCTAAAAATGATATAAATACAGTTTTTTTATTGATTAAGTTCAAGTTTCGACGAAATTGGATATTTAAATATTTTAAACTTACCGGGTTACCGTATTATTAATAATAACAATATAAATGAATTCAAATTTTACACTATTCATTATAGTGACCCACTTGTAACCTACTGTACAATTGAGTGACATCCACTTCCCCCCCCCCCACCGGCCCCACCAGGATCCGACATTGGAAGGAAACATATAAATTCTCCCGAGTCATGTTTAAACTATATCACAACAAATTATTGACTACCTAGTTAAGTGTAGTACCTATACATCTGTTGACCTCACTGAGATAGATATTAGATAATATATTGTATACTGGAGGGCGGACTCACCTTTCTCTAAATGATAACAAAAACGAGCCATCAGAATTCCACTTCCCCCGCCATTGAAGGGTAAAACATTTAATTTTTACATACGATGGACGTGTAGTAATGATAATTTTAGTTTTATTGCCATATATATTTAATTATTTATCCACACGATTTTTATATAATTCTATATTATATTATATTATATAAACAATGAAAAGAAAATATGTTTTTATTTATATTGATATTCTAGTTATGTGTATTGTAAATTGTAATTATTTAATTTATATGCACTATTTAATGAATTTATATTTCAAATTGTGAATAACTCATGCCCCACACGAACGTACGAAAAATACATTTTTTTACTACAATAATAATTGGTATACTACTTATACTACTAGGTACCTACTAACTACAATTTTTTTTTTTATTATTATTATTATAATATTATCTTATCGCCGGACTCGGGGGAGGATTGCCTTTGCTTTGCTTTCCCGTCGAGCCGGCATATTTTATTAAACTAAATAAGCTCATACATTTTACTTATACTAAACATTTAACATTCATCAAAATAAATTAACGAACAGCAAAACATCATCATCAAGTATCAGGATCATCATTTTAACAATATTACACGTATGTACATTGCACCTGGAACGATTTTTAACCTATTAGCCATTATAGTTTCTTAGGCCGCTGTGTTCGCCCGCCGCCTTATAGACCTCTCGTTCTGTCTCTTTAGTCCCCAGGGTTAGTACCCATTCACGCTGCCACCAGCTACAAATATTTTTATCAACCATGTGCCTTGCCTCCTCGGTCCCACTTTCAAGTAATCGTCTTAATTCACTCCCTCCCTTTGCCACGAGGTGTATACCAGGGCGATGTTGGCGCCACCAGTATTGCCACCGTGGATACTTTATACGCACTGGCCAGTCTCCAGGCTATTGCCTATTGTGCGCAGTGGGCCTAACAGTAACTGTCTTTGGTTATGGAAGACTAGCGACTAGCTCCACACGGGAGATACAACAAAGCTCAATTAAAAGGTTGTCGGTTTTACTTGGGCCAATCATGGTGGAGGAAGATACAGCGATTAGGGCTTTCAAAGGAATTTCAAAATAACGTTTCCGAAATAGGATCATTAAATTTGTATTTTTGGCTTATCCTTACTATCGCGGCCTAAAGAACTTATAACGATTGCTATACTAATGATTTGATTTGATTAAAACCGATTTATGGAAGCTTGAAGAATTCTTTGATTACATATAATACTAGAAAATGATATTGAAAAAGATAGCTCATTTCCACCAACAATGTATACCGAATAATGAATATACCAGTAGTTAAGAACGGACAACTAATTGTTGTGAATCATTTCACTGCAAGTTCAAATTGAAACATATGTAAAATTGTGAAGTACAGACAAACGTAAAAAGTTGAAAAGATTTGTATATACTTCAGCAAATATGTGGTAGGTTCGGTTTTGATTAACAAAAGAGTTAATATGAGAAAACAATATATTTAAATGCAGTTTTTTTTAGAGTAATGAGTAAGGAAATTCTGATTAAACAGCATAAGATTAGATTTTTGTTTTCAAAAATTCAAAATTTAAAATTTTTAAAAGGTAATTCAGTTTTTTAAACTTCCAAGATAGTTTTGTTGATCATATTTTTTAAAACAGTTCTAAAAAAAAATTTTAAATTTAATGAAAATCGACCAAGTTAGATGAGCTAGTTATTATTTTGAATTTCTAAGAATAATATATAGTTATGTATACGGACCATACGGTATTTTCTAAATACAATTCGCATGCCTGCTTTAATCAAAAACTGAAACGCTGATTTTTTTTGTGATAATCTATTAATACCTATATATAATTATTAGTGAAAGCTTTCAGTTATAAAATTAAAACATTTCAACTTTTGAGAACCGATATTTTATATGTCAAAATTCATCATTATCCCAAAAAAAATAATAGTTTTTTAATTTCAATAGTAAAATATCTATTTCGATCTGTCAAAATTAATACTTACCTAATTAAAGTTTTGATTTTAATAGAAATAACAATAACTGTGTCTTACCGTTTACTGAACATTGAAACTGGTTACCTAGGTACCTATTATTTTTAAGTATTTTAAGTATCATGAAGTGAACCTAAAATTACGAAATGGCACAAATAGTCGTGGCGCCCTGGTCTATGATTTTATCTTGCAGTCATTAATGTAATTTATAATAATAATACTTACCCATATCTCAGTTTTGAAAATTATAATTAAAGTTATTCACTTGTGTTATTCCTTTATACCTATTAGTGTCGTAGGTATAGTCGTACTGTCGTCTTTAGCTATAACTTTTTTGTTTTGTACCTATTTTGTTAAACACTTAAAAATAACTCATACTTTCTCAGTACATAATTGCATCGACATGGTGAAATGTTACTACCAAAACAACGAAAGTCATAGGCAAGCGGCTTATAGCTATAGAATTGAGTATCCCGATCGTAAGAAACCAACTGCGTTCCTATTTTTATTAAAGCTTGCGAATCGTATTTAACTAATGCCATATGAATAAGTAGCATAACTACTATTCTTAGAAATTCAAAACAATAACTAGCTCAAACTTGGTCGATTTTCATTAAATTTCAATATTTTTTTGTGGGTCTTTATCTAATGTTTAGTGTTAGAAGTAAGAAAATATTTTTATTTCACATAATTTGTTTATGATGTGGTTCGAAGGAATGAAAAACAAAAAATAAAATCATACATCGCGTAAAATAATTAATCGTCATTCTACTATTAGAGCGGCGATCAGCTTTTGCTTGTCGACAATTTTTTTTTTTTTAACAAAATTCTTTATTACACTATCTGTTACAATTAGAACAATAAGCTTAAGTGATAGGTAATAACAAAACAGACAGAAGAGACTGAATGAAGAGGCCTCCCATCGGAGGTAGGTACTTCAACATGAATATAAATTTAAATTTAAGGTATTAATCCTAGGATAATATTAGTAATAGTGATAGTGCAGTGAATACATAATAGTTATAAGTAACAAAGATTATATAAGTTGTAGTGTTACATTTTTTTTTTTTTTTTTAAATTATAAAAGTAGGTTACGACACCATTGCCTTTTTAATCTTTTGTGGGGATTTCCTGGAATAGTTGCAGATGATAGTTGGACAATAAGGGGATTGGAATGATGTGTTAATTTGTTATTGAATCGTTTATAGTGGAGCTTGGCTAGTTCAGTGACGGTGGGTAAATTGAAGTCAGAATGAAGGGTATTATTTGAAACATAGAAGGGAGCTTTGGAGATGACGCGAAGGACTTTGGATTGAAACCTTTGTATACGGTTTGTATTTGATACTTTGGCTGAGCCCCATAGTTGCAAACCGTAGGACCAGATGGGTCTGAGTAGTAGTTTATACAGCAGTAATTTAGTAAGTAGTTTAATATTTTTAGAAGTTAGGAACGGCCGAAGAAGACGAAAGCGATCGTTCAGTGTTCGAGTTTTATTTTTAATGTGAGCTGACCAGGTAAGTCGACGGTCAATGTTGACTCCAAGGTAGCGTACACATTGGGCAGTGGGGAGGGGTTGGTTGTTAAGGAGGAGGGTCGGGCACACTCCTTGCCGAAGCGTAAAAGTACAATGGATCGATTTAGGCTATGGTGATGGTTAACGACTATCATCACTGGTCGTGAGCTTTGCAATGATTTTTTCCTACTAACTATCAAGATATTCGATATTGTAAACATAACAATAAAAGAAAATATTTAAATATTATTCGTTAGGCTGCGTTAGGTTAGGCAAGGGTAGGGTAAAATATTATATCCTAACTAATTATCATAATTTTTAACCACGGTGTTAAAGGCGATCGGGTAGTGTTGTACCAGTATAATTAAAAACTTTGAATACCGCCAACCTTAATTAATTATATCTTTGATACAAAATATTATAAAAATTAATTTTAATATATTATAACAAAATATTAGTATAAAAATTAATTAGGATCGACGGTATATGGGATTTTTTTCTTATTTTTTTTTCTCACTCCTTAAAAAGTATTTGTCCGCGGTATCCAACGATTCCTTTCAAAATTTTTTTTATCAATTTAAATATTAATGGTTCTTATATATAAGTACATTTGTTAAAATTTAACAATACCATGCAGCTATTATACATATAGTGCCATATTAATTTTTTTCTTAATTGTTTTTTCTTACTCCTTAAAAAGTATTTGCCTGCAGGCTCCAACGTTCACTTTGAAACATTTTTTTTATCAATTTATATATTAATGATTTTCTTCCAGAGATTTGTTAAGCATGAACAACCTGCAGGTGCCATATTAATTTTTTTCTAAATTTCATTTTCTAACTCCTTAAAAAGTATTTGCCTGCGGGCTCCAACGTTCCCCTTCTATTTTTTTGTAAATATTTTTAAATTATTTATAATTTATAAGCCAATTTTTTAAACATTAACAACCTGGTGCTATTTAAATTTTTTTTCGTGCTCCTTAAAAAGTATTTGACTCTAGGCTCCCATGTTCCTCTTCCA
Organism: Nasonovia ribisnigri; assembly: GCA_027563435.1. Classification (NCBI taxonomy): domain Eukaryota; kingdom Metazoa; phylum Arthropoda; class Insecta; order Hemiptera; family Aphididae; genus Nasonovia; species Nasonovia ribisnigri. The sequence goes on from JANEHU010000446.1 coordinate 168,273, forward strand.
AATTATTTTTTACCAATTTAAATCCTATAGATATTTCTAAAACAATCATTTAGATATCGACCACCTGGTGCTATGTACATTTTTTTCTACATTTTTTTTCTTGCTCCTTAATAAGTATTTGTCTGCGGGCTCCAACGTTCTCCTCCAAATTTTTTGTCACTCCTTAAAATGTATTTGATGTGGACTCCCACGTCCCTCTTCGTAATTTTTTTTTATGAATTTAAATGCTATAAATATATTTCTAAACCATTTTTTTTTAAATATCAACAACTTGCAGATCGATGCATCTATGTAATATAATTATAAAATTCGTATCCGATAGTCCTAGACGATAAATTGACGTGTATTCTCATTTATTACTTGAAGAAGTCGGCGGCACAATTAAATCCCTTCATGTGAACTTGAAATACTACATACCTATATTATTATCTGTGCTATAAATTATATTTTGGAGTGTAATAATATGTAGGCATACCAAAATGTTTTCAGACTCTAGTGTTAACCCAAAATACTTTTTCATTTTTCATTTCTCATTACGTAACGTGACTTTCTGTGAGAAAATATTATCGATCTTCCAATACAGGGGGGCTCAGGGATAAGAGAATCATGAGCCGCACAATAATAAAATGAAAAAGCTGGGAAGAAAATAATATATATAATGAGCTGCATTATTATCGACAGTGAACAATATATATTGGTGCAAATGCAATATCTGGAAGGAAACATTCAGTACCTAATTTGGGTTTTAGCCAGTCTTGTAAAGAATACTTTTGAAAAGTATTTATGGATATTTACAAGTACTTTTTTTTTTTTCAATGTATTTAACCTTTTAACATTGACCTTATGTTCTTATAGATAAATTTAATCGTTAGAATAAGAATTTTTTAGTCTTTGTTGTATGTACCATCAAATACTTTTACTTAGGAGTCTAAAAATATTACAATATATCAATACACAACGATGAACTAACTGTCTATAAATCAAGAAGTTATACAATTTGTATTATTTTATTTAAATTTGGCGTCCCTGCGCATAAAGTAAGACGAAAAAAGTATTTAAAAATAGATAGTATTTAATTTTAAATACAGATACTTTCAAAGTTTCAAAAAATACTCAAGTACTGTGCACAATAGTACTTTTTTGAATACTTTTACTCAAGTACTTTACAAGACTGTCTATGAGTAAGAACTATCTTGATATTTTAGATTCTGAGCGGAGTGATCTGTAGTCACAATTTTTTTTTATAGGTGATCAAAGTTCAAATTTTTACAAAATACGTAAAAATGACGAAAATGTGCAATTTATTTTGGGTAAGAAATTCATAAAAAATGTTCTTTTTAAATCTAAGGTTTGAAAATGTGATACGAGAATCCTTATAAGTTTGCCTAATTTTATCAATGAAAAAATGTTTATAAGCAAGTCAACATAAATTTTTATGAGCATTTTAAGTTTAAATTTTTACAAGATTAGATATTCACTCGATTTCTCATGTAGTGATTTTCTTATTTTGTTGCACTTCAAAAACAAATAACTGTAGATGCATGAAAATTTCACTGAATGTTTATATAAGCTATTTCTATACTACATCTAATTTTTAATATATTTTGACTGTTTTTCAGCTTTTTATGGACGATTTCAATTTTCAAATTTTTTAGTTTTTTTTTCTATTAATATCAATAAAATTTTATTTGTTGGGCCAAAAATAATGAAAATTTAATACAAGGCTCCTGATATATTATTACAATAGCAATTGAAAACTATTGAAAATACATATGCACACATTTTTTTTATAATCATTTAAAGTTCGAATTTTGACAAAATTCATCAAAATCTCGAAAATGATCAATCATTGTAATTAAACAACTATAAAATGGTCAGTTTTTATAACTAAGAATTGAAAATTTAAAATAAAGATTCTAATAAATAGTACATACTGTAATCAAAAAATCTAAAAAATATTTAATCACAGTTATTTTTTACAGACATTTTAAGTTCAAATTTGGACGATATTACATATTAAAATCAATTTTAACGAGTAAAAGTATATATTATAATATTTTTATAGCATCACTGATAATTTTATGTTAATAATTAAATAATATGAATAATATTAATTCAACTTAGCAGCTACCGTAAAACAACAATATCAATATAATTTAAAATATCCTAGACTGACATACCGACCCCGCTCAGAATCGTTTTTCGTATACAATGATATATATCATTGAATTCAAATTTAATACCATCCATTATACAGTGATCTACTTGTAACCTACTGTACAGCAGAGCGACATCCACTTGACTCCCTTTTTTTCAATTGCTTTTGTAACAATATATATCAAGAGCCTCGTATTAAATTGTCATTATTGTTGGCCCAACAAATAAAAATGTATTGGTATTTATATAAAAAAAAAAAACTAAAAAAAAGGGGGTCAAGTGGATGTCGCTCTGCTGTACAGTAAGTTACAAGTAGATTTCAATTGGAAACTGAAAATGTCCGTTAACAGCTCAAAATAAGTCAGAATATTTTGAAAATGCTATGGTGTGTAGAAAATGCTTATATAAACATTCAGTCAAAATGTCATGTATCTACCGTCATTTCTTTTAGAGTTATACCAAAAACCAAAATCAATTTTGTCGAAAATTGGTTTTCTGTAAAAATTCACGTTTTTCCTTAATTTTTCATTTGTTTTTCACGGCGCTTTTGTAAACTACTGTGCAATTTTAACTTTTGCCCCCCCCTCCCCCCAAAGTACCAACTAGATTCACTTTCTTATCAGAAAAGGTACTATTGAAGAAAATCGAAACATTTCTACGCTCCTAAAAGGCGATGACAGACACACAAAAATAAAAAAAAAACACAAATCATTGTAAAATCAATACATTAATCGCTCCGCTCAGAATCTAAAATAAAAAAAAAACACACATCATTGTAAAATCAATATATTCATCGCTCCGCTAAGAATCTAAAATTATATGTTTTATTTAATTTGCAAATTCGATTTGTCATGTTTACAGAATTATTTCCAATTTGAAGATAAGTATATACATTTTTTTATTACCTAGTAGTTTAAACATTTTAGATTATGATCTGAGCGGTGAATGTTTTGATTTTACAAGGATGATGATTTTTTAAATTATTTTTTTGTATCTGTGATAAGAGATTTCTTTGCCTACCATCTCCGGACCATTTTATAAAAGTAATTCAGCTTACCGGCTACCGTATTAATAAGTAATAACAATTAATAATATAAACATAATATAAAATATCCACATTGACAAACTTTGTCTCAGCTCAGAATCGTTTTTTGTATACAATGTTATTATATCATTAAATTCAAAATTAATACCATCCATTATACATAATATACAGTGACCCACTTGTAACCTACTATACAGCAGAATGACATTCACTTACCTGCTTTTTTTTATATTATACTAATAACTGGGTATATTAATATTATAATAAAAACTGAAAATATTAAAAAAAAAAAAACGAAATACAATTATTTGTTTTTGGAATAACATGGAATAATATTAAAGTTCATGGAAGAAATCCTAATTACATTGTGTTGGTGGCACTGAAATATAGATGGGTCATCTGTGTTTGTCGGTCAGTCGGTGATGAATTGTTGCTGAGAAAAATTCTATATTTTTTTTGCTAAAAAACAAAAATCCGAGTCTATGCCTAAACCGGAGAATAGTTTTTGTATATTCAAAATTCAACCAAAATAACTATTGTGTCAATGAGTGAACTAACAATTAAATAATTATTACCTTTCATAAAAGGTGTTTTTGTATAGTACTCTTATCAGTAATCACCATCAATCATTACGGTTCGGATATTGTAAATTAATCAACATTTGAGGTATTTAGTATTTATTTATTGTTTCTACATTAATTTAATTTACTTATTTAGCACAACGCAAAATGATATTCTTCCAATTAACTATGAAACTTGGTACTTAAAAAAATAATTAACTTGAAAAAATATTGTAAAAATTCGAAATTCTTCATTTTAAACATTTTAATAACTTAAATATTAGCCATGCTGACAGACGTTTTTTGTTAATAATTGATTATTTGGGATGTTATATGTATAATCAACGATTAAATCATTAGTTATTTCTGATAAAGCTTGACAAAGTTTAGGTACATTATGAAAGCATGTCATATAAATACAATATTTGATGCCTTCTTTTGAAATTTAGTTTTTCATTTAATTTATTTTTATGCAGTTATCTGAATAGTTAAACATTTTATCTAATTAATAGCTTTACAAATTTTTAATTTTAAATCATTATATTTACACATGTAGTTAGTATACCACTTAAAGATAAAATTTAGGAAGTATTGTTTAGTTAAATTGGCTTCAATAAACTTGGATTCCTAAATCTAGTCTTAATTTACTATAAGTACATCATGCTTGCTATATTACGGTTAAGAAATAAAATAAAATTTAATTTCTCATTTTAGATAATTTTAATATTTATATACAATTTTCTACAAGAAATTAATCTAAAATGATTATTTCAAATATAGTATGCAACCAAACATTCAATGTATACAGTAGTATACATCTGTAAAAAAAAAATACTAATTACTTCTTTAACATTATTGAACTAAATAAAGAATAACCATCCTAAGTTATTCAATGCATAATATTATGTAGGTAATTATTTAATTTGGTACTCAAAATGTTGGACCACTTCAATATCAAGAATTATGATTCCTATTAAACCACCTAAATACACAAATGCATCTACTCTACAATTTCTATAATTAGTATCTATATTATTATTATATTAGTATTTGTTAAAAGAACATAACACTAGCATTTGTTTTCAAAGCAAAGAGAGTTGCTCTTTGGAAACAATATAAGATTATCAGTTATCTGTATAGTTTCATGTATTATTTTAAGTAGGTAGTAGCAAACTAAAGCAGAATATTTTTTTAATTCTAAATTTGTATGGAAGAATTAAGTGCAGTATTCCACTATCAACACTATAAAAAACAATAAATTCAATATTACAGTAAAATTATATTGTGTGTGAAGTTTATTGTAATCTATAAGTATTTAGACATTTAAAATGAAGAAGTTTATGTTTTTATGATTATGATTATTAGTTGATAATGTTGATACTTTATTTAAAGTGTCATACATGTATAAATGTTATGTTGATGTATATATTTACAACACAAATTAGGTTGCATAAGAAGAATATGGGTATCTTAGGTATTTAATTTAGGCTATTTAGCTTATAAATTTCTTAATGGTTTGATTAAAATAATAAATTATATACATAGGTATCAGTGGCGTGCCCAGCTGGTAAGCCTGGTAGACCCGGGCCGGATGTCACGCGTTTGGGGGAATTTTTAAAACTTGCAATGTGTTTGGGCAATTTAGCATAATGCGTTTATCCTGTTTTCTGGGTAATTATTTATAATTATTATTAGTTATTATTAATATAATATCTTTTACATCATTAACTGTACCTATATAAATTAAAATAATTATAACTGGTCCTGTCCTATATTTTGATCCTGGGCACGCCTCTGCTAGATATTTTAAAATACTGCTTGAGACTAATATGTTAGTACTTTTAAAAAGAGGGTTGTATGGTATCTAGTGTCCACGTGTTATACAATTATGCAAATCTTAATGTGTTGTGAATGGTATATTAAAAACTGATAACAGGATACTTCATTCACATATTACGTTGTGTCTGTCTTAGTTAAGTATAATATAATCCATTTAATTGTGATTTTTAACATTAAAGTGAATTCATCTTTTATACAATTTAAAGGTAAAAATATTATTAAAGACCTCGCGTGGTATTTTTAATATTTTAATTTTGAAATATAACTTATGATAATTTTAATATATATTTTTATTCTAGTATTTAAAATGATTTAAACTTGCTTCAAAATTAAAATATCAAAAAAACCCTTGATAATATTATTTTTTAAATTCTTATAGAAGTTGAAATTCATTCTAATGTTAAAAAAAAATGATTTAGTAAAATTGATTATCTATTCTGAACATAAAATGTCTTGTATATACATGACGTAAGTAGGTATAACATCCCCTTAAAGCTAGTAAAATTTCATTTCAAATAGTCAACAACAGTGGCGTAAATTCAGTTTTTAATAGAGGGGGGCAAAAATTGTGACCAGCCCAAATGGGTAACTTAAAGAACAGCCGTTCGCAAAGCACATATTTAATTTTTATATTATGTTCCTTTTCCTTCATAAAATACATATCAACTTTCATGCACGTTTCCGCATACGACTAAATATAAATATGTTCCATCTATTAATTAATAATTACCAATTTATCATTGTGACAATAATTTCTTAGTGCCTTAAAAATATAATATTTTCTCAACATTTTTTAATATAGGCATGTTTTTGTTCTAATAAAATACAAGATAAAGTATTAAAGTAACATTTAGGAGCGATATAACAGTGATAACAATAAATAAGTAGCCTAGGTACAAATTTTTTAAAAAGTATACAAAATATGCGCATCATTCTAAGGAAATGTGCGATAGCAAAAATGGTTAATCGAAAACAACCGGCCAATTGAGCTGCGTTTAAAATCAAACAGGGGCAAATGCCCACCTTGTCTCCCTCCCAAAGAAAACACTGGCCAACAGGTAATAGTATTTTCACACAAATTTATTTAAAAATCACTGCCTAACACATTTAATGAACAATATTTCTTGAGATTTTTTTTTTGGGAGTGATAGGGTTTAATTATAAGGAATAACAATATTTTACTAAACAAAAAAAAATTATGCAATTATAAATACATGGGAGTGTAAGGCCCCAAATAAACTTAAAAGGATACTCATGTAAGTTCTTACACAAAATGTAGAAATATATGTATTTATAAACTTTGTATGTTAAGTAAAATAACAAAAAACTAATTAATTTTTTGTTTCAATCAGACTTAAGTCTGTAGCTAATGTGATTAAATATTGTTTTTTGTTGAAAGTTAAAAAAAATAATTTCTAAGCAGAAATGAATGATGTGTTATTTTTTTATAACTTTGTATAACTTTTTCTAGTACAAAATAATTCCTAATATTTAAAAAATAAAATAAATAGTATAACTTAATAGGTACTTGATATAATAAAATATAGTATTCTAACTATAAATAATAATAATTAAAACAAATGAATATTTATAATTTCATAGCTCTGAGGTCGAGGATTGGATTTATTGGTTTTGCAATGTTAAAAAATGTCATTGTTGTTATGATTTTTTGGATCTAATATTTTCAACTTTAAATGTTTTAAGTAACAAATTGGAATTAGGTAGTTGGTAGTTGAGGAGGCAAAAGTAATCGATGTTCTAATTAAAATAATTAGGAAAATCTATCAAAAAATAGCGGAAAGTGGTAATAATTCGATAACTACCACTTATTGATAAAATAAGTTTTGTTGCATTTCAAAAATAAAAATTTCACCAAACTATTTGATTTTTCTTGACATAGGTACCTAAACCTAATACATTTTCAACATATTTTTGCTCATTGAAATTTTTTTGTTTTTATCTGTAAGATTATAGATATTGTAATTGAAACTTTTTGCAAAGACGTATATTATTTTTTTCTATGTACAATGCAATTTTCAAAATATCTAGACTAATTTTTATCTATACACCACGATCTTATATTCTTATTCACACTATTTCGTCGGTGTTGACTTCTATAATTTAATTACGATGATATATTAGTTATTATTATGTAATGTATGCCGTGTTTTTGGCACAAATAAATTCATAGAACTAGTAATAATTAGTCTAATCATAGAAAAATAAATTATTAGACGTAATATAAATATATATTACAATCTTTAGAAATAAAGGCTACGATCCGTCTCCGTGGTTGTAAATCATTTTTCGTATGCCATTAAACTGCATTTGTTTATCATTAAATTCGAATTTAACAGTTCTATTAATGTGACCTACTCAATGATACACACGAAACTTTTACGATACACTATTGACTTCTCTGGATGTTAAGAAACCTATTGTTTTAAATTTTAATATCAAATTTGTAAAACAATGCATTTTCACGATTTATTTTTTTGCAATAATAATAATTTTTCAAATCAATCTCAAATTTACTTAGTTATAAATTATTAACTGGGTCAAATTTAATATTTGTTAATTTTTGAAATTTCTTTTACCTATTTAGAAATTTCCCACCTACCTAGCTGCTTGGATGGTTAATTTACATTATACAGAACCGTTTTTATTGTTTTGAATATTCCCGCATATAATTTGCTTTTTAATGTATCTGATTTTACTACCCCCATAATCAAAATAACTACAGTATCAATTTCTTGGTGCTAATAAAGTAATGAAAATGTAATAAGGCTCTTAAAGCCTGGAAATTGATGGGAGGAGCCATATTCTGACTTTGTATTGATCCTTTCTGTTGTGTGTATACAAATGCGTACAGTAGTCACACCCTAACCATACTCCTACGCGATATTTTTTTGCCTGTATAATAATATATACATCGCTTATAGCTGTATTGGAAAAACATTTAGTGAATATATTTTGTGTGTTGTAAATTATTAATATATCAGTATTCTCGTATAGAATAATAACTCATTAGATACAAATATACAATTAACATTTTTAGTAAAGATATTTAAAAGATATTGTAGGTACCTTTTAGTTATTACATATAACGATATAAGTATAATGTATCCTAACCTTGATAGGTTATATCCCATAACCCTGGATTTAATTTTTGTATTTTTGAATATACAATTTAAAGGTTCTTAAGTTCTTTATATATGTTTATTACCAATGAAGTTGTCTTTGAAAGCACAATGTTACTTGAAAAATTTTATTTTTTTCGATTTTCTTTGTAGGTAGTTAATTAGACCGTACCAGATGTTTTAAGCTGGTAAAATAAAAGTTTTAATCAAAATCAATATACTGCCTTGTTACAATTCGTATAATAATTATTTTAAAAACGACTACAGAATTAAAAATCCATTTTTTTTTATTGAACAAAATATTATATTTACGTGTTATACAATGAGTAAATTGGATGGGGGTTTATTTACGCGGAAGGGAAATCGCCCATTGACGGCAGCCCGTAAAAAATCTATGCGTAAAATTATGCAACACATGTGTACAGATTTAACAAATTACATATGTATTTATTACGTTTTTTCAGTCTTTTAAATAGTTTAAAATTGTCTATAATTTAATTTCTATTGAACACCGTATTCCTAATTTATTTAGAATAATATATATTAAAAAAAAATTCGTTTCACTAGAAGCTATGTAATACCAATTTGACGATGCTTAATTGCCTAGTCTTAAAGCACATTAAAAAAATATCACAGCTATCAGCACACTAGCATAGTATACCAAATATTTAATATTTAGGCTGGCAATAATATTTAATAAGTAGGAAAAAATTAAATAGGGCAGCAACAACTAATTCTTATATCCGGGTGATCCATTTAACGTAAAATACTCGTTATTTCAAAATTTTTTGATTGAATATACAGTGTTAATTTCGTATTCTAATTCAGAATATTTTTTGAGTATTTCAATACATAAAAATTACATTTTGGACGAGTAAGTAGTTAAGGAGTTATAACTTTATATGTACCTATTTAAAGTAGTGCTGGCAGCATTTCGGTATACCGGAAATAACTGGTAATTTCTGTATTTTAGAATACCGATATAAGTTCCATGAATCGGCGGTAATATTACCGTTGATACCGAATATACCATATACCTACATTTATTATTTATTATTTTTATATAATTTTAATTATATACCATATACCTACATTTATTATTTATTATTTTTATGAAATTTTAATTGTATACCATATACCTACATTTATTATTTATTATTTTTATATAATTAAAATTACATAATATAATAGCCCTATTCTAGGCTGAAAATTTGGAAACACTTCTAAATTCACCGTGACCAGTATTTTCCGTAAAATACATTACCGAAAATACCGTAGATACCGGTATCGAAATCTGAAATACCGCCAGCCTTAATTTATAAAGTATTGTTGTGTGGAATGGAATCAAAACCGCTCATAAAAATTTTAAATATTTATAATTAGAGATCGGAATTATATACACTAAAAAGGTGCTAATATGATGCAAATATGCATGCTCAAATGGCAAAATATGTTTCTATATGCAAAAAAAAAAATAAAATATGCAGTACATGCATCAAATATTTTAACCTCGATTTTAACCAAAAAAAAAAAAAATTGATACATTTTTTTAAAAATCTAAGATACAGTGTATTATTTATACAGAATACCTATCTTAAATAGACTGTACTGACAAATTATCTTTAAAATAAAATAAATAAAAACTTTAAGTTATCACATTTGTATCCAATAAACATTTTTTAGAATTTTAACCAAAAATGTTACCTATGTTTTATATTTTTATTGTATATTTAGTTCAGCGGGTTCAATCCAGGTAGTAACTAGTTATTAATTATTTTATTTTCTTGGAGCAGCATACTTGTTATAAATATAGTATTAACAACAAAAATATTTTGATTATGTTACATGTAATAAGATACTTAAAATTAATTGTTGATCAACATATTTTTATTTTAAAAGAGACCCAGGGAAGATTAAAAAGTTATTTTTTTATTAAAAGTATATAAAATAATGTATATTATACAAATTATATGCTTTAATAACAAAATATATTCCTTAACCCCTCAAATATCCCTCAATATATAAAATAAAATGTTTTCTATGAAATCGGTTTGATTTTAAACGCTCATATTTTAAACCCTCATAGTTGTGCAAACTGTACAATCAGTATGAATATGAAGATGAATATAATTCCGATCTCTACTTATAACTCATAAAATACTTTTCCTAAATTCAAATTGTATGTATCAAAATATTAAGAAAAATATTCTGCTTGGGACTTAAATTAAAACTGTATGTTGTCATTCAAAAATGTAAAATACTTAAAAAATTATAACTATAAATGACAATAAACAATTTTTCTAAAAACTATAATGCTTTTTTTAAATAATGAGTGTCTTAAGTGAAATAAGTTACCTGTTATACCAACTACATTTTTATCTTATAAATCATAATTAAATAAGGGAAGTTAAAATATTTACATACATTTTGTATTAACTATGTTTTTTACTTCCAGATCTAAGGAAGTGATAGTTATATTTTTTAAATGTTTACAATTTATTAAACTAGTGTCTTAACATTTTTATCTCTATTAAGACTAAACTATAAAATTGGCTATTGCCAAGTTTTGACTAAGTAATACTTTTTAATGTGACCACAAAATGTTGACTAAAAATATATTAAAAAACTAATAAATATATTGAAAAATTAACTTAAAAGAAAATTGTCTAGCTTCCATATTTGTATGTAATTTATTTTGGTTCCAGATCATAAACCTTATTTAAATAAGGGAACAAATTTCAAAGTTACTTCAAGAAAAATCATATTACGTATATTGGGTGAATTGTATTTCTGATCATTTTGGCTTTTAAGAACAAAACTTCAGTCGTATGCCTCATATTAACCCTAGGATGACATCTAGAGTGTCCTCCTCCATTTTCTTTACAGTGGAGGTGGGCGATACAAAGTTCACTATTTTGAAACGATATCAAAATTTAAAACCAATTGGATCTGGAGCACAAGGCATAGTTTGGTAAGCATATTCTAGTAAAGTCTCAAATAGGTATAGCATGTTTATTTTTTTATTGTGTAGTAAATATGATTTATTAATTATTATTTATTAGTTTTTGTTTATAGTTGTTAGACACCAATATATTATGTTTACAGTTTACAAAGATATTTTTATTCACACAGTTTTTTATAGTATAATTTCTAATACACCAGTAGGTAACTGCTGTAAATTATAATTAGTATTTCTAGTTTAGAATTTATATGTATTAAACATAAAAATGATATGTTATATACATCACAGTGTATCAATAAAAAATATTTAAATATTAAATATAAATACATACAATTAATTGGACTTACATACTTTTTAATTAAAAATTAAATACAATTATATATTCAATTCAGTTATAAAAGTTATTTAAATTGTTTTTTTAAATATATAATACATAAAATGGTTATTGATAAATAATTTTGCTAGATAATAACTCCTATGAGATTAATTCTCAATTTAATACAAGTTAAGTTAAACATTTTATTACACTTTTTAACTTTTTAACTTTGTTGATATTGTGATTAAATATATTACTTATTTGATACAATTACTCATATTTTGCACTGTATGCTAATTTAGATTCTATAGTTAGTGTCTATAAAAAAATATTATTCAGACATTTTTTTAAAGCATGAATAGCATGAATGTATTATTATAATTTTATGTTATATACATATTTTTTTCTGTAGTTGCACTATTTTTTTTTTATTTTTGTGTTTGGTAAAGTTGAATTTGAGGTGTTCCACAAAATGCTCGGAACACAATCAAGGTTTGTCCAAAGACATCAAAATAAACCAGAAACTATGACTGAATTAGCTGATATGTTCTACACTTTAGTATTTGGTGATACTGAATTTTCAGTTCCCAGACGATATGTTGATCTTGTACCCAAAGGTTTAGGTGCCCAAGGCATGGTGGTGTAAGTACTAAAATATTTTTAGTGGTGCGCGATTTACCTAATTTTTAATTTCTTATAGTGCGGCCATGGACACTATTACTCAACAAAGTGTTGCTATTAAAAAACTATCCAGACCATTTCAAAACGTAACTCATGCAAAAAGAGCTTATAGGGAGTTCAAACTTATGAAATTAGTAAATCATAAAAATGTATGTATCATAAATTAAATCAATAATAGGATATATAAGTAAACAATTTTTGTAATTACTAGATTATTGGTTTACTAAATGCCTTCACACCACAAAGGACATTAGATGATTTTCAAGATGTGTATTTGGTAATGGAACTAATGGATGCTAATCTATGCCAAGTGATCCAAATGGATCTTGATCATGAACGAATGTCATATCTTTTATATCAAATGTTATGTGGTATTAAACATTTACATTCAGCAGGAATTATTCATAGAGTTTGTATTTTAATATTTAATAACTTTTTTGATTAATAACTTGGATTCTAGTAACATATTATTATTTTAGGACCTTAAACCTAGTAATATTGTTGTAAAATCTGACTGCACATTAAAAATTTTGGATTTTGGATTAGCTCGAACAGCTGGAACTACATTTATGATGACCCCATATGTCGTTACCAGATACTACCGTGCTCCAGAGGTAAATATTATTGTATTATTATTTTTAATCATAAAATAAGTAATACTAATATAATTGTATTTATATTATCTATTTTAGGTTATTTTAGGTATGGGGTATAAGGAAAATGTAGACATTTGGTCAGTAGGTTGTATTATGGGTGAGATGATAAGAGGTGGCGTATTGTTTCCTGGAACCGATCATATAGATCAATGGAATAAAATTATAGGTAGGTTAAAATATTTTCATCGACAGTATTTTTACCAATAATAATATATTTATAATCTAAATATACATTTTAACTATAGAACAATTGGGCACACCCTCACAAGAATTTATGAGAAGGTTACAACCAACTGTTAGAAATTATGTTGAAAATAGACCTCGTTATCCCGGTTATTCATTTGATCGGTTATTCCCTGATGTACTATTTCCATCAGATTCTTCTGAACATAATAAACTAAAAGGTAATATTGTTATTTTTATAAAAGACAAATCATATATTAACTGTAAAAATCTACAAAAAAATATATTATTTTTTAAATTTTGAAGGGGTTAATGCTGATTTACAGCTAATAATGTATATACTTAATAAATTCAATATTAAATTAACTGATACTAAACTTTTATATAATATAGCAAGCCAAGCACGTGACCTTTTGTCTCGAATGCTAGTTATTGATCCAGAAAAGCGTATATCTGTGGACGATGCATTGCTACATCCATATATAAATGTTTGGTATGATGAAAGTGAAGTAAATGCACCAGCACCAGGACCATGGGACCATTCAGTAGATGAACGTGAACATACTGTCGATCAATGGAAAGAGCTTATCTATCAAGAAGTTATGGAATATGATCCAACTACTGCAGCAGCAGCTTCTGCTAAAGAACCACAGCCGATCCGATAGACTCCATTAGCACAGTTTACCTCCGTCCAATATCTGACAACTGTGTCTTAAGTATAGTATTAATAAAGTTGTAGGTATAGTCTTCCATAACTTGAAAGTAACTTACATTTTTAATTCTTTTTGAAATGGACGAAATTTCTACAAAAATGAAATCATTATGTTACTATAGCTGTACTTTATAAGTAAATTTTGAGAAAACTATCCACATTTTGGAATATTTTTACAGAAATTTTCTTATGAGAAAAAATATTCAATATAAAACAAACTAGATATTAACGGTTGTGAGTTTTTTTTTTTGTCTAATTAGAATGTTTACATACAATTAAGCTCGCTGTAAATTTATATAAATATATATATAAGGGCATCCCTATTAATCTGTAAATTAAGGTTTATACATAAGTAAATTATAAAATAATTATATATAGTATAAATAATGTAAAATCTTGACTATTCTCACCCTTGCAGACCAATTTGTGTTAGAATGTAACATGTAATGTAGTTATATTTGTGTATGAGATATTTTTCTCTGGTTTTTTCCATTAAACTTATGATTGGTAAAAACATTGATCTCAATGTAAACTTATTACCCATTGTTTTACTAAATCTATTTTAAGTACAACAATTCTATATTTTGATAGAAGCAGATAATCTAAACTTATTTGTTATATTCATTGCATATATCTTAATTTAGTCAATTGTTTATCCACCATTTTTTTTATAATTAGTTGAATTTGAATTTTTGTCATACTAAATTTTACACGCACAGTTTAAAACTGCATTCTTAGGTCTGTAAGGGTAGATTTAAACTGTTGAGATGTTAAGCCTTTTTTTAGAACTAGGCTTATTAAATACTGTAAAACTATAAATACCTTTGTATTGTATTGCTCATACAATCATGAGCTATGATATTTGTATGAATATCAAAAATAATAATAATTAAATATTATTTATAATGAGAAAAAAACAAAAAATAAAAAAAAATATAGATTATATACTTGTTATTTATTTGATCAGTAAAAATATTGGAGGAAGGTGTATTTTAGTGGTTCAATATCATCTTAACGATAATATAAATGGATATCAGTACTAAAAATTAAAATTAACAAAACAATATATTATGCGATGGTTATTATGAAATTGGTTTCTAGGTTGTTTGTGAAGTCTTAAAGAATAGTAGGTGCAGAGCTAGAAATCTAAAATGAAAGAAGGGAACTAAATTTTTTTGGAAAAAAATAAATTTTTATAATTTTAAATAAATGGATTTTTAGACATGAACTTTTTATTATATATAAAAATACATTTCCAAATAAGGGGGTAGGCAAAAGCCCTTATCCCTCCAGTATCTGCACTTGAAGATTGAAACATCTGTCATGATTAAATATCTTCATATCACAAAAAACCTCTAGTAAATAACAATAACATACAATGTCCGACTTGTGAGATAACTAAAAAATAACTGTCTAGGTAGTTTGTTTTTATTCCATTAAAACTGAAATAATCTCACCCAAACTTAGAGTTAATATTAAAAACAATCTCACAAATACTATGTGGTTATTCCCATAAGCGTATGCATGGAATAGTCATGGTAGGCACTTGACTACTCTGCGAACTTACACCTTCCCCCTCTCAATATTCAATACTATCATAATAGTAAATAATTTTATTTTTATTTTTAAAATACCTTTTTATTATGGTAAATCGTAAATGTATTTAAATGAGGTTACCGCTTTCAAATTAGCTTGTATAATTTAGGCCTGAATGTGAATATACATACGTAATATGTGTATGTGCGTTAATGTGTTATGTATGAGTAAGACTACCCTGCCAAAAATGTCTGCGCACGTTTATAGTTACTCCACTACTACATGTAAAATGTTGACTAAACCTGTAATTTACTATTGCCTGATGAAACAATTCAAACAATGTAGGTATAGTACTTAACAATATTAAGATAATATACTATATTTAAAATAATAAAATAGCTATTCCTAAAAATAGAATACTTTGTTGCAAATTGCATATGAACAAAATAATTGAATTATTCTCAAATTGTAGAACTTATTTTTGAATTCCAATCATATCATTTTTATTTTTTATTATTTTATCTAATTATTGTTAAATAATAATCACAATATTTCTTAACTAAGTAATCTGCCAATCCATTATACTTTTAATTCTTTGGCAGCTTTAAGTTTTTCTGTTTCTTTTTCAACATACTCTTCTAAATCATCCAACGGTTTGTATTGGTTATGAACTAGTTGTGACCCAAACATCATAGAGGTTATGGCCATTAGTGAAAATTTCACATAAGCAGCAATTGATATATTTCCAGACATTAGTGTTCTTCGTTTAATCTATTGGCAGCTATTTCTTTGGCTTGTTTACGTTTATAAACTTCATAAAAATTTACACCGAACGGACGCCAAGTTATCATCAAATACTCTAGACCAGCACCAGCGATCACGAATATCGGGATAGCTCTAAAAAAAATCAGAATATTCTTAGCTAATAAATATTAATATTTTAATGATATGAAAAAAAAAATCAAACCTGTAATATCCAAATCGTTTTCCAGGCAGATGGAATAGAAATCGACGAATCGAATTAATGATGCTCATTACTGATTGTGATTTTTCTTTCGATTTGAGTGTACATCGCGCATGTTGCTTTTATTCGGCCATTGTGCCGAAAAATAGTACTACCTACAAATGTGCAGTATAATGATGAGTATTGATGATTATGAATTAAAGGTAGGTACCGTTTTCAAAGAATACACAACTAAGAAATTCATAAATCACAACTTATATATTATTATTATCACATGTAACACCTACCTATAAAAAATTATAAAATAAAAATCTGAATTTTCTTATCTTCGCATAAAACTGATAATATGTCATGATAATAAATGAGATTATGGGTCTGTCCCATGTTCAGCAGAGCTGTTTGTTCTGTGGTATAGGGACAGTCTGGGGGTATGCTGACCTATCCTTATTCCATAGAACAAACCACTCAGCTGAACGTTTTACTACAGAATAAATGAAATTTCATTTGTCTTACGTTACTTCTT
Source organism: Nasonovia ribisnigri (assembly GCA_027563435.1). Taxonomy (NCBI): domain Eukaryota; kingdom Metazoa; phylum Arthropoda; class Insecta; order Hemiptera; family Aphididae; genus Nasonovia; species Nasonovia ribisnigri. Next base: position 185,547 of record JANEHU010000446.1, read on the forward strand.
ACTATACGTTATAATATGTTGTGTGTAGGTCGCCGCCATTGACTTGTTAACATTTTAAAATTGTTGTGAGAATAATTGTATAAAAACATAGTAGTAGTATCTAGGTTAGGTTAGGGTACAATTATGTATACTACAAAATAATTAGCAAATTCTAATATAAGGTTTATGATCTAACCTGATAGGGAAGAACTCCGAAGAAAGAAGTTCTGCTTTTGCAGTCTTCTAATGCAATTCAGCAATTGTATTTATTCTGTGGTTGTAACTTGTATGCAGTGGCTTCATTTCAGTTTTTATTGGAGCAGGGCAAAAGATTTGACCAGCCCAAATGGGTAACTTAAAAAACAACCACTCGCAAGCACTTATTATTATGTTCCTTCATAAGACACACATATACATATCAACTTTCAGGCACATGGACATGGCCTGCGTCTAAATATATTGAAACTATTAATTAGTAATTACCAATTATTCATCATTGTGACAATGATTTCTTAGTAACCCCACAATATAACATTTTCCTTTAAAATATTAATTGTTATCGATTTTTTTTAATGGAAATTGTTTTTGCGCTTATATAATATAAATTATAATAATAACCAACGGTCGATTGGGCTGATTTTAAAATCAGAGAGGGACAAATACCCATCTTGCCTCCCCGCAAATGACACCACTGGTTGTTTGTAGGTAATTAGTAATTCTCCATCCGTGGTCTACTTTCTTCACCATGGTTTTTAGACTATGTACTATAAAAAAAAACTAATTTAAATGGTAACTGGTAGTTTTATGATGATAATAATATGATGGGTGATGGGTCCCCAGCGTAAATTCGTTCTGAAATTTAACTTCATTATAATATATATAATATGTTATATTCTGTGGATGGACCATGGACCTAATGTACAAAGAATTTATTTTCTAAAAATATTTTTATCTTTTGTGTTAAACATTTTTTCCCCACAATTAATGGGTACAGTCGTATAGAATATAGATCATTAAATCGTAATTTTATTAAAGATACCTAATTAGTAATTTCCATTTCAAATGTTCCTTAACAGTTAACATAAATGGTTGGTACAAGTTTTTACACACTGCAGAGTAAGGTAGGGGTGCTATATTTTTTGAGATCTGGACACAGTCGTTACTCGTTGTATCACTTGTATCACAGAACGAAATGTACAATATTTATAGTGCAGTGGTATTTTAGTATTTGGAATGCGTTTGTTTTTGTTTACCCAAAAGTAAACCTGTAAATCGAGTTTGGAGTGACTGTTCACTTTTCAGCTGTGGTGCATCATATTGCGCAATAATGCATCCTTAAATTGCAGACCGTAATCGTTATAATATTATTACACGTTGATTTTAATGTTTATGTTTGCGTCCATCTTAGTTTGTTAGGAAAAAGTCTATGTACGGAACTCAACGGAACAATACTTTAACTATATTTATCTATTGTTGTAATACGTTCACACTTCGACCTATTATTGTCATTGAAACTTGAAAGTCTACAAACACCTTGTTTAAATACATAACTAAAAACTATTCTAATATCTTAGACCGTTACAACTTGCAATGAACAATTACTTGGCGAAGGCTTCGAAGTCGCTCTGTTCCATAAATACAACGGCTATGAGGTAAGGTAACATACAACTTTTTGTATGGGATTTTCATTTTTGAAATTGGATTATCCGATTGTATATTTCCTTTCTATGATTATTGATTATTCTTATTGATTCAGTTTCAACAGATTCAAAAACGATGGTTTAGGTAGTTTGGGTAGTGGTGCTGGCAAAGGCGGAGGTGGTGGAGGTTCTATCCGAGAAGCTGGTGGTGCTATGGGTGAACGTGAAGCTGCTAATGAGGAAGAATATTTTTACATACAGGTTAGTGTAAATTAGTTTGACAATTTCAATTGAATTTAATTGAACAAAATGTATTTTTAAACAGAGACAGCAACAATTAGACAAAATTAAAAAAGATGTTGTAATGCGAAAAGCGGAAATTGAGAAACATATTGATGAAATCAAAAAAGCAAAAGCTGAATTGGATAAGCTAACAGATAAACAGTAAACAACTATGTACTTGCCTATTTTATATCCTTATAATATAATTATCTAACTAAAATTTAGATTAGGTATAAACAAAATATTTTTTGTCTCAGTAAAACTATATTCTTATAAATCCTAATAAAATATTTTTATTTTTATTTAACCTTGTCTGGTGTACCTTTTTATTTTTAGTTAAAAATATGCATAACTACTTAAGGATGGAATGAAAATCTTAAAAAAAAATTCTACTGGAGAAGTGCACAAGGAAAATATTCCCGTATAGCATATTTCAATGAAAGTGATAGAATAAATATGTACAACATTCTTATTTTTAATTATTAGTATATGCTTTTGATTAATTAATATAGGATAAAATTAAATATTATACGTCAAGTTAAATAATTATTAAAAACCAATTTTAATCAAGTAAATATTACAGAATCATTATTTTATGAATAATCTGCAGGTTATTAGTAATAGCTAAATTAGTTATTTTTAATTAATATCACAATATGTATTATTCTAAAAATGTTTAATAAAGTTTTGATATCCCTATATTTGGTTTGGTGCCCATTAAAGAATAACTTTTTGATAGAATTTTTAAACCATTGAATTGAGTATAATATAATCAAGCACCCATTAAGGGATGCAGGCACGGCGACACGTCACGCTCCTAGACAAATGTAATATCATTTCACACTTGTCTAGGAAGGTAGTATTTTTTTTAACTGTAAATAGGTAATAAACTATTCATTTATTTATTTTGTATTTTTATATTTTTAATGTTTCAACATATCATATTATATTACAACAAGTTTTTAATACAATACATTGCATATTAATTGACAGAAAAACAAGCGTTTGATGGATATAAATCTAAAATATTAAAAAATCAAAATTTATCATGGCATTATACTCTGAATATAAGATCAATGGAATTATTGCAACCATAGGATATACCATGAAATGGAATTTCAAACATGATTGAAACTGAGATACATGGAAGTTAAATTTTGGTAATAATTTGGGGTTGGATATAAACTCATTTACTAATTTGGACAAAAACAAATATCACAAACCTACGTCTATTAGCAAGATGTTCTAAATTAAGAGAAGCTTGTACTGAAGAAAGATACTAACTCTGGTGGATTAATGTTGTAATGTACATTAGCCTTATAAGCAATGATACATAAATATTTTCTTTGGACTCGGTCAATCACTTCGATTAGACCTGTTTGAGAAGGATTCCAAATGATTGAACAGTAATGTATTCAAATATAGGTCTAGGGAAGAAAATAACGTTTTAAGACATAGTTAATTTTTAAAATCTTTAGTGTTTCTAGTTATAGACCTGAGACGTCTAAGACCTTTCATGCAAACATACTCAACATGAGAGGAAAATAGTAAATTTGTATGTAATACCATTCCTAGATTCCTATTTGTACTCAATATGATCATTAGAAAAGTGATATACATAATTCAACTTATTTTTTGGACGAGAAAATAACATTTTAAAACACTTAAAGGTATTTAGCATCAGCCCATTTGATCGACACCACTCAACAAATCTATTAAAGTCATCGTAAATTTTACAATGGTAGTTTGCTGATGGTACATTAGTATACATTTTAAAATTGTCAGCAAATAATTGGTAATAACAATATTTAAAGTATATATCTATTCTGTGATTATACTTCATGATATAATATACCATGTACATCGTTCATCTATGGATTATATCTAATTTCTGTTATTTTAACTTAATGAAAGCAATTTTGTTGGTTCTTAGTTTTTTTTCAATGATTTTGTCTGTGGCCGAGGAAGATTTTTTCTTAAAGATTATTATTCAGATTACCATCTAACTTTTTTGCTGGCTTGAATAATGTCTGATTTGTTAGTGTATAGGTACAATGAATAGGTTAGTTTGCCAATTGTAACATCATCATCTTATTCTTTAATAGTGTATTCATTCAAATTCATACGGGATTTTTCTTTTTAATAAATAAAATATTTTTAAACATTTTGATTTTTTATGCCTATTTTCATTTTCATTTTTTTCATTTCTAAATTTTATTGTCAGTTGAAAATTTATCTTGTAATTGTTAATATTATTGAGTTACTTAAAAACTATCGCTCTTATTTATGTCTATATTTCTATGTTCATATTTATTTTAAGTTTTATCTTTGGTAACCCTTCACACATTTTATACATACTATATATATTTTTATCTTTACTTGTAAATTAATTATAACTTTAAACAACTGTAATTAGGGAAATTATTGGTGCAGCTCAAACTAATACAACATATATATATAGTTTTAGGTCACCGTACATATTTTTTTTTATCATTTTAAATATGACTTTATTTTGAAAATATTACTATCTATACGTACTATTTTATGAAACATTAATAATTATTTTACAAAAAAGGAATCACTTTGATATTTCAATAGGAAGGAAAATAATTATTGATGCAAATTTTTAAGTTATGCAAGTCAACTTAGTGCTGTCAATACTGTAAGCCGTATAGTGGCTTGCAGTCTGCACAAGTGTGGTAAGACGCAGTTAGATATGTTTTAAGCATGCAATGGCTTACATGTTTTACCAGAATAATTAAGCTTAATAATTGTAATATGATGTATAGTTTATCGACTACAATTTAGTGTAATTTGTGCCATAAATATAATTTATTAGAAAACATCACAAAAAAATTTGTTTAATTATTTTTATAAATCAACGTAATTTTATTATAATATGTCATATGATGCAGGCTAAATAATATATATATTAAAAAATGGGGAGGCAAATATGTATCTTATCTTCTTCAAATGACAATGGTCAGGTTAATAGGTTACTTTCCTTCAAAATTGTTATTGTCTATGTTCCATATACCTTTTTACTGTTTCTGGGTAAAATTAAAGGAATAATATACTCAAAAACAAACATTAAACATTTTAATAAGCTTTCATTATTTATTAAATTAAAAAAATCAGACTTTTTTTTAATGTTATTTTAGAAAAATGTATTAATGATTTAAAATTAATAAATAAACATAACTTGCTCAATTAAAATAAATAAAACAAACTAAAAAAAAATAATAATAATCAAACATCAGATATTTATTAAGATTTATGACAAGCTAAAATGTGATTTATTAGACTAAAAACGGTTATCATTTGAGTCAAGTTAAACTAATAACATAATTGAATAATTGAACATTCTTCACTGGTTGGGTTAAGTCACGGGTACTCATTTAACTTCATCTTCATCTCTTAATCCATCAGAGTATTTTGTACGTCCAGCCATCTCCAGTAGATTCATATCCCAATCATCTCTTTCGGAAGGAAGTTTTCTTTCTTCTTCTTCATCATCTAGTTTTGGTTTTTCTTTAACACACCATATTTCTAATGAATCAATTGTGAAATCTTTGTTAGCTGATAACATTGAATAATCATTAAATGTTGAACACGAAGGACTACATTTGCCAATGCCATACTCTGAATCTATCCATAATCCCCAATAACCAAATTGTCCTCCCATTCCTATGCCGTTTGGTAATGTATGCTGACCACTGTTCATGTACATAAAATTATCATTATGTCCAGAAGAAGCATATATATTCAAATTTGGATATAAAGAGAAGACAAAACAACTAGAATCTCCATAAAATTTAGGTCTTAATAGCCATGATTGGGAAGCGTATCCTCCAAATATATTACCAGAATTATCCTTCAAAATTAAAATTGTACTTCCTTGGTCAATTATGGCAGCACTGAGTGATTGGAAGCTCTCGCCGTGTGAAGTAGTTGAAAACAATAATCTCCAACTATCTTGACAGTCAGCTGGTAAACTATTCTTTATGAACATTATCCATCCAAGATCTAAAATGGTTTTGAACGACTGTATGTACTTTTGATTTATAATAATAGCTGGAAGTAAATCCAGTTTACGTGGCACTGAGTAAAGTGTAGTCATCAGTGCTCTATGCAATAGTCCAAGAAGGGTATTGCCTCGCACCCATGCAGCAATATCACCCGTCATACCGTCTTTAGACAATTGAGATGAAAGTTGAAGAATGGTATGTGCTTTAGCTCCAATTCTAATCCAGTAGGCGTACTCGTCAGTATCTTTTAAACAAAGATTTATAGTTTCCAAAAGATCAATTGTATATCGTTCAATATTAGATTTTGCCAGTACAATTGACATTATTTTAAGGTAAGATTCGTGGTACATTTCACAGGTCGATAAACATCGGTAGACATGCACCACACGCTGTCGACACGGTTTGTTGGTTGCAAACAATTGTTTAATATGACCGTTCATGTTATGAGTTAAGTATGAATTCCACCTGTGTAAGAGTTCGTCCAAAGTAACGATTTCTTTATAGCTCATCAATTTATCGATAGCGTCATTTTCATCGAAGGTTAATGGATCTATAACACGATCATGTTTGGATCCTTTGCCTCCCATTTTAGACTTTAAGAATATCAAAAAACAATTGCGGCTGAATGTAAAACTATAGAACGATTACTATACAATTCATTTTAAATCACATTTAGGTCGAGAATTCCCATCGAGTTTATTGTATTTAAGTGAACGATTAACGAAACAATTATTATAATTCACCAATTACAATTATTAAAACTACGAAATATTAAATCGACTGCTGTCCTACGACCTACGCACTACGCAATACACGACTCGTGTCCCCGATCTCCAGATGAAGGAATTTATATTATCAACTATCGTCGTCAAATTAAACACCGTGTCACTGTCACATACGATTGTATTTATTCGATAGTTGAATTGTCGATAACACTATAATTGTAAATAACAAACCAAATAATGGTCACAAAAGTACATGACTAAACGAATAGTGTGATCAACACAAATTGAATTTCGTTCAGTGACGCGCATCGAAGAATGGGAAGATTTCTTCCATCATATTATTTTAATGTGCAGTAATTATTAATATTATAAGATATGATTGGACCGCGAACTTAAGATCACAATTCACAGATTTCTATATAGTACTAGATAGCGAACTCCTACCACGAATTGAAGTTTTGAGGTCGGTTGGCAATTGTATGGCAAATAAGATTAATTGTAATTTATTTTATTATTTCTAATTCTAAAAAAACCTTTAAAAAAAATGAATTTTTTTATGAATCATTTTATATTTACTATTTTATTTTACCATTCAAAAGGATGTTATTCCTAATACATTTTGAATAACGAATGAAATGTTTTGCCAGCCGACAAAATGGTGGCCGTCCACAACTGAGCTTCACTTGTAGCAATGTAAATGATATATTATAGTAGGATACAGCCGACAAGACTACAAGAGTTCCTTATCTAGTGTAGTATAGAAATATGAGTGATAAGCAATTGTCCGAAAAGTGATAAGGGCCCTAGAAATATGTGTATAAGATTTTTAAATTGTATAATCTGTGTATCATGACTAATATTAATTTGGAAGAAATGGTTAATACGTTGTGAATTTACTTTACTTATAAGTGACTTATATATTATAAGTTATAACTTATAACCCTTACTTAGAAGTTTATAAAAAAAATAGTACCTATTTACTTCGTGTCGTTAGACGTTGTAGTAAACCACTTGGCACTTAATCACTTCCAAAAAAAAAAGACCATTTTTGACATGAAATCTGAAACTGAATGTTTACCGACCTACACGATATTTTTGAGATGCTGTTCGACACGATATTCATGTTACGATCACGATCGTACTTACCTAATACTCTGTAGGCCGTAGGGTTGGATCTTAGATCATAGAGTAGTAAAATATGTTTGAATATCCACTGTCGTCAAAATTTGAAGTATTTTGAACACTTCAATCGCTCTTAAAACATTTATAATGATAAACTATTTTTATCATTCATTAATCAAAAAAGAAAAAATTAAATTAGTAATCATTTAAAATATTTATAAATAGCACAAAAAAAACAAATAATATTCGGCAAATTGTATGAACTATTGACTATTATATTCTGTGTATGAACTATGAAGTCAAGTAAAATGATGAATATTTGGTAAAAATGTAAAAGTTTACGATTACTAATTTTAGAACTAAAACAAAATATTTAAAATAGGAAAATCGTAAATTACTGAAAACTTGGTAATTTTGAAAAGTACTAAAAATTTGCTAATAAAAATTACTCAAAGATGAAAATCGAATCATTTTTACTATACTTAAAAACACGGGAACTAACTCAAAATAAAACGTACACATAAGTGTAAAACCGATAAATTCTGCTTCGCTCTCGCTTCTGAATCTAAAATGTACTTGGACCACCTACATAGTTGTTCTATCGTTCTATGATAGGAGTGCGCAAACCTTGTTGGAATAAGGGAAAACCACGGACTGAGATATCTTAGTCCGTGGGGAGAGCATAATTTTTAGTTACACAAATCCGTGGTCAATTATTGTTAGGTTAGGTTGTATTTTTAAAGATAATAGATTACCTAATATTTTCAGTTTATATACATAAGTCATAACTATTACCTACATGGCTATATTTGGAGAAAAATTTTGACTATAAATTCAAGGTATCCTCCCCTTGACATAAAAAAATATTTATACTATTTTTAGATCTATGACGGCACAGGCGCCGCGTTTAGAGGGGCATAGGGGCCATGGCCCCCCTTGGCCCTTAGACTATTTAACCTATAAATAATAATTTCTTGTCGGTATTTTAAGTAGAATTTTTGGACCAAAAGGATACGTGCCTCCCTAGAGGTCGAATCAAATCCGCTACTGTGAGTTCTGAGTTCTGACGGCATGACGAATATAGCCACAGACTATTATCATAATAATATAGTCTGTGAAAAATGAAAATAGTTTGTAGCATAGCACCATCGTCGTATATAAGCTGTGTATATTAAATATATACACAATACTACCTTCTTGGAGAATGAAGAATAATAAATGCAAAAAAAGCGGGTTAGTGGATTTCGCTCTGCTGTATAGACCATAGACGTATAGTAATTAGTAGCTAAATAGTCCACTACATCATAAATACTAATTTATTTGCGGCAAACAATATGAAGCATAAACTATATACGAAAAATGATTCTGAGCTGAGACTGTTGGTCAATGTGGATATTTTATTTTATATTTATATTGTTTTTTCATATTATTAATACGGTAGGGCCTACCGGGTAGGCGGTAAGTTGAATTAATATTATAAAATTATAACAAAATAACTAAAATCGTTATTCTTGGTTATTTAATATTTAATTTTGTCCAAATTTTTGATCATAAAATAGCTATAAAAAAAACTGTGTGTTTATATTTTTGAGATTTTTTAGTTACAGAATAACCTACTTACGTGAAACCTTGTTTTAAATATTCAATCCTTAGCTATAAAAGTTGAAAATTTGATAATATTTAACTACAAAAATATTTTAAAATATAAAATTTGATAAATGTTGTCGAAAATCCAACTTTAAATGCTTATAAAAAAAAATTATACCAATGTATTTTTAATATTTTTCAAATAATTTTGTAATAATATATTAGGAGCCTTGTATTAAATTTTCAAGCTTATTGACCCAACGAATAAAATATTATTGACGTTTATAAAAAAAAAAAACTAAAAAAACTGTAAAAATAATATGTCCGTAAATAGCTCAAAACGAAACAAAATAGTATGATATAGTTTTCAAGTTTTTTCAGTTATTTGACTATTAGTTAGCATTTACGGCGTTTATGCTTAGTAAGTACAAGATGAGGCGTTCTTACTTAATACTTCTTTTGTTACCTACGGCGTTTTCAAAGAGCAATAATTGAGTTTATAGCCTATTCATTATAATGTCAGGGGTATTTTTCCAACAAACATTGTGAAGATTGTGTAGGACGAGCTTAGATCTCATATATTATGCGACATGCCGAGGAAGGACTGCGGTGCAAGTAGTAACTTCTGATTTGCAGTATTGAAAAAACTGTTTTGGTAGGTAGCCAGAGGTAGTTAGCTCTTTACGGTAGACACTAGATAACAACAATGAAGTAGAATTGCATTAAAAACTATACTCGACCACGGTCAGGTTACTGTGTAGTGTGTGTACATTTCGTATTTAAAAACAGACAATAATGGACAATTCAGTGCACCGAACACAAACATTTTTAAATTTTCATTGGTATCTACCTATTTTAAATTTGCAACCTGAAGCTTAATTCATTATTCATTTTGATAATAGTTAATAAAGTTAGGTGACTTTTTGTCGATATAATTACGGAAGGAATCTAACATTATTTTTAATAAATATACGGTTGGTAGTATAGTACGATGGTTTTATGTCAGATGGCATTTTGTCGGATTATGATAATGGTATTTTGTCGAATGCACAGATATATAAAGTAATATAAGTTACTTTATATATATTCTGTGGTCGAATGGCTTATTGTCGTTATTCCGTAGCGTTTGACGTGTCGGGTGGCTTTTTGAGGTGTCACCTTATTAATTATTCGTCCATTATCATTTTTCGGTGTTATCAATTATTATTATCGTTCCGCAGTTGGCTAGGCTGACTTCACTATCTGCCCACGTCACCCACGTCTTATAAGTTAGTTGCTAGAAATCGCGTGTGATAACGACGTGCCAACGCGGATCGCTTCACGGTCCACGACTACCGCCACTGACTGCCGTCTGCCACCCACTTTACATGTTACGAGGCATATTGTGTACTCACACATAGGTACGATCAGTATCGTCGTACTAAACAACTAACGGTTCTTATTTCACATTCGCTATTTCACTCCACCACCGTTCACCGATAGTCAAGAGTCAAGACACGTCAGTGGTTTTTTACTCACTACTCAGTGCAGTTTGCCCGTCGATCGTACTACGCTACTACTGTTTGCTCTAGAAACGCGTCAATTGCTGTTGCCACGTATTCACGTCCTTTTTGGAATCACACATATCCACTGAACTTTTGATACGTGCATAATGGCACCCAAACAGAGGATGAGGATCGCCAACGAGAAGGCCAGCAAAAACATCACCCAGCGGGGCAACGTACCCAAATCTACGGTAAGTAAAAACCTCTCTCATCCCAAAACAGGCGACGTATTAGCGTTTTGTTTTCCTTTCCATTCCTCATCAGTCATCACCATTCAGTTGATTTATTTCACATTTTGCGTTTTTCAGAAATCGGAGAAAAATAAAACACCTGTTAGTCCGTGGCTGCTGGCACTATTTTTATTTGTTGTATGCGGATCTGGTACGTTTTTGTTTTGACTTTTTAATATTTTGTTTATCTCGGTTCACGACATATTATATGGGGCCAATATTATTAGTAATAAAGTGTACGATATGGAGACCATACATATTATGACTGTTGCTGTCTTGCTGATTGAACAACCTTATTTATTCATGTTGTGTTGTCACGTCACGTTTTTGACTGCATAAGTGTTAGGAATATTTTTATTTTATGAAAAAGATGAAAACAATTTAAAATTTACTTAATTATTTGAAGTTTGCAGCAATCAAATACCAATGTAATCGTAATGTTAAAATTATTGCAATATATAGTGCTAGATACCTCTAGATATAAATTATTATAAAAAGCTCATACCTATCACTTTCTAGACTAGAAAGTCTTACTAGCTTCATGTTTTGATTTTTGATAAATTATTTAACTAATCTAGATTAGGCATCTAATATCATTTGTATATTTTACTGTATAATATAGTAATATACTTGTTTTAAACAATGAACATAAAGTATAAGTTTTAAAGAATTCTGAGTAAATTTTAATATGATTTAATTATTTTTTGTCAACATTTTAAGAAGCTGCCTTATTAGTATAAACTCACTGACATCCAGCTGTCTATATATTCATATTATTTACAATTTTTTTAATTATATATATTAATACTAAAAAAAAAGTAAAAAACCCTTTGATAACTGTTGAATTTATATGCGGTAGGTACATCCAAGTACCATTATCATATTTGAGTGCAGTAGTTAAAGGGTTGAAATGTTGAATGCATTTTCATCAAATATGTCTTTATTTTATAGTGTTCTTTACTTTATAAGTATTACTCTGTATTAGCATTGATTATGAATACTATAGATGACCCACTGCGGTATAAAATATGCTATGCTAAATCTACTATCGATCAGGAAATTATTATCCAGAACTGACTAGGCGGCGTATCTTATAACCTGCCCATCTCAGCAGTTCTGGATAATAACACCAGGATCGACATTAGATTTAGTATAGCATATTTTCTACTTGAGTAGGCCATATAGTATTCATAATCAATGATATTAGTTATTTTAACCTTTTTTTTTAAAAAAAAAAACAAATATATTTTGAAACTAATTAAATAATTATATAATATATTATATTTGTATCAAAATGTGCTAATAATACATAGTAATTTGTGGCTATTTTTTTTTTCAGTTATATTTCAACTCATACAAAGCATAAGAAGTGCATGAGTGCCAATTCTTAATGCTACTACAATTCATATTTTCATCAACATTCTTGCATCTCAAAATATTATTCCCTTCAATGTATTTTTTTTTTAATTGTGTTATATTGTCTGGTACATAATTATTTTCTTTATTATAATTTTCTTTTGACATATTTTGTTTTAAATGAAATGTTAATTATTGGTACCAAAATTTGTTTTTATTTTAAACATATATATCATGCAATTTATACTTCATAATTCCTTTTATAAAATGTATACAATCTTTGTTATAACAGCAAACCTCAATTTCTTTATATGTTATTAATTATATTTTTTTATCAATGCTAATTGAAATACTTGTACATATATAATAAATTGAAACTAAATGAATATGTTGAATTAACTCCTCAAACTTGGTTTTTGGTTGCATTAATAAATTCACACTGGTATTTTACGATTCAACGGTTGCTAGTACATACATGTACAATGCGTCTGTTTCAGAAAATGCATTTATGAAAAAAAATTCAACTCTTAAATCATAATAATCATAATGATATAGTTATGTAAATCATAAAATTAATATTTGAATACAAATAATGATATCTCTAAATCAAAAAAATGAGAAAATAGGTTATTAGGTTACCACTCTGCCGTAGAGTTAGTGGCAAAAGTACCTTGTCGGTGAATAAGTCACTGTAATGGATGTGTTAAATTTGAATTCAATTATAAATCATCAAATACAAAAAAATGATTCTGAGCTGAGATGGTTTGTTGGCCTATAACTGAGTATATATTTTTATGATATATTTATATTGCATCTATGGTAATATATTTTACAAATAGTAATACGGTTGAACTAATATTTGCTGACAAATTGCATTTATTACGTTATTAGTTATTATTTTCATGTATTTTTATCATATATTTTTGTAATTAACTTTTGAGTAAATACCAATTTACCGTAGTACGGTGTAATATGTTTGTGACTGCAGTGGCGCCGAACCCTTGTATTAGGTGTGGCAGCCACCACGACTATTTTAAGGGGTTACTATACGTCTATACCCTCTAACATTGGTGAGTAATCATAATCCTAAGTATAGAAATTTAAGGAAGATGACTTACTAGTGTGTACTGTATAATTATATTAGAAATAGCGAATAATTATTTAATTACAATAGATAAAAACCAATAGTTCTTAATAAAAGGTAGGTACTGTTGTTGATTATAGATACAAATAGTTTGTACTTCGTTGAGCAAAACTCAAAAGTGAAAAATTCCCAGTAGTTTTCATAAGCACCGTAAACAAAAAAAAAAGATAGGTAATTTTTACACAAAACCAGTTGTCGACTAATCGATTATGATTTTCTGTTGTAACTCAAAAATCTAACCTAAATAACTAGAAACTTTAAATTTTAACCAAAAAATAATAACATCATACTCAAAGTATGGGTACTTTTGAATTCCTGTGGGGGCCTGAGATGCATTTGAATGAATCATTATACTAAAAAAACACACAAAAGTATGGTTACTTTTTGAAAAATTATAAATTAATAAAAAAAAAAAAAATTTAACCAAGAAAAAAATAAAATGTTCATAACCTCACTGCTGTTATATCATAAGAAAATATAAAATACATTTTATTAAAAAGAATTTTTTTTCAATGTAGTAACAAAATACAATAACTTATAGTTTTTCCAGAATAACAAAAAATAGTTGTATAACCAGAATACAAATAGAACATAATGATATAAAATGTTTATAACAGGGGTGTCATTTGGGGGGGGGGGGCAGCAGTATGCATTTGCCCGACCCTAGATTTTAAAGTAGCCAAATGGGCCGGTGGCCGGGTCTAAGCGGGCCGGGTTTTCTATAATAATCAATATAATCTTAAATCTACTGACTATTCTAGAATATACTACATAATATAATAATAGAAATTTGTGGTATATCATAATAATATATTATTAATTAATACGTTATTATTATTATTATTCTATTCTATGGAACTATATTCGTTATCTCAACGATAAAGTAAGTTTAAAAACCACGATAAAAAGATCAGCTATCGACGTCGTGGACCGTGGTAACCAGTATAATGTAATGAGTAATGACTAATGATCTATATTCCATTTCAAAACTATTACTCCAATTACCTCAATGTTACTCTGAAACATTAAAAATAATAACCATTCTTATATGACCTTACCAGTTTCCACCGCTTCTAATGAACGCTTTTTTTCATCACTTAAGCAAATTAAATCATATTTAAGATTAACTATGGGTGATGATCGTCTCAATGATTTATTGGTTGTTGCTGTTGAAAATGATGAGGCCTCAACAATTAATTTAGATGAAGCACTTCACATTTTTGCTAGTATGAAGAATCGTCGCTACCCACTTATAAGCTAAGCAATGCACAACTATAATGCTTTTAGAAATAGTTATTTATATAGTTATAATTTTTTTATGTTATAATTCAAATAAGGTATACTTAGTGAAACAGTGCCACAGTTGTGGTACTTTAATGCATATTTTATTGGGAAACTATTATTAATATTATACAAATATTAATAATTATTTGGTTTTCAGAGTAAACTACCTACATTGAAGACAAAATTGTAATTAATATTATAGGTCATAGGTCTTTTACTTAGGAACAAAACTCTTTCTAAAATAAATTGTAATAGTCCAATACTTAGGAACAAAACTCTAGAATATTAAAACAAAATAAAAATTCATAATAATTTATTTATAACAGGTACTAAATAAATTGTAGGTAATAGTCCCATATTTAGGAACAAAACTTTTTAATATTAACACAAAATAAAAATGTATAATTTATTTATCACAGATAGTAAATAAATTGTAATAGTCCACTACTTAGGAACAAAACTTTCTAATATTATAAAACAATATAAAAATTCATAATTTATTTATAACAGGTACTAAATAAATTGTAGGTAATAGTCCAATACTTAGGAACAAAACTTTTTAATATTATAAAACAAAATACAAATGTATAATTTATTAATCATATACCTAATATAGTAAATAAATTTTAATAGTCCATTACTTAGGAACAAAACTCTAAAATCCACTAATTTTTAAATTATAAATACATAAATTAAAAACATTTGAAGTAAAATAATTATGAGTTATGACGTTTGGATTTTGGAATGATATTATACTGTTTTAGGTACAAAACATTTTATTTTACAAGTTTCAATAGTGTAGATAGGTCATAATAATATTTAACATACAAATCTGACTTTTAAATGTTATTGATTTTAAAATAATAGTGGCTGACTATAAGTACATACAATATTATTATTATGTACTATTAAGTACCTATACAAAATATACAATACCTACATTATTTACTAAAACAAAATACGCATGAGTGACTTATAAGTAATTAATATTACTGCTTAAAAAATATGTGCTTTATTATGTACCTTTTCTTCATCACTGCTGATACACCCATACTCATAAAAATCAAATACACTATCCGATATATTTAATGCTGATTCACATGAACTCAAAATAGCCTGTACACAAATAGAGTTATGTTTTATGTAAAATATTTTTGATAATTATAATAGATTATAAAATAATACAAGTATATTATTAAGCTGTAACTTACATCATCTTGATTATTCTCTTGGAATAGTAGTTGTTTAGAACACATTTTTACTTTATTTAGCAATCAATATATTTTTAAAATCCAAAATAAGAGTACAATATAACTAGGACACTAGGTAGGTACCTATTATTTTACTTTTGTTAGTATTATCACAGAATAACCAGAAGGCTCACTTTTTTCGATTTACACGGGTTCTTATGGGGGATAGATTTGCAACACCTGTTGGGATATCAGTGAAACCTGTATAGAGATAATAAAAAATTGTACAAACACAGAATAATCTGTGGTACCGTAATAAACTTATTGATACAATAAATATTGTATATAATTTTATTGTACATATAATAATAATTAACAATCTTTTCACTTAAACTAAAAAAAAGTTGAACTTCAACTTTTAAGTAGTAAAACACATTAACTGTTAATATTCACATGAATGTAATTTATTTTGTCATGGTAAATCATTAATTACAAAATGTGTATGTCGTAGGTTCACAATGTTAATTTAAATTTTTTTTAATACATAACACTAAAAATACAATATCTTGTAATAATCTCTTACAATATCTAATAATTATTTACAAATGTTTCAAAATAGATAGTTTTCTATTTTTTCTTTTTGTTTCAGACATCATAGACCTATTTAAAAATCTAATTGCAGTAAAAATTCTAAAACGTATAAATAAATCCATTAAAAATTGTTTGTTAAATAATTCACAAGGATGACTAAAACGTACATTACAAAGTAGATCTTTCATTGTGGACACGATATTATCATTAATTGCAATAGAAGGAAAGCAATCAACAAAAATATCTTCTAATTTAATAACATAATTATAGAATTCATCATGCGGCATTAATAGCTTACCAAAATTGGTAGAGTCATTTGCAGAATAAGATTTGAAGAAAGCTAAGAGAAAGGACTGATCCAATGTTTTTTGATGATTTGCATACCTACTCTATACAAACCTGGCATACATGTTTCTCCAGACATTTCTTCATAAAGTATCCACACACATATGTGTAAGCATTTCTCTCCGGAATGTTTAATTTCCTGTAGTCAACCGTACCAATTTTAATTGATTTAAAATTAAAAAGATGATTTTGTTCTTCGGAAACAAATAACTGGTTTATTTTATTAGTACTTGGTTGTTCGCTGATATGAGTAAGTATTTGATCGAGGTCTTCTAGACAGTTAGCTCCTGGGGTATGTTTAAAATACTGAAGGCAAAATATTTTTTTAAAAGATTGAATAAATTGGACAGGTGTAGGATTTGTACTGTTACCGTGTTGCTGTCTAAAACCCCAAATAAATTCTCAAGACCATCTTGATTCACACGGCCTGTAGAAATGGCATATGGTTTGTTTGGGTCAGAATTTAAAAATTTCCATAGCATTTGTAGTGCACTAATAGAGACTAACCAACCATTAATAAAATTTGTCCTATTAGTAACATCAGTATCATTTTTTTTGTTTATAACTTTTAAGTTTGTAAACATTTCAGTCATTTTTATTAGATGATCCAACTGAGGTGATTCATTATTAAAGGGCCTATTAAAAATTTTACCATTAGGAGTTTCTCTAGAATTAAATATGTCAAACAATTTATCCACGTCATTTATAAAATGTATTGTTTTTTGAGAATCTTTTGGTAACAATCCACAGTTCAATGCTGTGGACATACCAGCTGCAACAGTAGCACTAAAAACTTGAGCTGCTAACCTAACTTTCATTTTATCGAAAGGACCAGGATGAATATGTAAATATGTTAATTTAGGTGCCATACGGAGGTTACATTTACTATCATAATTGTAAAAATTATCTAAATGTTTTTTGTCTACTTCATTAATTTTCAATAAATGTTTAAAAAACATGTTACGTGTTGATTTCAGCAGGTGAGGGGGATCAAACATATATATAACAGGCTGTCTATCAACTTCAAAAAAATGGTTCCTTAGGAGAAACATTATTAGTATTTGAAAAGCGAATGAAATTTGACCCTTGATCAGTAACGAAGCATTTAACATTAAGATTTATATTTCGTAATCGGCGAATCGTTGAAAAAATAATTGAATTAAGATCTGGTCCAGAACAGCTATTCGAAACAAGGTAATAGGCAATAGGTTGTTTCCAGTTATATTTGATTCCTCTGAGCATAAGGACAAGAGCGTATTTTGCAGGTTCATATGTTCTAAAAGAATTTGATTGATTAAAACCAATCATTTCATCTTTACTAACATTATAAAATAAATTTTGTTTTATTGACATCTCATCAGCGCATAAAAAGCAGTCCAAAGCATCGGGATGTAAACTACTCATTTTAAATTCTAAAAAATGAAATAGGAAATCATTTAAGCCAGGTTTTAAATCGTATTGTGAAGTTACTCTTTTTAGAGTGCAAATAGAAGGAAGAGAAAAAGATTTTTGAAGAAAATGAAATACCATAGGGCTTAGAAAATATACAGTTAAAGCAAATTGTTTAATTTGTTTACAATACCGTTGTCCACTTTTTGACCTATCTTTGTTTACAATATTATTCTTAACTAAAAGGTAGACTGATGGCGATAAATATTGTTCACACATTTTCATGCAATGTTCAACAGTTGTAGTCTGCTCTAGTTGTTGTTGTAGTTCCTTAATTGAACACGAAGCATTGGAAAGTCGTTCTTGAAGTACTCGTTTCCTTGGAGTTTTGGCAGTTAACGAGTTCGGAGTTTGAATACTTATGGAACACGTATCTACTGATGTACAACTCGAAACTGATGTAGTATTAAGAGTAGATGACACTAAAAAAAAAATTATAGTGGATTAAAATAATAAGTTAATAAATGAACTGAAAGTTATCATATACAATAAAATTTATTTATAATCAACATACCAGGAGTTGAAAATCCAGGCGGATTGTCAATTATAAAATTTTCAGTTTGGATGTTATCATCCAAAGATTCAGATAGAATATCAACACAATCTGGTGTTTCTTCTGTAACGACACAATCATCTAAAAGAACAAAATATTGTTTTACAATACAAATAAAGATTTATTTACCCCTTATTTAATTGACTTACTTTTAAATAATGTTGGTATTGCTGTATTTAATAATCTGGTTTTTTCAACATTTACATACATTTTATTTTCAAAATGAAGTGAACACAATCTGTGGTTCCTATTCAGAATATCAGGGTCAACAGTTGGTAAATTAATTGGTTTACACTTTTCAATCCAGACAGCACATCTATAATAATTAAAACTATTAGTAGAGGGTACTAAAACAATTATTTATAATGCATGATAGAAAATAAACATCAATGAATTTGATGGACATTGCTCATTAACACATACACTATATAATGACTAAATACAATTAAGTTACAAGAAATAGGTTGGTACATTTTTGGTATTTCTTACCTTGCTTGATCCTTTGGAAATCTATGAAACCTCGTTTCAATTTGTTTTTTGCCAAAGGAAATACTTCTGCAATTCGCCAAACAACACGAATGGCCACCCGAATACATTGTAGTAAAATAATTACAATTAAAAAACTAAAAATGTTAAACACAATTTCAGAACACGGAATAAAATAAAAATTGTGCAATGTGCAACAGAAATTTCAAATTCAAAGAGCAAAGTAAGGTACTAACTACTAAGGTTAGATTTAACAAACATGAAACAAATGTCGTATATCAATAAATTATCACTGAAAAATAAAATATTTACAATGATAACATAAAAAATGCGCAGACTCAGTTTTAGCAGCAAAAGAGAATTTGTAATTATTTTCGAATACTGGCTACACTGATATCCCAAACATTTTTCACGGATTTTCGAGTTCTCATTAAGTGAGCCTTCTGGTTATTCTGTGGTATGATCTTTATGATTTTAATTTTCATTACGAATTAATGATGACTTATGAGATAACAGACAAGACTGTACTTTTGGCGCAATTTATTATCAATCGTAATAAAGGTAGAGACTTGATGATTATATTATCAGCTGATAAAATATACAAGCAAAATAAAATAAGTAATCCGCACAATATTTATATTTAATTTAGTTTAGCAACAATATAATTAAAAATGAGTTATTTAAAAATTTAAGACTAATGGAAATAGTAAGTTATGCATTTAATTCAATTTTATTCCCTATCTTCATAGTATGGGAAATAGTGCAATTTGGTCTACTTTGGAATTAGTACGTTTTGTACAAATTTGAGGAATTGGTACGTTTTGCGTCATTTTGTCAAATTAACAAACTATTTAACATGGGAAATAATACGTATTGACATAATTTGGAAATAGTTACTTTTGTTTTATTATTCCCATTGGTAATAGTGCGTTTTGGCGTCATTCAAGAACTTTAGATTGATTTTAACAAAGGAAATAGTACGTTTTGTCATAATTTGATGGTACCATTCGATTCCCCGCCTTAATTTCTATAAGAATCAATATATAACTAAATTTCTTCAATTTTGGCAATAGTACGTTTTGGATTGTCGCCCCTCAATTTGGAACTTGTAATGTTACATTTCACGTTACATTCGCGTAATTGTAATGTGCATGGAACTGCTTATGTCCCGAGAAAGCAACTTTAATTTTAATATGAATACAATGTTTTATCCTATCATTATATTATGCACGTTACTAGTATTATTTCATACATGTTACCACTAACCAGTAAATTCTCCAGCACGTTACAAGTAACACTCCATGCACGTTGCATATAATAGGTACATTCCGTATTACAATACATTATAAATTGAGGCACATAGCACCTAGCGTAACAGCTTAAACCACAAAAAATGATGTTCCGTTTTATTTTTTTCCCTTCTTTTTAAGTTATCCAAAATTGAATGGAAAAATACTATTGTCCATTAGTCGTCTAGTCATTATATTTGTGTTTTAGTTAAGCATTGTGTGGATGGAATAAATATGACTACTTATTAAATACAACAACTAATTATTTAATAAGTAAACTCATTAATATAATATATTATATAATATTATACTATGTTAAATTAATTACAAACCTACAAAATAAAACCAAGAATATTAGGAATACTATTAAATACTTAACAGTAAAATGTCCATGCACCTCAACTACAATAGATCTTTATGGTGCAATATAAAATCTTTTATTCTGATAAAGGTACACAATTTAGGATAGTAAAAATGTAATTCAATTAAATAATTTATAAAAGATAAAAAGAAAAAGGAAATCTTTTTTTTTAAACTTAAACAAATTATGTATACCCATCTTGGTAAATATTATAATATATAATAGTATAAAATATTAACATAATTTTTAATATATTGTACAGATATAATAATATATTGTACGTTGATTAATAATTGTATAAAAGTTATTGTGTATAGGTATCAGAAATTCCATATATGTTGTTTTTACAACAATTAAAAAATATCAGAATACATAGTCACTGTTTTTATTTATAATAATTAGAAGTACACATTTGAATGAAACAACAAAATCAAGAAATGTTGTGATTGTTTTGTAGTTAAAAATTAATCAAATTTTAAATTCTATTAACTTAAGCTTGAAAATGCCATGTGTACACGCGGTTTATCATGAGGTGTTCTTTTAGCAGAGATTAAAGTCATAAAAAACTTATGAACCGTTTTTTTAAGAACATTTCAATTTTATATTTCACTAACATTTGATATTGAAACAGAAATAATAGTTTTAGTTATTTTGTGGTAACCAATGGAAATTATGAACTATAGATTGTTGTTAGGAATAATAACACATGTGTTAAATAATTATGTTAAAAACATTATTGAAGTAAAAATAATTTGTTATTAAATATTGTGAATCTAATAAATATCTGTGTAAATCGTGTCTCAACTGAAGCCTAAAACTGAAGACATGGTTCAACGCGACGCTCAAATCGTTAATAAAACTTTACGTAACTTTAAAACGAAAATAGGCAATGAATACTCAACTAAAGGTAAAAACATTAGAACCATATTTATTAGTAGCTAGTTAATTACACCAATTTTTATGTGCATAGATGTGCTTAAAGTGTGGGATTGCATTTCCAAATGGATTGAAAATAATATAAGCCAAGACAAAGTAAACATTTTTATTATAATATAGGTACCTATACTAGATTAAAAATGAGATCATACCCTGGCGGCCAAGTTGTGCTCATGGGCTGTTTGGTTCTGTTACGTGACGCCGTAGTGGGGACCGTAATGGAGACGGCGTTTAATCGTCGCCTATGGACTAAGATAGTATGGACTGGTAACAAACGGGTGGGCGGGTGACGGGGAGCCGGGCCTGTTAAGGTTTGGGAGAGACGAAACGAGGAGAGAAATATGTAGTACCAATTAAAGACCTGCAAGGGCCGGGTCGGCCCGACCCGGTCCTTAAAAAAGCCCGGCCCGTAGTGACATGGACCGGACCGGGCCGGGCCTTTGAAATAAAATAAAGGGTTGGACCGGGCTGAACTTCGAATAATAAATCAAGGGTTGGACCGGGCTTTTTAAGGATTTTTCTTCGACAATAAATAATCACAAAATAATAGATAGATAGTAGATAGTTACTAGTTAGTAGATAGACAGAATAATAATATTATATTGATTGGTGGGTACTGGGTATAATAAAGCTATTTTTATACCATAATAATATGTCAATACAAAATAAAACTTTTATTAACTTTTTAACTCAAGTTAAGTTAGTTAAAAAAAATGTTTCTTGTTTTCTTTGTTTTTGTTTATAGGAATATCTATAGCTATCATGTAAACATTTTACAACATTTTTAAACCAGTCCTACAAAAAAAAAAACCCAAAACTGGGCTTTTTTTTAACAAAACCAGCCTTAAAAAAATCTCGGGCCGGGTCGGGTTTTTTTTTCACAATAATTTTTGGACCGGGCCGGGCCGGGCCTGAGGATAAAATTGATGGACCGGACCGGGCTTTTTACGAGCTTAGGATTATTTTTGGACCGGGCCAGGGCTTTTTATTCACAATAATTTTTGGACCGGGCCGGGCCGAAAATTTACGGCCCTTGCAGGTCTATAAGTACCACCTAGCCTTGCGCGCCACCTATATTCAATAAATTCAATCTTTTGGAAGCGCGGTCAAAATCAGTGGAGAAAATGATCAGGACAAAAATTGAATAGGATTATTCAATTACAGGATCGAGATATTGGAGAAACAAAAAAAAACTGAAAAAGTATTTCATAAAAATATTCATAATATGTAATAATGTAATAAATAATAATAAATGGTTCATTAATATGAACATAGATAGAGCGCGAGCTATGCTCGTACTTTTTCCCCCCGATATACGCCTCACCAAAACCATAAGCAGCCCGGTGATATGATTATCGTTTCCAGTCCATACTATCTTAGTCCGTGTCGTCGCCCAACGAAAACTGGTCGCCGTCGGGGTACTATCTCATTTTGATTAGAGAAAATATACGATTGAGTATTTTTTATTTTTATAGCAAAACGGAATTTTAAGCTTATAAAAACGTTTTTTGTTATAATTTTATACGTTGAAGAAACTTTTTTATTGTTGTAGTATTATATATTACGCGTTAACAAATATATTTACGAGAGAGAATTATTATACCCCCGTATCTCTTACAATACAAGCTCGGTCTTGTATCATACGCATGATAAAATATTTTGATTAAATTATCTGCTTCAAGCATATTTTGTTCTATTGTTATTACACATTTATAATTTATAAAAATCCAGAATTTAACCTATTTTGTATTTATTTGCATTAGGTATTTTGTTTTTATTAATAGTACACCATGGCATTGTAGTAAATTATGTTCATATTTCGCTATATTTTTTTATTAAAGCTTTTAATAATAATTTCTATAGCTCTACATTTAAATTGTGCACACAATAGTATTTACTAAATTATTATTTTTATTTTTTTCTTCTGAGTATTCCAAATAGTTTTTTCTATAAATAATTATTAACAAATACTTAATACATAATAGTATAAAAATGCTTTAGTGAATTATTAGAAGAGATGAAGAATACCTAGTTGTATTTGAATGCAGTTCAATATTTCATTAACCTTTTATATACGTAAACAAATGTACTCACACTATTTATGTTAAGTAATTGTTTTAAAAAAAACTTATTATAATCAATAATCAGTCAAAAGTTCTTTGTGATAATTACCTATACTGACAGTTAGGCCATAAACTTAAATTATGGTATTTAATATTTTAATGAGCCATTTTTAACATTTAACTCGGAAGTTTTCGAATTAAAACATAATAATATTCTTCTTCAAATTTTATTCTTATTATACAAAGTTTATTAGCATTATATACTCTGCCCATTGATCAAAAATACATTATAGTTCATTCATAAATTTCGTTTTAAAATATTTAAATAAAAATAGAAAATTATGCCAGTGTACTCAAGCTTGTATAAATATAATATATTTCCAGAATACGAGTAGTTAAGAAGAACTTTTAAGTAAAACTCAGACCATATAATATCCCCCCCTCACCAAAAATAAAAATTAAGATACAACCCTAATTCAATTTTGAACTTTTGAATAATTACTGCAATGTTCATATATTTGTTACTTTATCTTTGATGAAATATTGAAATAAATTATAATATTTGATATTATTTTAAATAGGGAATTTTAATAAAAGGAATCGGTTATTTTACTGTGGCTCGATGGGAGTTAAATGAAAGCAAAGTACATCCAAATACAATCAGAAAGCCGGTTTTTGTGATTGATGAAAAACTAGCGAAGGATTTCAATTTAAAAAGAACAAGACCGTATAATTCAGGAACTGTAAGTTTTCTTTTATTCAAACCAAACAAATAGGGCATGTACCGTTTCCGCCAAAATTTGAAATGACCGATTCCGCCATCGCCCGTTTCCGCCAGATTGAAAAAGGTTCAATTCCCGTTTCCGCCAATCTACCTGCTATGGTAAAATTATTATAATATATTCCATAATACTTGGAATATTATGCATATATTAAGCCTGTCAACAATTAAATTGATAAATTAAAATAGTAAAAATAAATATAAAATAATCACAATAATTGTAAAAACATAATCAAATTATCAAGCTATTTAATTATTTTTAAGGAATATTTGAGATGAGAACATTGTATATTGACAAATATATTATACTCAAATAAAAAATACAAAATATTTTGTCATACCTAGTTTTATTATAAATACAAAAATTAAAATAATTAAAAAGTCATAATATTTTGTTAATTTATTTAACATAATTGAATGCAACACACTTTACGTACGAATAACGCGATATTAGTTTATTTTTAAAATCAGTTATAGCCTTACTAGTCCTAGCACATTTTAACAAAGTTGATTTATTTTTCGGTGTATTCGGAATATTTAAATTGGCGCTATTTATTTTAATGTAAGTGTCCGTCTGGATATTAATACGGTAGCCGGTAAATTGAATTAAAATTTTAAAATAACAACAAAATTACTAAAATCGTTATTTTTGGTTATTGTTATTATGTTATTAAGGTTATTATGTAATTTCGTAAAATTTGATCATAAAATATAACTAAAAAAAAATGTGTGTTTATATTTTTTAGTTACAGAATAACCTTACGTGGAACCTTGTTTCAAACATTTAGAGTTTAACTAAAAATTAAAATAAATTTTGTCGAAAACCAAATTTTTCCTTGATTTTTCTTTTGTTTCTCCCTGCGTTTTTGAAAACTATTTAGAATTTTAAAACCTCCCGAATGTACCAACTAGATTCTACTTTCCTGCCAAACAAGACACTGTTGAAGAAAATCGAAGCAGTTTTACTGTCCCAAACGGCGATGACAGACACAAAAAAAACCACATAATTTTAAAATCAATTCGCTCAGAATCTAAAATGTTTACAATATATTAATATCAAAATTAGGTTAGGTTAGAATTATAAAATTATTGAAAGAATAAGAAGGTTAGGTTAAATTTGAGTGAATTGTATTAATTATATCCAACTGTTTACAAATATAGATACCAGAACGCTATTTAAATGTCTTAACAATAGCCCAAAATTATCAATTAAATATCGATATGGTCACTCATTGTTTCAAAGAAGTAGTTGCAGCGTTCAGAAAGTTACTGTTCGAAGAAAAAAATTGTGAACTTCCTTTCCCGAAAATTGGTAAATTGCAAATAAAAAACAAAGTGGTAAAAATGAAGTATTATCAGGAGTTTTTAGAACGACAAAACCAGCATTTAAAGAATCGCATGGTTGAATATAAAATTAAAAACCAATCCATCAACTATAATCCCGATTGGGATGCTGATCAATATGAAAACCGAGTAAGTTATCAAGAATTATTTACTAACAAGAATAATTTTAAATCATATTTTATCTTATTTTGTCTTCGATCAAATTATATTTAAATAGTCAAAATCTAAAATATAAATATTCTCAAATTCCAAAAACAAAAATTAAAACATTTAAAACGTGGAAAATGTCTATTTTATGAATAATACATTTCTGCAGTTGTTTATAATATAACACGGATAAAGTAGGAATAAATATTAAACCTACAGCATACAAAAGTTTTAATCATGTTTTCAATAAAACTTAATACATTATATAGGTAATATTAGAGAAGTTATTTAGTGTTTTGAAACCTGTATTATAAAAGTCGTTACAAAAACATGAATATCAATTATTTATCATTAAAATTATTGTAATATCACTTAGATTTTTATACGCGGGACAAACTAAACAAATTGTCAATTTAATAATATAGATTTTAAACATTTTTCTCGATAACATATGAATTTTTAGAGTTTAAATATAAGTAACTTACAATGTTATAAAACGTCACATAATATAATACATTTTACAATTTGCGTAGAAGCGACCGTGTTCCGCAATGTCAATCATCTCTCGTCCGGCGTCTTCGTTGTCACAGTACAGACCAGGGACCGGGTACGAAGGAGTGTTGCCCAACACCGACGGCACAGCGAACAGGCCCAACTCTAGAAGTTCAGTATATCCCAATGACGATGACGACAACGGTATTATCTGTAGACCCGAATCAAGGCTGTCCGTCCGTTCCAACATTTCACACGGACAGACTAGACCCCTGTCCAGATCATCTCTAAAGTCCCATAAACAGCCGACTGGTAGACCCTCGTCCAGGACGTCCGTCCAGTCAACTGAATTCGTAAGACCTGAATCCAGATCTCGAACTATGTCCTGTGACGAGATTAAAGAAGACAATCACTGCGGTGTTGGTGGAAAAAACACATTTGTACGCGATAGAGGTAAGTAATTTTAAATAATCATAACCCAAATCGAGTTATATTTATATTTTAAAAGAGTGAATCATCGCTCTATTAGTTTAGAATATTGATCATAAAAATATTGTAGTGGGTTCAGTTTAATGCGACCAGTGAACACGGATGAGTTTGGCTATATAGCCGGCTTGCATGATGGGAGTGCGTCATGGTCTCCGAAATATTTAATACACCGTGAAATGTAGAGTTCTCATTTTATATGACATCATCCATATCACAAATTATTGCTAAATATAATTTGTTACATGTTTATAATTAAATTTTATCGTAATAATTTCTTGTTAATTAATTTACAGTGTTAGAATGTTTCTTTCTCATTATATGTTTATCATTATACGAAAGAAAGAAAAATATTTCTCGTGGTTGTTTACGAGGGTCACTTTCTGTTGGAAAACTATAGAGAGCCCTTACCCCCCCCCCCACACACACACACACACACACACAAAAAATCGATTGCGTTGACCTGTTATAAACCTGTTGATTATAAACCAAGATGGTTTAACAACATATTCAATGAGTGAGATTGGATTTTGCGAAAAAGATTCGGTGACTACATAGGGTATTTCACACAGTATTACAGATCGTCGCGAGCCTAAACGCTCCAAACAAAGAATGCGCTGGAGATAACAATATAATATAATATGACCGGCTGTGTTAGCTCGCTACCACAACCGCATACTCATTGTCAGAATTGTGGTGAATTGAATTAAATTATTTGAATATATTATACTATACAGAGTAATTATTTTACCGTAACACACTAATTACTTCGAAAACTACTAAAGTTCCTAAAAATATTTTTTGTTACATAGGTAATCTATTAATAATTACAAACACCATTTTGAAAATAATATTGTTATACTAATTTTATAATTTAAATTTTTTGAATGATAGCATAGACTTTTTATTTCATATTCAAAAACAGAATATTTTTTGGAGATTTCGTTTGTATAAAACTTGAAGTTCAAAAAAGTGGCTGAGTAGGTAACAAATTACTTATCTATAAATTATAAATATTAATCAAAGTGTAGGTAACTAATAGATTATTCTTTAGTATAAAAAAATAGGTATGATTAAGGAAAGTAGTAGACACACGTTTTGCATTTGTTTTTTAAAGTGTTGTCTTTTTTTAAAATGTTTTTTGTGACGACTTCAAACAATGTAAAAAAAATAATTTCATAAACTGAAATAGTCAAATTATTAAATGTCTAAATTTCTTGAAGGGTCTACAACTATGATAATAATCCGGAAGCCAAATAGCCTTTGGGCCTACTCCCGGACATAACGTCAAATGCAAAAAAAAAGTATACCCGGAAGCCCGTTATTAATAATTAAATACCTACTTCTGTTTAAATTTTCACATCATATATAAACATTAAAGTATTAAATCATCAGTAACTATTTCGTTATAATATGAATCAGTGAATTTTAATCTCTTAATAATATATAAAGAATACTATAGTCTATTACATTTAAAACATTCAAAACACAAAAAATAATATTATACATTTATACATCCAATAACGTCACTAACATCACTACTCACGATGACAAATTTCGTTTCGTTTGTTTCCGAAATTTCTTTTAAAAATTGTCAATCGATCTAAGGAAATTATTGCATGAATGCATGATGCATGTTTAGGGTATGACAAATATCCTGCCTAGTCTTAATATTAATAAATATTATAATATTTTAAGGACTTGAGGATGATACCTATACAGATATTCAGGGCCGTATTAAGGGACAATGTATGGGGGAGCAAATATAAATATGCCGCCCCTAATCTAGTATACGCCTTTTTTTACAAGCAAATAACCAAAAAAAAATTTTATCGCTCACTCGAACAAACGTTAGGTATACAATATACTACCAAAAAAACTATATGCTTACTTACTCATTAGTAATCTACTTATCTACTCTTGCTATTGTCTTATAGAATATATTTAAACACATGAACTAGATACAATTTATACAAATTAATAAATTATTACGTATAGTACATGTCTACATATCATTATTAATTTCAAACAGATGTCTCGTGGTATCTGGTATATTCTATACCTAGCTAATAGCTATGAATTATTTTAATGATAAATGACTAGGTATACTATCTGAGGATGGCCTGATAATCTAAAATTTAAAAGATCTAAAAGATTAAAGATTAAATATATCTAAAGATTAAATATTACCCATACAAATATTATATTATGTATGATCAGTTAAAATTAGGATATAGGAGAAATAAAATATACAATAATATAATATAAACCTACTAATTTAATTTTAGAAATTACTAAAAAACTTCAAAAAGCGTTCCAATTGAGACCAATTAGTAGTATTATATTTATATATGTAATATTGTAATGTTACATATTTATATATGTAAAAAGGGGGTCAAGTGGATGTCGCTCCGCTGTACAGTAGGCTACAAGTAGATCACTGTACTATAATGGATGGTATTAAATTTGAATTCAATGATATAATATCATTGTATAAGAAAAACGATTCTGAGCGGAGACGGTATGTCAGTCTAGGATATTTTAAATTATATTGATATTGTTATTATACGGTAGCTGCTAAGTTGAATTAATATTATTCATATTATTTAATTATTAACCTAAAATTATCAGTGATGCTATAAAAATATTATAATATATACTTTTACTCGTTAAAATTGATTTTAATATGTAATTCCGTCCAAATTTGAACTTAAAATGTCTGTAAAAAATAACTGTGTTTAAATATTTTTTAGATTTTTTGAATACAGTATGTACTATTTATTAGAATCTTTATTTTAAATTTTCAATCCTTAGTTATAAAAACTGACATTTTATAATTGTTTAATTACAATGATTGATAATTTTCGAGATTTTGATGAATTTTGTCAAAATTCGAACTTTAAATGATTATAAAAAAAATGTGTGCCTATGTATTTTTAATATTTTTCAATTGCTATTGTAATAATATATCAGGAGCCTTGTATTAAATTTTCATTATTTTTGGCCCAACAAATAAGATGTAATTGATATTAATAGAAAAAAAAACTAAAAAATTTGAAAACTGAAATCGTCCGTAAAAAGCTGAAAAACAGTCAAAATATATTCAAAATTAGATGGTGTATAGAAATAGCTTATATAAACATTCAGTGAAATTTTCATGCATCTACAGTTATTTGTTTTGAATTGCAACAAAATAAGAAAATCGCTACATGAGAAATCGAGTGAATATCTAATCTTGTACAAATTTGAACTTAAAATGCTCATAAAAATTTATTATTACTTGCTTATAAACTTTTTTTTATTGATAAAATTAGGCAAACTTATGAGGAATCTTGTATTACATTTTCAAATCTTAAAAATAAGAAGAAAAATTTTTATGAATTTCTAACTCAAATAAATTGCACATTTTCATCATTTTTACGTATTTTGTCAAAATTTGAACTTTAAATGCTTATAAAAAAAATTTGTGACTATTTTTAATATTTTTCATCTGCCTTTGAAACTATATATTAGAAGCCTACTATTAAATTTTCAAGATTTTTACCCAACAAATAAAATTTTATTGACATTTATAGAAAAAAAAACTAAAAAAATTGGAAACTGAAAATGTCCGTTAACAGCTCAAAATAAGACAGAATATTTTGAAAATGATATGGTGTGTAGAAAATGCTTATATAAACATTTGGTCAAAATTTCATGTCTCTACGGTCATTTTTTTTAGACTTACACCAAAAACCAAAATCGATTTTATCGAAAATCAATGTTGCGTAAAAATTCCTGTTTTTTCCTTAATTTTCCATTTGTTTTTCACGGTACTTTTGAAAACTACTGGAAAATGTTTACTTTTGACCCCCCAAAGTACTAACTAGATTCACTTTCCTATCAGAAAAAGTACTATTGAAGAAAATCTAAGCACTTTTACTGTCCCAAAACGTGATGACAGACACAAAAGAAAATAAAAAAAAAAATAAAAAAAAAAACACACATCATTGTAAAACCAATACATTCATCGCTCCGCTCAGAATCTAAAATACAATTAAAACAATAGTTATAAAATGTACACTTACCTTTAACTTAAAATAGTTATCTAATTTCTTGGTTTTTTTGTTTAATTGTTCTTCACGTTCTTTTTTTGCTTTCGATATTCGTTTATATTGGGAACCGCTTAACCTTATACGTTTTAAGTTATTAGGCATTTTAAAAATATTTTTATCGTACAGTTTATTAGTATAGGTAACACATGATTAATAAACACAACAGTAAGTCATCACTACACTGACTACCCTGTCGAGATCGTCTACTACTGACTACTCGTCTGTCAAGACTATTATATTATTATAACGATAAAAGTTTATTGAATTGAATATTATAATCGAACAAGCTACAGATTCGCAGTAGGTACTGCAGTAGTAGGTACTAGGTACAATGGTCAATGGTACATAGCAATATCGTAGCGGTTAGCTTCGTGCCCCGGCGGCGGTTATAACGTCATGTCATTATAATATATATATATTATATAGTGAATAGTGATAATACTAAAAATAGTACGATTAGTACGTAGCCACGTAGGTACTAGGTATTACAAAAATAAGGTCCATAAACAGAGTTCTCTCCCAATTAGGTAATAAGTACTATTGTTCTAATATTAGATTCCATTACGATATTAAATATTCCGACAATTGACATCGTAAATTCTTAAACTAAAATAATTAATATTTATTCTACTAAATAACATTATCGACTTTTTTTTGCCGCCCCTGCCGCAGTGCCGCCTGGAGCAACACATCTTTTGCCGTTGCCCACAGATATTATATTTAATAATTTGTATGCATATCAATCTAGAGACTGATTTTAATATTTTATTGTGGTTATACAATACATTATTTCTGTTTCCTTATCTATAGTTTAAAATATTCAAATAATAATCCATTCTGCTACAAAAAAATTCAAAGAAAATAAAATTCAGCCATAAAAAGGTGGGTTCACAACTTACTATCCTTGTCGTGTCGTGTCGTGTCGTGTGGTGTAAAATACTTTTTTCTGATTGGTGTACCAAAATATGATTGTGAATACATTCATCGCTCCGCTCAGAATCTAAAATATGATCGTGTCGACCAACACAATACCGCGAGTACCGAGAATGTAGAATATATTCAACTTTTGATTGTGCTGGTAACAATCGGTGGAGTACGATTGCGCGCGTTTTACCTTTTTGGGCATACGATTGCGCGCGGTGCGGGAATAACAAAGAACATGCTTTTGACTATTCAAAAGCGTACGATTGCGCGTGAAATTGGATGCGACGTTGCCAAATTATTATTAAAATTTAAAATTATTATTATTATAAAACAATTTGTTATTTGTCGTATATGTTGTTATTGTATTTATTTATAATAACATTATAAACGTGCGTTATACGACAACTAATCAGTACAAAAATCACACTACAAAAAGTTTATATTCATAAGTAAAAACATATTCATTAAAAAAAATCGTTATAATAAAATAATGTAAATAAAATAATTTAAATTTTAAAGCCATTATACCATTTATACCTATTTCCAATTATGGCTAAATACCTCAGTAAGTTTTCTGGGGTTATTTTTTAAATATTCTTCGTATTGTTTACTCATAAATTCGATTTTCTTTAGTTCTTCCTTCGATTTTGGCTTGATTATTCCTTTGGAAATGGTTGATAATTTAGTGACGGTTTCTGCCTGAGTTTCCATAAGGGTACTTATAACAACAAATGTCGGTGGATGAGCACTAGTAAACTGGGCGTTATGTTCTACGGAAACTTTAAGCCCCGTTTGTAGTTCTGAAAACTCGACAATCGGAACCTAACCGAATATTTACCGTGCACCTATATAGTCTGTATATTTGGCAACGTTGCTTAGAAGCTAAAATAATTTAGCACGCGCAATCGTACACCTAAAAAGGTACCGTTGATAAGGACCGCGCGCCGTAACAATGTTCACGCTGTGGTTTACTGTTATCTATTATATTTTGATTAGAAAAAAAACCCGCGTGAAAATTGTATAACCATGGTACCGGGGTACCATGGTGGAGTTTATGGTTACCTAGTTGGTAACGTCCTGATTAAGAACGTCCTCGAAGATTGCATACTTAGATCATATTACCCATACATAGATCTAAGATTGCATAAATACACGACACTGGCAGTTATGAACCCTGCAGTTTTATGTATATGTAAAACTGCAGGATAGTGGATACGGTTGTATAATTCAACAGTGTGCATTATTAACTCTATAAATAACTTAATAACTAATACCTGAAAATCACGCCATTCTCGAACAGCCTATAGTCAAACATAACGGTTAACTTACAACCCACATATAGGTATACGGTGTACGGATACACATAAACTATCATAATTCATAGTATTATTATTTATATTTATTACCATATCATAATATTACAGCTTAAAAGGACACAGCTCTGTCTTACAAGCATAGCAAATTATTTACCATCTGAATAATCAATTTAACTCTGTTATGTTTAATGTAAGAGCGAATTAACCTATTATTCATTGTATAAGTAAAAATATTAACTAAGTGATTCTCATAGGTTTTTTTTTTATATTTACATTTTAAAACGAATTATGAGTATTTTAAAAATTGAACAAACCCTGCGGGTGTAACGTCCTCTTAATAATAAAATTAGTCAATTATTACCTATATCAGTTTATTTTGGTTTTACAACAATAATGAATAAAGTTATTCATATATTACATTACTAGTAAAATACAATCCCTAATATAATAGATTCTAATATTTATGTTTCAGATGAAACCCTCTGTCAGTCATGTAATATTAGAGAATATCGATTAAGACAAATCGATAATATGTATAAATCTGATTTATCTTCGGCGGATAATAGAGATAACTTCATGAAAGGAGATAATCCAATAAATGGACTTTTGAGCACAGTACGTCATACAATGAAGAGTCTAATACTCTAACACATTACACACATAACGTTATACATGGTAGTGATTAACACAAGTGTATTTATTTTAGGAAAATTTAAATAAACGTAAAGATCGACTAATACAAATATCCAACTATAACTACAATACTGCAAAAGAATTATAAAATACAATTGAAAACGAGAAAAAGAAAAATCAAAAATCAAATAATAATGACGGGCTCTCATTTTCTTTTTCTCGTTTTCAATTGTATTTAATAATTATTTTGCAGTACTGTAGTTATATTTGCATTAGTCGATCTTTACGTTTATTTAAATTTTCCTAAAATAAATACACTGACATTGACTGCTATGTTTTGGAAAAAGTAAAATAATAATAAATTAATAATAATTATATTATATTCTATTGAGTATACTAGTAGAAATGTTCAATAATATATAAAATATGTGTTGACAATTTATCGGTTTAGAGACAATCAAGCATTACAAACTTTCAAAAAAGAGTAAACTTTAATAAAAAAGAAACTGAAAAGATGGCATCTTTAAAATGTGAAAAAATGATGCGAAATGATTTGTTAAAAAGGTAGATAAAATCTATTATCTATATTGTCCTGTATTCAAAAATACTTTATGAACTTTTTAAATTACATTTAGTCTGTATGAAGAAAGAATAAAAAATATAGAAGCAAAAAAGCGGTCAAAAGAAGATTATTTAATTATCCTTGATGAACACCTAAAAAATAAAACTAAAATCACAGAAGAACAGAAAAAAAAAGATGATACAATACCATTGACTAAAACTTTTATTTTCGGTCCTGATCAAGCTAAATTGCAGAAATTAAAAAAATGGTAAATCGATTTATTTTAATCATTTATTAATTTATTATAATATATTGAAAATAACATAAAAATACGAAAATTGTATTATATGTAACATTATTATAATTAATGTCGGATGCATTGAAAAAGTGATACCTCAATTGTTGAGAAAATACAAGGTGATCCGTTTGATCCAAAAGTGTCTACACTCATTATTTTGGAGTTGAAAATATTTTTGTGCATAATTTAATTTCATTGTAAAACCACATTCTTGAAAGAAATTATTTATTGTTATCATTTATTATTTTTTTACTTTTTTGAATGATTACATCATGCAATATCATCAAAATATGGAATTTTTTTTTATAGTGGGAAAGCTTATCAAAATTATGATTGTAGACACTTAAATGGATCACCTTGTATAATATATATACCGTCCATGGAATAAAATTACGTTCGTGAAATGCTCATTAAATTACATTTTATCTGCACAGAGCATAGGTATAGGTAATTACTTTTCTTCGCAATCTAAAAATTAAATTGCTGGCCTACTTGTTTTATACTTTTATAGATTTACGTAAGATAAAATAAGAATAAACATAATTTGTATAATGTCGTTATTTGAATAACTTTAATGATTTGTTGAGTGAATTATGAAGGCATTATCGAACCTCTAATTTAATTACTCCGGAAAAATGTAAAATTTTTATTGGGATAATAATAAACCCGCAAGAAATTATATCAATATAATTATTAATTTTCAGTGTATGTTTGGATTTATATTATATCGTGGGTACCATGGAAACATTTCAGTATAGGATTCTTCAAACTAAATTTGGTTTTCATTCGTATCCTACCTGTTTTTACAATAATTCTCGTATTTGTAAAAAATATCGAGTTAGTAATTATATTTATAAATTATTTCAAAGAATCAGTTGGTCGTGTAGGTAAAGAGTTCAGATTACAACATTTTGAAAATTACTCAAAATCCTAAGAAAAAAACATTTTAGTTATCACACTCATTATTCGAAGTGTACATATTATTATGGTAGCACCTATAGTAGCTAATAAACTATCAGTCATTACAGGATATAGTTGCCGTTAGGAAATAATTTTTCGTTTTACAGTCGGATATATAAAAAGAAAATAAGAAAATTATAATGAAAAAATAAACAACGTATATTAATATATCGATTACGTTTCATTAAAAACAATCTAATATAGGTATAATTTGGTAATTGGGTACAACAACAGAAAAATAAAGTAGCACAATAAGTAAAATTTAATTTCGTTAAGCTTTTTTTTATTATATTAATTTAAACAATTAATTAATGTAAATCTTAGTACAGACTACAGAGAATGATTTTTTCTAACATAAATCATTTTTAAATTACTTATTAACATTGTTTCATAATATACAAAGGACATGAAATGTCGTGTATAAGACATTTCTATTTTTTAAAGTGAACCTTAAAATTTAGATAATTAGGTAAAAAAAAATATTTTAGATTTTGTTCGGAACAATGAATGCATTGATTTACCAATGATGTGTGTTTTTTTGTGTCTGAAGAAGACCCAATAGCTTTTCTAGTTGAAAATGAATCACGTTAGTAGTTTGGGAAGTCAAAGTAAAAATCCCAATTATTTTCTTTAGAATTGGAAGAAACCAAAAAATAAATAAATTAAGGAAATACTTTCTTAATTCCCTTTCTTATGAATGTATATTATTATTTAGATTAATATATTTAAATATTTAATATATATATATATAGTTGTATGTTCTGGACTAAAATAGAACTATTTTAAGAAAAAAATTAACATTTAGTGCATATTATACGTATACTCTGTTTTAGTAAACATCGTCAAATAGCAAATGACCAATTAGAACAAAAAAATATGCGAAATCTTGAACTCCAAGAACAAAAAGAAAAAAATATTGATTTTGAAAGAAGATTGTTAAATCAGCTTAAAGAAAAGTAGATTATATACCATACGATAATAGTATTAATGTTCTAATCTTCTTTTATATTATGTACTTATTTTTTTGTTTTAAAAAGAGACGAAACATTGCAAAGACAATTATTACAAAAAAAATTAAACCAGAAGAAGTTCTTAAGTGAAGATTTTAACAAATTTTTGGCCATATCAAAAACTGAACGTCGTAAAAACGAAATACCCGGTTCATATGTGAGTTTAGTATTACGATAAAATCATATTATCATTGAACGCATAGAAGAAGATTTACATTTATTATACCTATACATTTAACCACTAATGAATTTGGTTCAATATAATAAAAGTTATTTCCATTGGGTATATTTTAAGTTTTAACTCAATTGACTAAACGTATCACAACTCGAATTATCGTGCAGATTATTGCAGTATAGGTACCTTAAGTATACCCATAATTCTATTCGTTTAACCACCTGCAATTTGATGATTTATAGCTATTATAAATTCAACTATAGCAAATTCAGCGCATAATGACATATGTGTTACAATGATCGTCAAGTGCATAATAAATGTACTTACAGCAATATATAATGTTATTGTACCCATATAGTTTTATCATGTACAAGAAGCGTTAACATTACAATTTTTACGTGCAGTTTACGCTGTAGAGACTATATAGACGTATGGGTAATTTTTTACAACAAGCATGCGTGTTTGAATTTACCTACGTTATTACGAATGTAAAGCGATAAATTCTCTTTATTCCATAGAATGAAAAACTAATTTTTCAGCACGTTTGTGTACAATATCGAGTTGGACTGTTTAGTATAAAACAACTATTTGAAATATTTTAGGTACATTTAACGTTTTATGATATTATGACAATAAAGTATATTTTATTATTGTGTGTTCGCAGCCTATGAGTTTTCCACTGAAAAAAACTGTAAAACGATGTCGAATATGTAAAAAAAACGGGCTAGGATTTGCTGTGGAAAAAATAACCAACATCATGTGTTAAAAGAAAAAGCTGGATTATCGAACACGGATATTTCGCCGCAGACTAATCGTAGCGACCATTTTGCTGTAGATCGTTTCGACTCCGTTCCATTTCATTCGATAATAATCAAAGTTGGGATTTTATGAAACTTAAAATATGCAATATAATATAATCTAATATATGCATAAAAAGTAGGTATAATATTAACTTTTTAAAGTTAGTTGTGATTAGTGTTGATATCGTTTGATGATACAATATATAATTAGTTATTACTAAAACAACTATACAATATATAAAGATATCCTCGTCCATCGAGCCTGCATTATATTTATACTGCATTTATTCAAATCTAGACTATTTAGATCTCTGTATATGTTAAAGTCTAAATATATATGTTTTATTATTACTAAATATATATATATAGGACCTATACTATTATAGGTATGTAATCACTATATATGTACATTGTATATGTATACGTAAATTTATAATATTTTAAGTCACTGATAGAAAGATTAATTTATTACGATAAAACGCAAAATTGTATGAAGAATCTGTAACCAAGGAATTTAAAAGCCATCGATAAAATATTTTAAAATTTTACCACCGGGGGCATATGCCATCTATAACCTTCATTAAAAACGCCTCTGCCTATACTCCGGAATTTTAAATATAACATTGTTAAATCATTGTTACATACTTAACTACTAATTAAATAGATTAATATAGATACAATATTTCTCGCGTAACAATGTAATACCAACATATACCAATCATAGTTATATTGTAAATACCTATAATATATTATTTGTAGCATAGGCGCAAATGGCCTAACTTTTTGTTGGGGTACTAAACCCCCCTCCTCTCACGCTCTTATAATATTTTCTAAACATATATATGCTTAGTACTAAGCATGGAACTATGAATTGGCAAACTAAGTCAGGGGGGCCTATTTGCACCGATGGTTTATAGCTTATGAGTTATAGATAACCAATATAATGTACCACAATATTTATTTATTATTGATAATAAGCAAACCTTGCGAGTTGCAGCCATGCCTAATTATTTTATTATTAAAAAAATAATAATATTTACAAATGATATTTTCTTTAAAAAACATTTATGTGAATACTTTTTGATAATGCGTGACAATGGTGATATCCCTGGTTTTATGAAATTTGAATTAGGATTTAAGGGGCGTAATAATAAGACTTGGGTATCTAGCATTTTACACCATATATATATTACGCGTTGAGGTACTTTTATTGAAGTATTCCAAAAAACATTAATTGCTTGTATTTGTATTTAAAATATGCAAAATATGCATTTTTACCTTGGTACTTAACCTAACCTATAACTTAGGTACTTAAAATAATATGCAAAATAAAAAATATACTATAGGCACCGATCTGCTGTACAGTTGTAGTTGTCTAGCATAGGTATCATTGTAATTAATTGTAAAGTATGTGTTAAATTTGTATCCAATGATAAATCATTGCTTGGGAAAAACGATTCTAAGAGGTTAATATACGTTGTGTCAACATTTAGCATTGCGTTTTTGTATAAATAATCAAATTTTATAATTAAAAAAAAATCAAAAACATCGTAAGGCTACGAATAGCATAACTTTCCGGTGATTTTTTTTTTTTTTGGATCTAGGTAGAATAACGGCTTAGGATATCTTCTATTAAAATGTATATAATGTATGTTAGCTATGAAAATAAAAACATTTATGAATTTCTAACTGAAAAATAATTTACAAAATTAAAAAAATGCCTCATTTCTATAAATAGCACAAAAAGAGTCAAAATATTTTTAACATTTTACCATGCATGGAAAATCTAATATATTTGGGGAAAATGCCAAGTGTCAAAAATTACACTAAAAAAATAAAACATTTTACGCGTAAAAATTTTCATTATTCCTCCATTGCTTTTTGGTTTTTTCTGACGCATTCAAAAATTACTGGGAATTTTCAATTTTGAATGCACCAACTACATATTCATATATTGCTATTAGAAAAGATGCTGATGTTGAAATTCAGAGCATTTTAATAACCCAAATGTAAAAAATACATTAATTACTATGCTCAGAGTCTAAAAACCGTGTTTATATGTTTTGTTTCCGGGAAGAAGGCTGTCTAGCGTAGGGATTAATGTATTTTCTTTAAAATTATGTCTGTCATCAACATTTGGGTTAATTAAAATGCTCCG
Organism: Nasonovia ribisnigri; assembly: GCA_027563435.1. NCBI lineage: Eukaryota > Metazoa > Arthropoda > Insecta > Hemiptera > Aphididae > Nasonovia > Nasonovia ribisnigri. Next base: position 225,911 of record JANEHU010000446.1, read on the forward strand.
AATTTCAACATCAGCATCTTTTCTAATAGCAATATATGAGTATATAGTTGGTGCATTCAAAATTGAAAATTCCCAGTAATTTTTAAAAGCGTCAGGAAAAACCAAAAAACAATGAAGGAATAATGAAAATTTTTACGCGTAAAATGTTTTATTTTTTTAGTGTAATTTTCGACACTTGGCATTTTCCCCAAATATATTAGATTTTCCATGCATGGTAAAATATTAAAAATATTTTGACTCTTTTTGTGCTATTTATAGAAATGAGGCATTTTTTTAATTTTGTAAATTATTTTTCAGTTAGAAATTCATAAATGTTTTTATTTTCATAGCTAACATACATTATATACATTTTAATAGAAGATATCCTAAGCCGTTATTCTACCTAGATCCAAAAAAAAAAAAAATCACCGGAAAGTTATGCTCTTCGTAGCCTTACGATGTTTTTGATTTTTTTTTAATTATAAAATTTGATTATTTATACAAAAACGCAATGCTAAATGTTGACACAACGTGTATTAACCTCTTAGAATCGTTTTTCCCAAGCAATGATTTATCATTGGATACAAATTTAACACATACTTTACAATTAATTACAATGATACCTATGCTAGACAACTACAACTGTACAGCAGATCGGTGCCTATATAGTATATTTTTTATTCTGCATATTATTTTAAGTACCTAAGTTATAGGTTAGGTTAAGTACCAAGGTAAAAATGCATATTTTGCATATTTTAAATACAAATACAAGCAATTAATGTTTTTTGGAATACTTCAATAAAAGTACCTCAACGCGTAATATATATATGGTGTAAAATGCTAGATACCCAAGTCTTATTATTACGCCCCTTAAATCCTAATTCAAATTTCATAAAACCAGTGATATCACCATTGTCACGCATTATCAAAAAATATTCACATAAATGTTTTTTTAAAGAAAATATCATTTGTAAATATATTTTTTTTTTTTTGATAGTAAAATAATTAGGCATGGCTGCAAGGTTAAAAAATTAAAATACGTTTATTATTTAGTATTCTGTTTGAAGAACTTGTATATTATATGCTGTCTAATCTATAATATATTTTACAAGTTATTAATAAATTATTATAAATAAATATAATATTTTAGATTTTTAATCTAAAAATATCAATAATAATATTTAATATTATGGTACATTATATTGGTATCCATAACGCGCAAGCTATAAATCATCGGCGCAAATATATCATAGGGGACCCCCTGATTTAGTCTCCCAATTCATAGTTCCATACTTCTATGTTTAGTACTAAGCATATATATGTTTAGAAAATATTATAAGAGCGAGAGAGGAGGGGGGTTTGGTATCCCACCAAAAAGTTAGGCTATTGATAAGTTTATGCTGGTATTACATTGTAACCCGGGAAGTATTGTATCTATATTAATCTATTTAATTAGTAGTTAAGTATGTAACAAACAATGATTTAACAATGTTATATTTAAAATTCCGGAGTATAGGCAGAGGCGTTTTTAATGAAGGTTATAGATGGCATATGCCCCCGGTGGTAAAATTTTAAAATATTTTATCGGTAGCTTTTAAATTCCTTGGTTACAGATTCTTCATACAATTTTGCGTTTTATCGTAATAAATTAATCTTTCTATCAGTGATTTAAAATATTATAAATTTACGTATACATATACAATGTACATATATAGTGATTACATACCTATAATAGTATAGGTCCTATATATATATATATTTAGGCTTTAACATATACAGAGATATAAATAGTATAGATTTGAATAAATACAGTATAAATATAATGCAGGCTCGATGGACGAGGATATCTTTATATATTGTATAGTTGTTTTAGTAATAACTAATAATACATTGTATCATCAGACGATATCAACACTAATCACAACTAACTTTAAAAAGTTAATATTGTACCTACTCTTTATGCATATTTTAGATTATATTATATCGCATACTTGTGCAACGTACCTAGATAATAACTTCATAATTCTTGTCACATGACATTAAACTGTGAACGTTTCCTACAAAGGGTGTTGTTATATTTTCTTTCAAAAATATGTTGTTTTTTGGGACTTTGTATATATTATTATGCATTTATGTACTCAAAAAAAAGTTTTTGCCTCCGGCCCACAGAGTGCAAGCACTGCAAGTGCGTGGCTGCATCACCGACGTCCGTGAAGTTGGCCTCCCCACATGGTCCCGAAAACTTCAAACTGGTATCAATAATTTTCAATTTTTATGCAATTAATTGCATGTCTCGCTTAAAAATTTGCAATTCATCGTGGGGCCTGTTAATTCCAAAATTCTCATGGGGGTGGGGGGCAAGTTCACGCCCCCCGCCACAGATGGTCTGATCGTTCCAAAACAAGCACAGTTACAAAGCTAATGGATAGCAAATTGTAGTAAAATAGAATTATTCAAGGTGTCAAATTAAAAAGTTTATTTTTGGCATAAAGTGGTATAAAAATAACAGTGAACATAATATTTTCAAAAACATAAATTCTTGGGCAAAAAATATAGCTAAAATATTTCCTAATTATTAACACAACTTTTTTAAAATATTTTGATAACTAAATTATCTTCCTGAAAATATTTATAAGATGTTATTTTTGTACCACTTTTATATACCAAAAATAAATTTTTAATTTGATATCTTGAATAATTCTATTTTACTACTATTTGCTATCCATTAGCTTTGTAACTGTGCTTGTTTTGGAACGATCAGACCATCTGTGGCGGGGGGCGTGAACTTGCCCCCCACCCCCATGAGAATTTTGGAATTAACAGGCCCCACGATGAATTGCACATTTTTAAGCGAGACATGCAATTAATTGCAACAAAATTGCAAATTATTGATATTATATATGAGTCAAATCTTATATATTTTATCACCCCTCCTACAGGATTTTGCAGCTTTAATTTCCGTTTGTGCATAAATGCGCAGCTCATAGGCATGTGCCCACGGTGATGCACGTCCGTGAAGTTGCCCCCCCCACATGGTCGCACTGACTTCAAACTAATATCAATAATTTGCAATTTTGTTGCAATTAATTGCATGTCTCGCTTAAAAATGTGCAATTCATCGTGGGGCCTGTTAATTCCAAAATTCTCATGGGGGTGGGGGGCAAGTTCACGCCCCCCGCCACAGATGGTCTGATCGTTCCAAAACAAGCACAGTTACAAAGCTAATGGATAGCAAATAGTAGTAAAATAGAATTATTCAAGATATCAAATTAAAAATTTATTCTGGTATATAAAAGTGGTACAAAAATAACATCTTATAAATATTTTCAGGAAGATAATTTAGTTATCAAAATATTTTAAAAAAGTTGTGTTAATAATTAGGAAATATTTTAGCTATATTTTTTGCCCAAGAATTTATGTTTTTGAAAATATTATGTTCACTGTTATTTTTATACCACTTTATGCCAAAAATAAACTTTTTTATTTGACACCTTGAATAATTCTATTTTACTACTATTTGCTATCCATTAGCTTTGTAACTGTGCTTGTTTTGGAACGATCAGACCATCTGTGGCGGGGGGCGTGAACTTGCCCCCCACCCCCATGAGAATTTTGGAATTAACAGGCCCCACGATGAATTGCACATTTTTAAGCGAGTCATGCAATTAATTGCAACAAAATTGCAAATTATTGATATTAGTTTGAAGTCTGTGCGACCATGTGGGGGTGGGGCAACTTCACGGACGTGCATCACCGTGGGCACATGCCTATGAGCTGCGCATTTATGCACAAACGGAAATTAAAGCTGCAAAATCCTGTAGGAGGGGTGATAAAATATATAAGATTTGACTCATATGAGTCAATATGAGTCTCATATGAGAAACATATCGATATTGATGTTTCAAAATTCAAAGTGTGATAATCAGGGGTGAACACATGAAATAGGTATGTCGGGTGGTGAGGTTTGAAAACATTTCATAATCTTAGTACTGTTGTACCTATAAATTATATGTAGGTACTATAGGTACATGGTATTTAGTATTATCATTAGGAGGTTAACCCTTCGCGGTGAAACGGTCGCGGCGATTAGTGTGGCGGCGGAAAGTCCAGCGACGAAAAGGTCCGTGGCGAATAGTCAGGGTTTGATAATATATAAAGATATACCGGGTAAGATGGTACCATTCTATTGAACGCACGGTAGGTGTCTGGAGAGGCCAATGCAATGGATGTGTCAAATTTGAATTAAATGACATAAAATAATTTTATAGGTACGAAAAACGATTTTAAACGAAGACCGCCTGTTAGCCTATATTAGATATTACATATATATAATATAATATTATTGCTATTTGACATAAATAATGTAATAGCCTAGTTTTGCCAAAAAAATTGTGTTTTACTAAATGTCTCGGCATATGGTCAAAGAATTTAATTTTTATGCAATTTCACTATCCGTCTAGACATTTAGTTAAATGGCTATTTCAAGTCAGGCAATTAATAAAAATTTTGTTATTTTGAAACATTTTGTTTGAAAACAATTGAACTATAATTTTATTATTTTCTATTAATTACTTATTGATATTTTACATTAAAAATTAAAAATTAAAAAACTATGTATTATTTATTAATATGTAAAACACGTGGTATATGATGAAAAGTGTTTAATTTCGTGTCCATTGGCACTATTGTTTTAAAACTTAAATTATAATAATTTAAAAAATTAAAAAATTATAATTATTACCTTAACAAATTAATAAAAAGGTTAGGTTAGACATTTTTGTTAATTTGTAATTATTACTTGTTCTTACATGTTATTGTTTTGTGGCATTTGCTGGAACATTTAACATTTTTTTAAAAACATTAACACCGACTGGTTCGACATTGCCGCTTTCCTGCTTGACAGTTACATTTAACAAAACCTTGACAGTTGAAAATTGATAAGTTTGCTATGGCTTCACGTATGGACACAAATTTGTCTTTTTGTACTTCACTGTCTTTTAGATCATTATTTGAAAGTAGTTGAAGTTCTTCTCTGGAACACCAATGTTTTATTATGCCAACTGCTGTGCCAACTTGGTTAACGCCGTTCCGAATGTCTATCACTAACCCATTTCAGGGGCGGCTTCAGAGCCTAGGTTGAGGAGGGGTGGTGGCAAGTCATAATTTCACAAAACTTTACAAAGAAAACAACAGTTTTTACAACACAAATTCAAGTCATCTATTTAATAATGACATAATGCTGATAGTCCATCTTTAGTCATCCTTGAACGAAGCTGGGTTTTAAGGAATATACGTCATTTCGACGCGGTAATCTCGACGTGCGTCAAATTGTCGTAGTCATTTGGACGAACGACAATTGGGCGCATGCGTCAATTCGGCACATGCAATTTTGACGCGGTCACTTTTAGATGCGAGTCAATGTTGACGCAAAACAAAAATAAAATATATATAACATACATAGTAGCCAATTTCAACGTAAAAACCTGGTATCTGTATATTATAGTTTGCTTACCCATATGGTCACATATAATCTAAATTACACATTTAATAATAGGTACATATAGAATAATTTACAATAATATATTTTTTTAAACATACAATCTATAAAATTATTTACTATTTATAAAATTTTAAATATTGTGCGCAATACCTTGCAGCACTTCGTCGGTTGTTAAGTCACTTGAATTTGTACATATTTGAAACAATCTTTTTGATGAATCTTTGTATTTCTTTTTTTTGGTTGGAGCATATCCAGCAATTAATTGCTCTTTTGTTATTGTTGTTAAACTTCCATCTCTTTGCAATGCACTTATAAATTTCCATATCACTGGTTTTTTACATGTTATTAATGCCGAAAATGCATCATGCCAGCCCTCAATACTGTTATTAGTTCTCGGTAAATTATGTTGAAGACGTTCTGAACAGTTCCATATTTCGATAGGATATTGTGGTTGTCTACGTCGACCTCTCCTGTCCAAAATTCCGATCCACGTACTTTCGAAATAGGTGATTAGTGGAGATAACATATTTTCGTTTTCAATATAGAACTCGCTCTCCAACAAAACTTCAATATAATTTATTACTTTGTCAACAGGTATAAAAGCAAGTGATATTAATTTTCGAACTTGTAATGCAAAATTTACATCTTCTATATATTTTGTTGTTAATCCGTAGTTTTGAATTATTCGCCAAACCGCTTGACTAAAATGAAAAAAACAGCCATGTATTTCTGTACTTGGAAATTCATTTTTTATAGAGTTCATTGCTGCTTTTTCAAAATCCGTTGTAAATGACTTTGGACATAAATCAAACTTAAGCGATTTTAATGCTTGAAACATTTTATTATACGTTACTTCTTTTTTATCGGGCAACAAAATATACACTATAAGGGTATGATTTCACCAGAATAAACTGCATGAATCGTGTATAATTGACCAAATAAGTTTGGGCAAGATGAAAACGTCCCATCCGAAAACCAATGATCCGAATTTCTTAATATGCTTAAACTTTTTTCTGTGGAAAATAATAGAATTCGATTTTCATAGATACCGTTATCACCGCTGTCATATAATAAAAATTGTTCATTGTCCAACGTAATTTTAAATTTATTTGGAATTTCAAAATTGTATGATTGAGGGTTTGCAGGACTGGCTTCAGCCGTTTTTCTAGCTCGCTGTATTGTTCTCTTCAAACATTTTGTACTCAGTAGCTGTCCTACCACTGCACATGGTAACTAAAATAATATTAACGTATTCAAAGTTTACCATACAATGGAATTTATAAATGCTATTTTATTACCTGTGCTGACATTTCTCCCAGTATAGCTCTCGTAGTTGCTACTGTTGTTGTTGCAACACATTAATGTATTTTCTTTAAAATTATGTCTGTCATCAACATTTGGGTTAATTAAAATGCTCCGAATTTCAACATCAGCATCTTTTCTAATAGCAATATATGAATATATAGTTGGTGCATTCAAAATTGAAAATTCCCAGTAATTTTTAAAAGCGTCAGGAAAAACCAAAAAACAATGAAGGAATAATGAAAATTTTTACGCGTAAAATGTTTTATTTTTTTAGTGTAATTTTTGACACTTGGCATTTTCCCCAAATATATTAGATTTTCCATGCATGGTAAAATATTAAAAATATTTTGACTCTTTTTGTGCTATTTATAGAAATGAGGCATTTTTTTAATTTTGTAAATTATTTTTCAGTTAGAAATTCATAAATGTTTTTATTTTCATAGCTAACATACATTATATACATTTTAATAGAAGATATCCTAAGCCGTTATTCTACCTAGATCCAAAAAAAAAAAAAATCACCGGAAAGTTATGCTATTCGTAGCCTTACGATGTTTTTGATTTTTTTTTAATTATAAAATTTGATTATTTATACAAAAACGCAATGCTAAATGTTGACACAACGTATATTAACCTCTTAGAATCGTTTTTCCCAAGCAATGATTTATCATTGGATACAAATATAACACATACTTTACAATTAATTACAATGATACCTATGCTAGACAACTACAACTGTACAGCAGATCGGTGCCTATAGTATATTTTTTATTTTGCATATTATTTTAAGTACCTAAGTTATAGGTTAGGTTAAGTACCAAGGTAAAAATGCATATTAATATTCATATCTTGAATAATTCTATTTTACTACTATTTGCTGGTTAACAAGTATGTGAACCCTAAAACCAGTTAATACATCAACTATATCTTGTTGCAACTTTGGACCAACATGGAGATTCTCATTCAGCGAGCAACCAGACTGACAGCGAGCCGAGGCGTCAAAGACAACCCTTAATTTCATATTCTCTTCTTCGACTTTATAAACAGCATGGTGTGGAATGTAGTAGTCTCCTGGTGAATCTGCCTCTGACATGTGCCCCAACGACTCATATTCTACGTACGTCACACCAGCCCACCCCATATTGAAATATGGTATTCTCTTGTTTGTAATCTTTAGTATGTCATTTGTATGTATTTGTATGCCCCTTGAAATCGAGTTATAACAAAAATAGAAGGGGCGGGCTGGCGAGATGTCACCCCAGCCCACCCCCCAACCAAATTCAAAATTTCTCTACGCCATTCAATTGTATGCCATTTGTATGGATTTGTATGACATGTTTCAACCCTTAATTTTCAAAACTACCCTTGGGCGGGCTGGCGAGATGTCACCCCAGCCCGCCCCCCAACCAAGGGTAGACCAAGAATATACCTTTGGAATGTTGAGCAATCTTCAAAAATGAACTATTTTTAATTTATAATTCATATTTGTTCCTCTTTTAATGATCCAATCTCTTTTAAATGTCTATTTAGTATTTACTTCAATTGTCTGGTATCATAATATATTTTAATATGCTACAATTATGGGAAATTGATACTTGGTATTTTTAATCACTTAGGTTGTGCAAAATAATTTGTTTCCTTTTATTGACTTTAAATTAAATGTCAATAGCCTACACATTCGGATTATATCAATGTAAGTAATATTTTTTAAATTTTTAAACATTAGCTGATCACAAAATATAAGTTTTTGTTACTCTTTTAAAATTATTAATCAACATAATTTATTATTCACATCTTTTAAGTCTCATTAACTTTAAAACTAATTCTGAAATTAGAGTTCCCTGTTTTGTTATATTTACCGTATTATATATTTTTATATCTTAGGTATCTGAGGTATAATATGCTATTATCCCTAATTAATACTCTATTAAATAATTGTAACTTCTAATAGGTACTGACTTGATAGTTTTTTTTTTATACTTACTATAATAAATTGTTACTATTGTTATTATATTGCTTTTTATTCTTTGTAATTATCTAATTTTTTTTTTAATTTGGTTTATTACACTTAACTAAGTATATTTTGAAAGTTTGTCTGAAATCACATAAATAAAATATAAATATATTATATTTATTATTATCATAACTTTAGTATATTAAATTAATAAATATAACATAATAATAAACAACTCCTCGTGTATATATAAAACATTGATGCATGATGGATTAAATACAAAATAAATTTTGAACTCTTTTAAAGTGTAGGTATATGTTCTAAATTGTGTATGCAATCATCTCACATGACACCACTGTATTTTCTTTAACTGAAGCTGATTTACTCTTTAAATCATCATACTGTTCCCAACATTTTGCTCCCCTTTTGCAATAAGCTGTATAATGTCCTACGGAAGTCCTTAGTCTGCCATGACCCTTATGGTAACTATACACTCCCCGCAACTCATATGTTAAATTTTCGTATTTAAGGATTTCTGGAATATCTCTTAACCGAATCTGTACTTGCGGAGCAGCTTCTGTAGATTGATTTACATCTCCTAAACATTAAAACAAAAATATAAATAAAGGCTAGGCTAGGTATTTTGAATCTAAGTATAACGTTTATACCTTCCCATTTTAATATTTCAATCATCAAATGAATTGGCGATACTGTGGTTGTTATGGTTTTTTCTCCGTTGCATGGTAGTGTTTCATCCTTATTTTTTCGTCCACAGATCAAATAATCTGAGTTTAGTCTTTCACACAAAAAATCTTGCAAAGCATCTAAGCTATTATTTGATGTATGAAAAGTTATATAACTGATTGGAGTTTGTAATAATGAGGTATATCAACATTGACTGTTTGAACATATTACATAATCTATAGCTGTCGGTATATTTTCACACATGTTTTTGATTATTGTTGCCATTGTCATATTACATGAAACTAGTGTTACATTGTAATCTACTGGGTTAATTTCTGGTTGGAGATTATTTAGTATAATTTCTGTTCTTTCTTTGTATGTTGCATGTGTTACTCCATTTTTAACTATTCTTGAGACAAATGATAGTAATTTATTTTAAAGTATTATTATTTGTTGTGAATATATATATATATATATGTATATATATATAAATAATACTTTTTGATTATTCTTATTAAGGTTTAATGAGCATGCTAATAGAGTTAAATTTCGGGTAAGTGGCCCATCATCATGCCGAGAGCGCCAAGAGCAGGCATTGGCAGAAGAACTGCCAATGCTACTCGAATGTATAACAGAATGCAACAAGATAACACACCAGAACGTTCTCAAACACTTGCAAAGCAGTAACGTAACGTTTTGAGTCTGAAATCAGCGTTTAAGAGGTGTGAACGCGAAGTCTGATAGCGCGCGGCGGCGTGACGGACCGTGGTAATATCATTGTAATAGGCAAGATGATAAGACACCTAATATAACAACAATAACAACATTACTATGATAGTCGATATTGTTACGGCTCCAAGACTTTATCATTCCAATATTTATTATGCGTCGCCGTTATCATTACCTATGTTATATGCCGGCCATTGGCAATTGGCAATATGCCGGTCTGATATGAATGCTTACGAGCCAGAGGAGGCGCATAAAATATTGGAAAATAATTTGTCGGAACCGTATTCTGTAGGAAAAATATTTTGTCGTAACCGTATTCTGTCGGAACCGTATTTGGTCGGAACCGTATTTTGTTGGAAAAATATTTAATTGGAAAGCATTTTATTGGAACCATACTTTGTTGGAAAAACTTTTTTTTTTGGTATGTACCTGAATCTATTTTACTGTATTTTAATGTGTATGTAAATTATTTTAAGTTATGAATACCTATGTAAGATATTCCTACATTATAAATGTATATTGTATATATTAGTATACAGTGAAACCTCTGAATCGTGAACATTCTCAGTCGTCGAATTTTTGGGAATGAGGAGCTGCAGCTGCGTTGTCAACAAAAAAAAGCACTTTTCTACTTTAAAGCTACCAGTTTGAAGCTTAAAAGTCATTGAATCCATTATCTATAAATGATTAAAAGTAGTCAAAATGTCCCCGTTCCCAAAGGTTAGGTTAGGTCCCGCTTTTGGGAGGTTTCCGTTAGAGGAAATATATATTTGTTATGTATTGTCGTATTAAAAACGTATATTATAAAATATAAGTTATTAAGAGTCATGCGATTCAGTAGGAAAGTTAAAAACTCTTTCGAATTTTAATTTGGGTACCTCAATATTTATAAAAAAAAAATCATCTGCAGAATAATTCAAAAAGAAAAAAGATGGGTATGTGGATGTAGCTCTGCTATACAGTAGGTTACAAGTGGGCCACTGTAATGGTTGGTGTTAAATTTGAATTCAATAATATACAATTGTTGTAGACGAAAAACGATTCTTACAGTCTGTCTGTCAACATATCTGATGATATTAATGTAATTAAAGTAATTAAATTATTTTATTTTGGTGCTTATATGTTTTTATTATCTTAAGAGGACGCTACCCATACAATCGTTGTCTCCGTCTTACACACGCACGACATGGTAAATTGCCGTTCACTAATTTCAATAGTGTGCTGTTAGTTTTATACTAGAGTGAATTGATCTATTATAAAACTTTCAGCTAAGAACATAATCTGTTCTTAAGCGTTGCCGATTTTCGGACATTTTAATTTTCAAGCAAGATATGGGTATGTGAAATATCAAAAATTAAAAATTCTCATATCTCGCTTGAAAATTAAAATATTGAATAAAAGCCAATGTTTAAGCACAGATAATGTTATTATCTAAAAAATGTATAATAGGTCAAATCACTCTAATATCAAAACTAACAGCACACTATAATAGTTGAAACTAGTGAACGAACATTTACTATGTCGTACGTGTGTAAGACGGAGACAACAAATGCATGGGTAGCATCCTCGGGCAGTCATATTTTTATCATTATTCATTACATTATAATCATAACAAAAACACTTCGTTGAACTCCGTGTAAAAAACGGCTAAGTAAAAAAAAACCAAATCTTTAAGCACTGTAAAAATGTGATATAAATAAATGCTAAGTAAATTGAATTAAAGTACTCTTATTTTGTATCAATAATGTATATTTACTTGACGAGAAATTATTTTGAGTAAAAATGTCCATTTTAATATTTTAAATTATATTGAACTTTTAATGTCTTTTGTATATTTTTTTTCACGTTATTTCATGTGCCGTGTCATATAAAGTACCTATATAATTTCTCGCCAAGTAAATATACATTATTGATACAAAATAAGAGTACCTACTTTTAATTCAATTTACTAATTACTTTCGTCTTACTGTACTACTACATTAGTATAGAAATTATATTTAAAACACTTCTTTATCATTGTAAAATAAAATAAAATACATTGTACCATAAATTTTTTCAAATATGAATCCCAAATTCTAAAAATTGTCCAGGGTCTAGGATTTAAATATTTAACGCACCATTTGCTAATGAATAAATTGTCATAAATTATATACCTAATATCATTATTTCATATAATTTTATATTTTTTAATCTAAAACAAATTACTATCACAACAATTAGGTAATTGCATATTAATATGAAAATTAAAAATGCATCAATATTGTATCCGTACAGATTTATTTTAGTCTAAGTACTTACCTAACCTACCTATCTTTCTAAGTATCATTCTTTAGAATAAATATGATTACAAATGGTTATAAATTATAATACATTAAAATACGCATTGTGACTTGTGACACAAGCCGCTTGTGTTCACCAACTCAATTTGCATACTTTTTAACATAATAACTAATAAGTAATACCTAACTAAAAACATTAAACATTTAAACTATTATATAACTTTTTCAATATAATTTATAATATATCTTTATACAAATGTAATAGATTTATAATATTATATTTAATAATGTTAAACAGATACCTAACCTATTTTATGGCTATTAGCAAATTATATTTGTAGCCTCGGAAGTGTCTAATTTTTTTCAGAACTTAAATTTATTGTTGTAGTTACTGTACTGTATTTAAAACTATCATAAGTTGCTAAAAATCTTAATAGACCAAGTCGTTCTTCATTTAGTATTGTTTCCTCTTTACTGTATCAAATGTAGGGTCGAAGTAAATCCAAAATATAAACATCGAATTTTAATCATAAAAAATCATAAGTTCTACTACTTTAGAAGGCAAATCCAGCCTACATTCTAATGTGTTTCTTCCTAGATTTGGTTTTTATTTCAATAATATTAGTGATTATCAGTCAATTAATTTAGTCATACTAATGAATAGAAGGGGTTTTTATAGGCAAATTCAATGCATGTTAATGTTTATGAAATAAAACATTGTTTTTTTTAGGTATCGCATTTATTTTTAAAAAAATGCAATTTAGACACAGACAAAAGTATATTTAACACCTGAGTTTATCACTAAATATTATAGCTAAAATTAAGCAAAATATTGTGTACCTATATAAAATAACAATATAAACATCTGGTGAGGGTTTAAAGTGTGTAGGCTTAATACTTTTTGAATTACAAAAAAACCCGAAATTGTTTTAACTTGTTTCAATAAATTGGGAATTCAGACTATCATAAAAAATATTTTTATAATTTATGTAGGTAATAAAACTTATTTAAAAACTTGTAGTTAGTTTTCAAATCTTAGGTGTCAAATTTAATTATTTTTTGAATTTTTATTATATGACTAATTTTGAATTTTAATATCATTTAATAAGCTAATATTATGTTCAGTAATAAACCATATTAATTTATGTTATTTGTATGTTCAGTCTATTTGTTTTTTTTACCGCGGTAATGTACCCAGGGGTTAAAGTGGGGGGACGCAGGAGGACTCAGTCCCCCTACCACTGATGGCGGTTAAAAAGCGTACACTTTAACAAATCAGGGTTTTATACATTAGACATTATACATACAATTTATATATGGAACGCTTAAAACTATATGGAGACATTAGTCCCCTCTGGAATTTTTTCCCACTTTAACCCCTGAATGGACCAAGTCAAAGGATGAATGTCCTGCTGAAAGGATATACCGCGTATAACACATCACAGGGAGATTACACAGTCGTTGTTTACCAAATACCAATTTGTCACTCGCACACTCGAAATTAATATCGCCCATCAATCGGAAATATTTACCGTCGGTATACACAATAATTTTGGTTAAACAAAATGTAGTTAAATTGGTTAAAAAGTACGAAAATACAAAATGTAATTTTTAAGTACGGTAAATATTTTGTGTAATGCGAGAATTCGTGGACAAAATTGTGAAATCTCCCTGTAAAATGCAATACGGAAAATTTTTTTGTGTGAGCGGCATAAAGGTGGACAATGAGTGTACGATTTCCCCGTGATGTGTAATACGGTAAAATCAGTGTCCTCTGAGGGAGACATTCCAACTTGTACATGGTGTGATTACCGCAGAGAAAAAAACGAACGTACTGTGAACACTGAACACGAAAATAATAAACTACATACCATTCTATTTTTTCGTTCAAAATCCATAATATTTTTAGTATTATTTTTAAAAATATCAAACAAGATAATATTATTGTATTAATTTTTTACATCTCAATATATAAAAATATGGTGTTGATGGAAACATGCATGCCTTAAATCAGTGATTCCCAACCTTTTTTTTTACTCAACACCCCTTTTAGATTTTCAAAAATCTCACCCCCCCCTCGGAATTTTTATCTTTCCGATAAAATACGGTTCCGACAAAATATTTTTCCTAGAACATACGGGTCAAACAAAATACTTTCCGGTGAATTATTTTCCGACAAAATACGGTTCTGACGAAATACGTTTCCGACAAAATACATTTCTAATAAAATACTTTTCCGAAAAAATACGGTTCCGACAAAATATTTTCAGGCAAATTTTTTTTCAGAAAAATAATTTTCCGACGAAATATTTTTCCAACAACATACGGTTCCGAAAAAATATTTTCAGATGAAATATTTTTACGACAAAATACGGTTCCGACAAAATACTTTCTGATGCATTATTTTTCCAACAAAATTCAGTTCCGATAAAATACGGTTCCGACAAACCACTTTCAGACAAAATACAGTTCCGAAAAAATATTTTCCGACAAAATATAGCCCTCCGAAGTCTATGTGTCAATTTCATTGTTTCGTCTCGGAGGTGTTGTCATCGAGTCTGCGTGGACGTGTCGCTGTATGTCGAGTTCATGATGCCGGGTGGTCGATGGACGACATTGGA
Source organism: Nasonovia ribisnigri (assembly GCA_027563435.1). Taxonomy (NCBI): domain Eukaryota; kingdom Metazoa; phylum Arthropoda; class Insecta; order Hemiptera; family Aphididae; genus Nasonovia; species Nasonovia ribisnigri. The sequence continues at coordinate 240,962 of JANEHU010000446.1, forward strand.
TTGCGACACTGCGATCATCAATGTACGGTCCAGTATCCTTCTCCGATGGTGCGGCGGTGTTTTTCCGGTATTTTAAGTTAATTACTACCTGTGCATGAATGCCTGAGGTGCCTGTAATAGAAGTATAATAAACCTTTTATCCATCGAGTCGAATTGTATGTCGCAGCTACCATTCACCGATGCGCTTAATTTTAGAACGTTACTATACATCCGAATGTGTTGTGAATATAATATAGGCATCGTAGTTAATAGTTTTGTAATTGGTCGTTGAGTATTGGTTTTCATTATCGTAATATCGAAATGAACATGTATACCTATTTGATTTTCCTTGTCTTACGTTGTTGTAAGCTAGGAGCGCTCGTTTCCGAAGTTTTGCGGGACGATGTGTTTTTTTTTTTATATACAAAATATTTATTAGTCTTATCTTCAGTATTAACTATATTCGGATGTCCCTGTAATGCACCACTGTTAGGCCCGCTCTCAGGTATTCATTGTAGTTTTAAGTGCCCACTATTTGTGTTCCCAAAATAGGTGCACGACGTTGCAGCAATGCGTTACAAGTGTGTTTGAGATCTGTAAGTATACGTTATTTTTTGGAGTGTATAATTCTTTATTCTTTATTTTTTTTTTTTTTTTTTTTATTGATCTTTTTAAGCCTGGCAACTGTGGCCGTTAGCTGTTTGTAGGTTTTTGTTGTGGTTGTGGTAGGGTTTGATTTTGGTAGGTTGTTTTTACACGTGGGGGGTGTTTGGCAGAATTCTGATTGGGCACCCGTAGGTTTCTGCCATGCCCGGGCGGGGGATGGCGGCCTATCACTCCAGACACCGTGACTTGCCCGGAGCGAAAAACCACCGGTAGCCGGGTTCGAACCGGCGATGGTGCGCGTCGCAACCGACGCCTTATCCACTCGGCTACACCGTCCCCCCATTCTTTATTATCACAAGTGTCCGTTGCATTTCAACCAAATTTTATTCCAATGTCTTTTGTGGCCCTGAGAAGGAATAATTATGATTTTAATCGGAATGCGTATCTATTCCGTAGATTGAATACCATTGTGATCCTCGTTACCTTGATTTTTTTTATTATGTTTCTATTTTACGGGTGGTTTCTGTTAGTATAATATTAGTTGTATTGTACCCATTTTTTATACATCTATATTTTCCGGCCATGGATACTTACCCTATGGCACACTTGTGCCCCAGATCTTGCCCGGTTTTCACCGCAGGAGAGATTTTGTTTGAACAATTATTATATACCTTACCTGTTTTGAGTTTCTGAACTTGGTACGCGATATCAATTCTATATAAATTCTATATTTGTACGAAATTCTGTTTTTTTATTACTTCGTGATTTTTTTTTTTTTACTATTTTACCGTGGTCGAAATAGTACTTATATTGATTTGAATGTTATTTCGGCGTTATTGTTATCATATTTTTTTTTCTTCTACGAATCGATTTTAGTTATTCAATACGTATCTGTGTTACATTGTGTTGCGAGATTTATTGTATTTGGGATCCATTTTTTTTTTGGACATTTGTTGTTGTGATCTCTGTCCCATCCCGTGAGGAAAAGTTCACGTTTCCTTCATTTAGTATATAGCCTCCAGTGCAGGACAACGCAAAACTAATCCTCCTGACAGGCTCATTGACCGGGTACTGCAAGTCGCCCCAACCATCATGTCGACCTCAGAACCCAATAATTCCCTTTCGGAAACACCCAAAGATGTTACCTTGGCGGATCTCGTGGTCATGATGAAGCAAATACAAGAGGAAACCAGAACTACACAAAAGGCACGTTTTGATCGTCTTGATGATCAGTTTAAAGTTATCCAAAATAATTTGAGTCAACACGACACACGGATATCTAAGGTGGAGAAGAATGTGTCTGCGCTACATAAAAATCAAGTCGATCAGCAAGCCACAGTCAAAAGTTGTCAAGAAAAAATGGCATCAGTGTCCACTGATGTTGAAACACTGAAGGAAGCTGTAAAACTGCTGCAGGTCAGTGTTCCTACAATTTTCAATCCCGCACTATCTTCACCTCTATACCACAGACTACGGTACTGTCTTCATCCATGCCACCTACGTCTAGCCTGACGCTTAATCTAGGAACAGGGACAACTGGATATGACAGTATCCGGCCATCCTTTTTGAGTTCTGCTGAACGTATGAACGATGTCGTTTCGGAGTTCTCCGGAGTGCTTAAAGATGTGCACCCTGAAAGGTTTCTCAGCGAATTGTCCAATTACTTCGAAAACTCAGATTTTACGGATTTTCAGAAATTGAATGCTTTCCAACGTAGGCTGAAGAATGATGCATACATGTGGTACGATGCGTTGATACCTAGCCCAGCATCATATGAAGAATTTGTTAAATGTTTTCGACAACAGTTTTGGTCTATTGACATTCAGCGTCGTGTATATGACGATGTGGTCCGACCATACCAATACCGTTCACCCACTGGTCTCGCAACTCATGCAATCATGTGGATTGCTAAAGCGAAATATTTGGATCCACCGATACATCAACTGAGTTTAGTGAGCACCATCATCCAGCATTACCCCTCGTCACTAGCTATTGCGGTACGAGGACGAGGACCCAAGACTACCAGTGAGCTTATTTCAGTGCTCACAGAGTTCGAGAACACCGTGTCCTTTTGGGACCAACCACAACCTGAGCAATACCAGAACAATGGACGTCAGAATATGCAACACAATCCCAATCAACGTCAGAGTAATCAACCATTTCACAATCAGTCCCGAGGGAGCGGCAATCCACAACCTAGCCGAGGCCGATTCCACAACAATAACAGGCGATTTAATGACTCCAGAGATAACTAACGTCAATCTCCTCCTTCTCCTCAGCAGCATCATGTTAACCAACTGGATGTGTCGGAAAACGAGGACGGGTCTCACCATTAATGACGCTCCCTGGAGTTAACCCTAATAATTTGTGTCAGGATCCGGAAACCGGTGTTCCAGTAATTTCCACTCTAAGACAAGACCCCATATCATCGACCTCAATTTCTTTGAAATCGAATCAACCTTCAGGCAAGCTTTCAGATCGTCCGGAGCGCTGGAGATCAAATTATGTGATCAGATTTTTTATGCATTGCTGGATACTGGTGCCTCTGTATCGGCTATAGCGGAAAACACGTTCAATGATCTCCAACACAATCTGGCCGATGGTCAGTCACTAAATATATTGCCAGTCAACGGAATCACCGTTTCGACAGCGTTGCGGTCCAAGAGTAAGAAAGTAACATCACAAGTGTTATTATCGTTTTCTAGTTAGGTGCTAAGAATTCTTTTCGAAAAAATCCGTCAGTCTGGTATGACCCTGAAGTTTTCAAAGTGTGAGTTTATTTGTCAAGAAATAAAATTTCTGGGTCATATTGTCACTCCTTCTCACATTCGGATGGATCCTGCTAAATTAGATGCTGTAACTGCTTTTCCTTACCCTCGAAATAAGAAGGAATTGCAGTCATTTATTGGTTTTTGTATTTTTTATCGAAAATTCTCTGACCATCATGCTTCACACATGTCTCCGTTAATTGATTTACTAAAGAATAAATCATGGTCGTTTAGCAAGGAAAATATGGAACAATTTGATCAAGTCAAGATCACCCTGGGTAAACATGTACTTGTCCATCCGGATTTCACCCAGTCATTTTGCCTTCAAACTGACGCGTCCAAAATAGGCCTTGGCATAGAACTATATCAAATTGATAAAGGTGAACGTCGGACGATAGCGTTTGCCAGTCGTGTGTTGAACGTCGCTGAACGGAATTATTCAATTACTGAACTCGAACTACTATCAATTGTATTTGCTTGTCAAAAGTTCCAGGTGTTTCTTTTGGGACACAAAATTACCGTTTTCACTGACCACCAAGCTCTGATATTTTTATACCGCTGTCGTCTTCGTAATGCCCGGCTGACTCGATGGACCTTGTTACTGCAAGAATATGACCTTCATATTGAACACTGTCCTGGTAAAGATAACATCATCGACGTCTTGTCTAGAAACCCAGTAGGTCGGAATGAAGTCCCACTCGAGGTTATGCCTGCCATTTTTCGTTTAAAGATCGACGTTCCACCAAAATTTCCGAAATAATTGGTTGACAGTTTCAAAACACTCAGACAAGATCAATTCACTGATTCTCGTCTTGCTACCATATTCATGGATCTTGAGTCACCACTAGGTTCACTTCATAAATTCTACAAAATCCACAACGGTGTGTTATTTTTCCGACGCTTTCCCTCTAGTGAACAATGGCTTGTTTGCATTCCTTTTGTTCACGAGCTTTCGGTAGTTGTTTCCGTTCATGAGTTTTATGGACATGTTGGTGCCAAAAAATGTGCTGCAGTACTTAAAGAAGTATGCTATTTCCCAAATTTACATCGTCGGATCCGTTTCATTCTGGCACGCTGCGATTTATGCCAAAGTACTAAATATCGCACCGTCCGATCCGAAGGGTTGATGCAAAGTGCTATATCTACAAATCCCCGTGATCGGGTATTTGTTGATCTTTATGGTCCTCTTCCTTCCGGCTGGAATGGTGTATCATATATTTTTGTTATCCTGGACAATTTCTCGAGGTTTGTCAAACTATATCCCCTGAAAAGAGCAACCGCTGTAGCTACGACCAATCGTATGATCGATCATTATATTGCTACTTATGGGAAACCTAAATTAATTGTCTCTGACCATGGCGTCCAGTTCAATAGCAAATCTTGGCAGAATCGCCTGTCCAATTTAGGTATTCCCCCTACGTTTACCTCTGTTTACCACCCCCGGTCAAATCCAACAGAACGGGTGATGCGGGAACTCGGAAGACTTTTTCGGTCGTACTGTTCTGAACACCACTCCGATTGGCCGACATATGTGCCCTACATTGAATGGGTGTTGAATCATACGGTACATGAAGCAACCGGCCCCACTCCATCTGAATTATTCCTACAACAGCCTCGTGGAAACCATATCTCTAGTCTTGTGGATTTCCCAACTGAAGTAACGTTTGACCCAACACAGCGGTTGGTCATGGCTCGTGAAATTCAGCAGTCTAAAGCTGAAAGCCGGCAACGTCGTCATGCGGAGAAAGGAAGCCCGGTGCAGTATGCAATCGGTGACCTGGTTTTAGTCCAGACCCATCGATTAAGCTTGTCAGTTGACAAATGTATACACAAATTTTTTATGCTCAATGAAGGTCCATTTGTTGTCAAAGAAATCAAGCATAAAAATGCATATGTTGTCAGTGACCCACTTACAGGTCAAGTGCGAGGGTGTTTTAATGTGATTTGGTTAAGACCATACCTTGATAAGTGACTGAGCTTGTCGTGTTTGCAAGAGCGTTTTTTTTTTTTAAACAGACTACAAAATATGTGTATTTATTTACAGTCAATTTGGGGGGGTTTCTGTAACGCAACGCGTGCACCTCGACAATCTTATCGGCACCCCGCACCGATATCGTGATCCACTTGCCCGGTGTTGTGATCTCGCTGCGCTGTGTGTACGCGTGGACTCGGGAGCAACCTCCGAATCCTCCCACCACTACTTCACTGTATGTGGTTTCCCGGGACGATACAATAGTTTAACGAAATATAATTTATTAATTAGTAGTTCACTGTACGCCGGCTAAAGTTGTTTGCCATTACTGTGGGCGTCACATATTATAATATTTTATGGTGTATTTCATTTTTTTTGATAAACATTAAAAGTACACCATGGAGTGATACACCCAGAAATCCCTCCCGCGGTGAGTCTCACCGACGGGCAAGATCTAAGGGGAAACACTGCGGAGACGCGTATACCTCCATTGGGTAATATGTATTATTTATATGCTTATTTGTATGCCTTGGCCGGCCCCTTAGTGTTTTATTCGTATTTTCACAATAGGTGAATACGGTATTATTATAGTTATTATTATTATTATTCTTACTGTCAATTGTTATTATCTGTATATTTATACATCGGTAATGTGGTGTGTGTACATCACGGGGTGACGAAGACTCCCGTCGAAATTATTATTATTTTTGTTAATTTTTTGTTGTTGGAGTTTTACGCCAGTGAGCTTTCTCCACTAAAAACTTAAATAAACTTCCCCAGTTGATTAACTTAATTTTGCTTTGTTTTATTGTTTTACCCGATTTTTTTTTTAAAATCCTACGGCCTCCTTCACCAGTATGGTGTTTTACGGGTCATAGGTTGGCGACCTACAACATATGGCCGGGCGTCAGTAACCAAAGCGTTACGAAGGTTCTTCTGATTGGCAATATATTTATTTGAGAATTGGAGAGCACGAAAACTCCGCTCACCATAGAGATTGTGTCAATAGTCATTTTATGACAAAAGAAGGTAAAGATATTAAGAAAATTATTATATACGGTTGCACAGATATCAGACGGCAACAAATAGAGAGACGTAGAAATATTGTTGAAAGAATTGTTGATGTTGTAAAGCTCATTGGAAAATGTGGTTTGGCATATAGAGGAAAAAGAAACGAGGCAGCAAACACATTAAATAATCCAAACATCGATCATGGTAACTTTTTAGAGATAATTTTGTTTTTAAGTAAATATGACTCTCTTTTAAAATCATATCTTCATGAAATAATCGTTAAGAGTGAAAAGATCAAAGACAAGGGCAGTAAACAAGGTGGTGAATTAATAACATTTTTATCCAAAAATACTTTTAATAACATCTTAGAAGTATGTTCCGATCTTATAACTGAAACAATTGTGTCGGAAATCAAAAAAGCAAGAATGTATTCTATTCAAATAGACACGACACAGGATGTTAGTGTGTCAGATCAGTGTTCTATAATCATAAGATACGTAAATGATAAAGTGTATGAACGTATTATAGGATTTAAAAATGCATAACAACAACTGGTCAAGCATTTGCTGATTTAGTTGTTCAAACATTGCAATCAAAAGGTATTTCACTGAATAATTGTATCGGGAATTTAACCGATGGGGCCAGCAATATGCAGGGACAATACTCAGGATTCGCTAAAAAGATGGAGATTTAGCTCCTAATTAAGTGCATGTATGGTGTGTGGGGCACATTCTAAATTTAGTATTGCAAGATGTCACTAGTAGCGGAATTCATGCTGCAAACTTATTTGAACTACTCAATGGCACAGCTAGTTTCATCCGACGAACACATGTACGTATGGATCGTTGAAATGATATAGTTACTAAAATAAAACTTAATTTAATTGGAGAAACGAGATGGTGGGCGAAGGAAGTAGCACTCAAAACAATTTTTGGACTATTCGGCACTAACAATTTTAATGGCATACTATTTAAAAACCTTATCCAAGTAATGAAAACAATTAAAGATTCGGTACAAAATGACTCGGAATCTAGAGCTAAAGCATCAGGATTCATAGAAAATTTCATAAAATATGAGACAATTTTAACAGCAATGGTGTTTTTCAAAATATTTAGTATTACAGAACCTTTATCTAAATATCTTAAGAGTAAGAACTGTGACATATTACAAGCATAGAATATGATTAAAAAATCTGAAGTTCAATTAGAGCAAGTAGAATTTTCTGAAATTCATGAAAAAACCAATATATTCATAGAACATATGAATGACGAACTTGATGAAATTGATATTGTTATTGAAAGTGAATTTCCAAGTAAAAGACGTAGAGTTCCCAAAAAAATGTTTAATTATGAGGCTGATGATTCTTTCAAAAACATTTCAGCGATTGATGAATATAGAATAGGCACTTTTCAAACTATTATGGACACAATTAACAATAAAATAAAAGTAATGGAAGTTTATCTCGAGAAATTTGTGCAGATATTTCTTGTTTAGATCCAAAAAACTTTGAAGATATAAAAAATGAGGGACTTCCAGAAAATGCAATGAAAAAAATTAGTGAAAAATTGAATTTTATAAATCCAAATGTAACACAAGCTTCACTAAAAGAGGAGTTTCTTGATTTTATACACAAATTTGACTCTTTAAAACAAAATATAAGTTTTAGTTATGTAAACGAGAATGAAGATATAGATGACTTAGATGGCTTTAATTTAGACGAAAAAGAATATTCAATAAGTGAAAATGCCTATAACAAGTGTTCGAATTGTATTCATTGCTGTTATATTATTTTGTTGAGATATTCTTTGTATTGTTCAGCCTATTCTTCAGTATTCTTAGTTTATAAGTATATTCTAACTTTGTCTATATCACAAGTTTCTTGCGAACGATCATTTTCTAAGCTCAAATACATCAAAAACAGGTTGCGTAGTACACTATCATCTTCACATTGAATTTGCTCTCTTTAGATAAATAATTAGATGCCCACGACAAAAGTATCTTCTTTGCACCAATGAAATTAGTGCCATTGTCGCTATATAACCATATACATTGACCTCGACGGGCAATAAACCGGAATAATGCAGAAATGAACGCATCTGAAGATAGGTCTCGAACAAGTTCCAAATGTATTGCACGAGTAACCATGCACACAAAAACTGCTATATAATGTTTAAATGGCGTGACCTTCCTCAACCCATTACGAATGCTGATAGGACCGCACAAGTCAACACCAGACCTTTCAAATGCCCGACATCTGGTAACACGAACTGAAGGCAAGGGAGCCATGACAGGTTGGAGCATCAGTGGATTGGATCGAAAACAAATTATACATTTATGGACAGTTTGACGAGCTAAACTTCTGCCTCTGATAGGCCAGTATTTCCTATGGATATGAGCCAAGAGTTCTTGAGGACCGATGTGAAGTAGTCGAATGTGTTCATATTGAAACAACATTTTGACAATTGGATTCTTTGATGACAGAACAATTGGACACTTTTGACTTTCAGGTATTGGAGCATAGGCCAATCTGCCTCCCACACGTATTACTTTATGACCATCAAGAAATGGATTTAATGATTTGAGACAACTTCGACGATTAACTTCTTTTCCAAGTGTCAGTGAGCTTATTTCCGAGCCAAAGTCTTGTGTTTGAGATCGAAGTAACCTAAATAACTGGCATTCATCAAGTTCAGCAACACTTAATGAGCCAAGCCGACGATCATCTTTTCTACATTTAGGTATTTTGCAATTGAACACAAATCGAAACACATACCCATTTACGCGCATTAACTTCCTCCAGTTAGAACAACGATCAATAATCAAATTTGCATCAACATGTGTAGCCACCAGTGATAATTTAATTGGACGTATCTCTGGAAGGTCTTCTTGAAGAGGTATTTCAGCCGGCCATGAATCCTCTGTATTTACCAACTTTGTCCACTCCACCAGATATGATTAGGATCAGCTAATGTGCCTGCGTTGGTTCCCCTAGTTATCAAGTCCGCTGGATTACTAGAAGTGGGAACATGACGCCACATTTTAGCCCCAGTATTCTCCAAAATTTGTGATATCCGATTGGCAACAAACGACTTGAGTTGAACAACTGATTGAATCCATCCAAGCACCACTGAGGAATCAGTCCACAACACTATGTTCGATGAATTAAATTTGACATTTATGGTTGACAGTTCTGCTTGAATTTAAACGATGAGTTCTGATAGAAGAAGGGCACCACACAGCTCAAATCGTGGAATGGTAGTTGTGCGCATGGGAGCCACCCTGGATTTAGACATTAACAAATTGACAGTGGTAGCACCATCATGAGATTGATTTCGAATGTAGACGCAAGCAGCATATGGCGCTTGTGAAGCATCGCAGAACCCATGCAATGTAATAGTTAGTTTTTGTTTCTTTTATTAATATGGGAGTGATGAGTCCAATGGGATCAAATATACGATTAATATCAGACAGAAGAGAACGTTTTATCATGTGTGCTGGCGGATTCCAAGTACCAAGGGAAAAGTGAAAGGTATCTGTGCTGGGCTGCCAAGTTAAGCCGGGTGTATTAACCGTGTCTTGATCCGTTAAAGATAACCGATATGTAGCATCATCCGTATCTGTGGGAATGCGAGACATTAATGAACTAGAATTGGAACACCACTTCCGAAGCGGAAATCCAGCTGATTCCAAGACTAGATTAATATTTTTATAAAATGAGTAACATGCATCTTCAATGTCACGGCCGGTAAGTAAATCATCGACGTAGAAGTCGCTAGATATGACACGTTTTAGATCTGGATCTTCAACTTCAGTGGCCAACTGCAACAGACACCGTGTAGAAAGAAAGGATGCAGCCTTCGTACCGTAAGTGACTGTGCGCAACTCAAATTCCTTTAACGACTGTTCCGGAGTTTCTCTGTACCAAATTCTTTGTAACGATCGATCCTCAGGGTGTATAAGTACTTGCCTGTACATCTTAGCAATGTCAGCTGTTATGACTATAGAATGCATTCTGAATCTCAATAGAATATCTAATAAGTCTGGCTGAACCTTGGGACCTCGGTATAAAATATCGTTAAGGGACAATCTAGAGCTAGATGTGGCGGATCCGTCAAAAACAATCCTCAACTTGGTTGTGATACTAGATTCTTTCATTCCAGCATGAAGCGGCAGGTAATAGGCACATTTTTCAGGATTTGGAGCCATTACTATTCCATATGATTCATAATTAAATATTCCGACATGAATTTATCGAATGCAATACCAAGCTCTTTGTCTCTAGACAATCGCCTCTCCAAGTTTAGAAAGCGACGTTGAGCCATATAACTGGAATCACCCAGTGTGCCAATATCAGTATTTATTGGAAGCCGCACAACAAATCTTCCAGAATCATCTCTGTAATGAGTATCATTGAAATATTTTTCCACCTTCTGCTCATCAATCCGACGACTATTTGATTTAGTGACAAATAACGATAATGCTGGTTCAACTCTTCCTTCACTGAAGCAAGCAGGCATACATGTTTTGATATGATTAAATTGATTATTAGATACCTTGCCGGTAAGAACCTATCCGAGTATCGTATTATGAAACGTTAAACTATTTTCAATTTCAAACTTTTAACCATTAAATAGAGTGTAAAACACCTCTGCACCAAGTAATAATTGTATGTCTCCAGGATCTCCAAAACTGGGATCTGCCAATTGACTTTTCACTTTTTCTGGAATTTTAAAATGATCTAGTTTTAAGGGCCGTGTCGGTAATGTATTTGAGATGGATGGAAGTACATGTAAATCTATTAGAGTACTAAAATTTTCAAACCGTGAAGACATTAAAACCGGTTTCAATTTTTGAGCCATTGAACGCCTTGAATTTATTCCAACAATTGGTAGATGACAGTTAGTTCTTGATAATTTAAGAGATTGAGCACAAGCGTCAGTGATGAAGTTGATCTGTGACCCTGAATCCAGCAGTGCTCTACAACGCTTAGGTACACCTGTTATATCATTAATAAGCACAATAACAATGGCTAACATCACCGAGTCACCAGATGCGTGCATTACTTGTGCTAAACCTTCAGCGTTACACAGTGGCTGCTCAAGTGTACCAGATGCATCATCTTGGTCAGACGTAGTGGATTCGTCACTCTCTTCCAAATGCAATTTAATATTATGTCTTTTTCCACACTTAGAGCAATTTGAAAATTTGCAAAACCTTGCTTGATGATTAACATTTAAACATTTAAAACATAAATGATTTTTCATGACAACATCACGTCGCTCATGAACAGGTAACTTATTAAATCGTTTACACAGGTACGTTTACAATCTGTGACCTTCATTGCGGGTATAATACCATTTAGTAAGTCAATTTAACATCAAAATAATTGATACCAGTTTATGTTTCATTGTTTAGTTTAAACAGTGTGCATAAACATTAATGTCATCTTTATTGAGTCGGTGAATACTTATACTCAGTATAAAAAAACATGAAAAATAATGTGATGCATGCAATATTAAATTTATGAACCGATCAAAATTCCTGTGCCATTTGGCAAGCAATCATCGCGGTCCATTTCCTCTTGTCAATGTCACAAAAAATGTTGATGTACACACCTATACAAGTAATTTGAAAATATTGTACTTACTAACAAATTATACCTAAATGTTTTTTTTTTCTATTTTGTAGAGTTCATCCCTGTGCCATTTGGTTACATTTTGCACAGTAGTATTTAAATGGAACATCTTCTACATTAGAATAGGATTAGGGCTACATGCGATCACCACTATAAAAAAAACGCAAATTGTATGTATCCTAAATGCATTTCACAAAAAGTGTAAAATGTAAAATATTATAATATATATTATAACGTCATTGTAAAAAAAGTAGATTAAAATGAGCATGTTCAATAAATTTATATGTCATGCAATTCTTAAATGTCTTTCAATTATAGATTTGTCAACCCATATCTGGTCAATTGTTGCTCCAAAAAATAATCAAATGTGGAGCTGAAATTATAAGTAAGAAATATTTTAATTAAATAAAAAAGAAATAATTATAAATAGTTTACTTACAGTCCATAGAACAATTCAGGGCTTATTTTTGTTGTTGTCGGTGGAGGTTTTGTGATTGTTGTTGTTTCTGTGTGTATAAAGTGATATAATGATGTGTTTTTTTTTTGTATATTTATGTCTTTAATGTTGGCAATTATTTTATCTTGTAATTCATAGTTTAGACGGTTATACAAATCATAAATTTTAGCCGTACTTGTATTAAAATTATACTTAATTATGTTGTCCACTGCTCTTTGTATAATTTTAATTTTAATATTTAAGTTTGTTTCACATTTTTTTACTGTTTCATTATTATCGTAATTTTTAATATTTAAATTAAACATTTTTGTATTCATCTAGGATAAGAATGTTATTATTAGTATTATTATTATTAAGAGGATGCTCAATGTAAAATAACCTAACCTGCTCATGTAAAATGTGCTGTATCGTACACATGTAAGACGAAGGAAACATGGGGGGGTTTGACATCCTCTTAAATATATCATAAATATATAATATAATATAATATGTATATATATATTTACTTTATATATATGCGCATTTTCTTGAATTTGCTCCCTGGTTAATGTATACAATTGGTTGATTATATAATCACCTTTCCTCAATTCATAATTGAATACCATCGACTTAACCAGGGGGTTAATGATATTTATGGTATATATAAATGGTCCATGATCATACCTCTTGTGCCTCATTAATAAATTGTTTTGTATGAATTTATCTAATGTTTTTGTGATTAATAATTTACAATTATTGAATGTATCATTTTTATTTATAATATTCATAACTAACATAAATGATTGACATATATCGCTAATCTGAAAATTATGAATATTACATTTAAATAATATATTATAATATAATATTGTTATAAATGATGAGTTATTACTGTAGCATTGCGAAGTGCTGTATTGTGTATATAAATGTGCATAAAGTTTAATATCAATACATCTGTGTAATTAAACCTTTCTGATATAAATTTATTTGTTTGTACGTCTATTATTTTATTGTCTATCACCATTTGATTATTGTTTGTAAATATACTGTAAAAATTAAATGTTATTGTACTTACGATTTAACTTCAAAATTTATATCAAAACTCAAGTGATTGTCATAATATTTAAAATTGTTTTTAAATTCATAAAATTTACATTTAATTATTGCATAATAAATATATCCATTATCCGTATTAACATTTGTTTTGTATGTATTAAAAATGTTTAAAAATTTTATTAAAATTTGTATTTTACAACAATCAATATACATTGTAAATATGTTCTTAAAATTATTTATACAATTGTCTATTCCGTATCTGTAATTATTGTAAATTATTGTTAAATACTGTTAAATTATTGTTAAATAATGTTAAATTATTGTTAAATACTGTTAAATTCTAAATGTTTAATACTCACGAATCTCTGTACACAAACATGTTTGAGTTTGGTAGGTTTTTAATAGCAAAGATAGATGTCATCATTTTAATATAGTCGGTAATATTTGTAACATTATTATTTTTAATATAAGACCAAAATTGGTTGAATCATTTTATTGTTACACATATGTAATATTGCATTAATGAATGTGGATGTATAAATGTAATATTTAAAATCAAAATTTTGTACTACCGTTTTGAAAACGATATCCCTCGACTCTAAATGACTTACTCTATACCCCCAAATAGTTTAAGCCCCCTGGTAAGCGAATTGGACTTGTAGTGGTGGCAAAACAAGTATTTTATCCCATGTAATGCTGCACCAATATACCGTTTTCTGGACAACTCGACCTCACCACCACTTTATGCAAATTGTAAGTATCCAAAATGCATTTTCCGAAAAGGTAACATCCTAACGAAGCCTGGGATGTGCTTGGCTAAGTATAATGCCTAGGAATTTTGTAAAACACCTTATTATCCATACTGCCGGTAACATATATATTTCGAATTTTACGTTTCCCAATTGTTATATATATAGTACTATATATTGCTTTGAAAAATGGTGGATTCGATGATTTATCTTTCGTAGCTTATCGACAATTATTTATTACATATCATACAATCTATAGGTTTTTTCGTATCGGCTGGCAGGATTACTAAAAATAGACATTTTCCGTGCATAACGCGCCTTCGTCGTCGTTTTTACAAAATTATGATTTTTAATGAATTATAAATCTATAGTTATCTACCGGAGTAGTGCAAAGTACGTTCGCCCGGCACTTATAATATGAAATAAAATTACAAAAAATCCAAATTTGGTAGTACCGTTTTGAAAATGATATCCCTCGACTCTAAATGACTTACTCCATACCCCCAAACAGTTTTAAGTCCCCTGGTAAGTGAATTAGACTTGTAGTGGTCGCAAAATCAGTATTTTACCCATGTAATCCTGCACCGATATACCGTTTTCTGGACAACTCGACCTCACCACTACTTTATGCTTATTGTAAGTATCCAAAATGCATTTCCCAAAAAGGGGACATCCCAACGAAGCCAGGGATGTGCTTGGCTAAGTCGTAGTACAATATTTCGATTTTTAATGAATTATAAACCTATAGATATCTACCGGCATAGTGCAAATTGCGTTCGCCCGGCACTTATAATATGAAATAAAATTAATAAAAATCCAAATTTGGTAGTAGTGTTTCGAAAATGATATCCCTCGACTCTAAATGACTCACTCTATACCCCCAAATAGTTTTAAGTCCCCTGGTAAGCGAATTGGACTTGTAGTGTTGGCTAAACGTGGAATTTTACCTCTGTAATCCTGCACCGATATACCACGGTAGGTACAAATCGGTTTAAAATTAAAAACGTAATATATACATTGCATGGACTATAGAATAATATTATATTTTACTATGGTAAATATTTGGTGGTCTTAATAATTGAATTTCGTGCATTTCTGGGTACATTTCAATCGCGTTATCGACATTATGTACGTCTTTACGTCCTACCACCACCCGCCCTGTCTTCCGCACGAGCATAATAACACCGTAATTATACCGTAATTACACCGTAATTATTATATTACAAAGTACATTTAATTGTATAACTTGGTTTTTGAGCTGGTGCTACAAGGAAAGCCTTTTTTTCCTACAACTTATGATTATACACTCTTCCAACAGCTTTATTTTCTATGGTAGATGCAACATTCATTTCTCCTGCCTGATAAGCTGCAATGCGATTAAGTAAAAATGCCTCAACTTCAGAAAACACTGGTAATTCTTTTTTATTATATTGAAGTTGCCACTCTCCCACTGTGGCACTATCCAAACGACTGCAAATGAGTGTGACCAACCATGCGTCCCAAGACTCTATGGGCTGTCCTAATTCTCTGAGCGCATTAACATTAGACATGATATAATGTTGCAACTTTTCTAAATTTGTTGCCGGATGCTATGAGGACTTTAGGTGTATCGAGTAATGATCTGATGTGAGATTGAATGATTACACCTTTATTATCATACCGGTTCATTAATGTATTGTATGCTTGTAACTTGTAAGTAATTTTCACCCGTGGTGGGAATTGACCGAATAACATCACTGGCCTGACCAATAAGATAACCTTTAAGATAGTGAAATTTCTGAACAGGAGCTAGATTCTCATGGTTGTGGAATACAATATTAAAGCTATCAATAAATGACGTCCAACATTGCCAATCACCGTCAAATTTTGGAATCTCCACTGTTGGTAACCTCATTGTGTTTTCAGTCTTGTATTTGGTAAGCTCACTATAGGTAGGACTACTTGATGTATTATTTTCATTGGCTTCTATCAGCTGCATTAATGATGCTTTGGAATGGTATAATTTATTTTTAGAATTTATATATTCATCACATTGCTGATCATCCTCCACCGAATCATCAATTTACCGCCCGACGTCGGAACGCATTACGGCAATCCACGAATGGCCACTACCAGCGACGAAAAAAAGTTTGCAGAGATTTCTGGGCTCCGTAAATTTTTACCGACGCTTTATTCGCAACGCCGCGGAATTGCAAGCACCTCTTTATGACCTTGCCGCAAAAATTAAAAAACACGACGGACCGTTGTCATGGACCGACGAGACACAAAAAGTTTTCGAAGCTTGTCGTACCGCGTTGGCTGATACGGCAGAGCTGGATTATCCGCTGCCTAACGTACCACTCCGCCAAAGTACCGACGCCTCTAACACAGCCATAGGAGCCGTGCTCGAACAACTTTCCGACAAAGGTTGGCAGCCGCTGGGTTTTTACTCCAAATAACTTTCAGGAGCTGAGAAAAGGTACAGCACGTACGATCGCGAACTGCTTGCCGCATACACAGGTACACGTCATTTCCTGCACGCGATCAAAAGACGACTCACTACGCTGCTCACAGACCACAAACCACTAACCTATATGTTTACTAAAAAAACAGAAAAAATCATCGACCGGCAGATCCGACACATCACGTTCCTGTCGCAATACATAAACAACGTCGAACACCTACAAGGTGACAAGAACATTATTCCGGACGCGTTATCGAGGTTGGAAGTTTCGGCCACGCAAGTGGTCTTGCCCGATCTTAAACAATGGTCCGCCGATCAAGCCGACGACCCCGAGCTAAAAGACATCCTTTCAGGCGCCACCAAGAGTGCACTCAAACTCGAACCGCGGAGCACCGCTGAAGGCACCATCTACCTCGACACATCGACGAAACAAACGCGCGTGTACGTACCACTACGACACCGCCGCACTATTTTCGACGGGTTACACGGCCAAGCCCACGGCGGCGGCAGTGCTACCTTGCGTCTAATTGGGAAAAGATACTGCTAGCCTAGAATGAATAAGCAGATTAAGTACTGGGTCAAATGCTGCATACAGTGTCAACGCACGAAGGTATTCAAACACACTGTTTCGCCCTTAACACCGTTCGCACCTCCGGACCGTCGTTTCGGGCACATACATGTCGATCTAGTTGGCCCGCTGCCCCCTTCTAACGGATGCAAGTATTTACTAACGTGTGTAGATCGCTTCACCCGTTGGCCGAAGGCATGGCCCATAGACAACATGTCAGCACACACCGTCGCGACAACTTTAACGTCACAGTGGATTTCGCGTTTTGGCGTCCCCGACATGGTCACCACCGACCAAGGCCGCCAGTTTGAATCCGAGCTATTCACCGCCCTCACCAAAAACCTCGGCATACAACACCTCAGGTCATCCCCGTACCACCCTCAGGCCAACGGTATGGTAGAGAGATTTCACAGGACCCTAAAAACCACCCTCACGGCACACGACACCGTGGGTTGGAGTCTACGACTTCCCATAGTCCTGCTGGCACTTAGGAATACTGTCAAACCGGACATTGGTCACACGCCCGCCGAGATGGTATATGGTATGTCACTGCGACTACCCGGTGATATGTTTCACCCCGCCCCGCCCGAAGCGATGATCGCGACAGAGTTCGTCAGGAACCTACGCGACTCGATGACACAACTGCAACCGACACCCGGATCAAACCACGCTACCAGAAGATACATTTTCGTGCCGTCAGATTTGAACCAAGTCAAACACGTTTTTCTCCGAGTCGACGCAGTGCAACCGCCCTTACAACCACGATACGAAGGTCCCTACGCAGTACTAGAACGACACGACAAGAATTTCAAAATTCAACGTGACAACGGCACAGTCTTGGTGTCTATCGACCGGCTCAAACCCGCGTTCGTGCTCAGGGAAGATCCCGCAGCCGCAGATCACACATACGCAGCACACGCAGAAGTCGTCAAGCAGCCTAAAAAACGAGTACGTTTTTCTTTTCGCCCTCAGGGGGAGTAGTGTGGTGACCCACAACAATGTCCCGTAACCGCGGTATCAGCACGCCCCTCCGCTCAATTATATACTGCCTCCATGACGCGCGACTACTGCCTAGTGCCTACCGACGAGTTCACTCACTAGTTCGTACGTACGTCGTCGTCAACGTTCCGAATTGACACCGAAAGCCCAAAAATATTATAAAACCACGTGTGATTTATACTTTTTGTACGATTTGTTGTATTCATCTTATTATAAAAAAGTTATTATTTTACTATCAATTATATTCAACTCGTAATTTAATACGTTTGCTTTTTTTATTTAAATATTGGTAACCAAAACGACACTTCTTACCAAAATATTTTGATTAGAAAAAAAACCCGCGTGAAAATTGTATAACCATGATACCGCGGTAACATGGTGAAGTTAATGGTTACCTAGTTGGTAACGTCCTGATTAAGAACGTTCTCGAAGATTGCATATGTGGTGACCCACATCGATGTTATTTTGTTACCGTGGTATCAGCGCGCCAGCCGCCGCAAGCAATGCTGCTCCTTCCTCCTTTTATTTTTGTATACACTACCTCCATGACGCGACCGTTGCCGACCTACCAACACATCCTTTTTCTCTCGTTCGAAAGGGATACTTATCTATGTTCGAATGTATGTCGTCGCAACACACCGCTCCCCGACGAAACTCTTTTGTTACGCCCCGCTACTAAAACCACGTTTTTATTTTATTCGCATTTGTCCGCCGTTTTCTATTCAATTTTTACTTTTTTTATTTTGACGACCATTATACTCAACTTTAATTTTTAATTTGTTGTAACTTATTACTAAAATTGGTAACCTTTACTGTTGATAAGTCGTTGACTTACTATCTACCCAGTGCTGCCAAATGGTACGATCTTGGTGGGGAAGTACGATAATTTAGAGACAAGTACGATCCCCCACCAAACCCTTAAATAATACGATCTTATTAAGTTTTTAATAATTATTATTTAGAGTATTAGAAATCACGTATTTTACAATTTTATTAAATATGGAAAAATAAAATATTTAATAAAATTTATAATTTTTGGGCATAAATAATAAAAACCACTGATTCCACGGACTATTATAATAGTCCGTGACTGATTCTATCTGATAGAATAGATAATGTCTATCTCACTATCTCAGTGATAAAAACCAATGATTCTACGTCATAGTTTATTTATAAATTTTACATTTCAATAATCCATTATCCATAAATCATAATTCATTGTCTTGCTTGTAGTTGCCATCTTAGGCTGTTATGTCGACTTCGCGTTTTATTTCCTTCGTGTTGTCAATTGTCATTTTATCGTGTAGTGTGTACTGTGTGTCTGTGTACGACACTAGGACGTAGGGAAACCGTAAACATAAAACATAGTAAATCGTTTGTCGTTAATTTAACCGTTTGGTCATTAATCATTAATTTCACCAAATTTTCATTATGTCGGAAAACGAAAGTGATTCTAATTGTTCGACGCCAGAAAAAACTAAACGGAGACGAGGAGAAAGTTCTAAAACCTATTCGCACAAAAAACAGAACTTCAGAGATGAGTGGTTAACCCATGATAAATACAGGAATTGGTTATTGCCAGTACACAACAATAAACTATTAGCCAAGTGTAAGTTATGTATTACAGAAATGACTGCTGAATTAAGTGTTATCAAAAAACATTCTCTGACAAAAAAACATTTAAATTCAGTGAACTCTATTGGACGCCAACAAAATTCGATTTCGACCTTCATAAATAACACGGATCAATTCAAATTAGCTGAGCAAACTAAAAAGGCAGAAATTTTACTTAGTAGCTTCATAAGTGAACACAATTACTTATGCACTATTTTTTAGTGAAAAGTGGCTCAAGGAAAAACTTATTGGTACTCAAATCATCTATGAACAACTCAGCGATCCCTTCACAAAGGCCTTTTTTTACTTTTTGGAATGGGTACTACCAAAGTTTGTGTTACTAAACAAATATTTTCAAACTGAAAAGGTTGTTTTAGATCAACTTCATGAAAAAATGACACAAATTTACAAAGACATATTATTATGTTTTTTAAAAAGGGATTATGTTATGCGGACACCTCTTGCTGAAATTGATCCTAAAGATGAAACTAAAATGCTTAATGCCAAAAGTTTATATTTAGGTACAGTATAGAGTATAGACATAATTAAGTAAATAAAATAACACAAAAAAATAAATGAAAATGTTTAACACAAATGTATCAACCTTAATCAAATCAAGTTATTATTGTTTTATAGGAGTAAAAATTACCAATTATATGTCAAAAAAAGAAATCACTCAACGTCCAGATTTATTATCCAATTTTTATTCCAAATGTAAGGACTTTCTACAAACCAGTTGCATTCAACTTAAAAAAAGGTATGATTTTAATGATCCTGTCTTGCCTCTTTTAAATTGCCTGAACCCCAAAGAAGCGTTATCTAACATGGCTCGAGAATCTACACCTTCTATTCAAAATCTAATAAAAAAATTACCTCGCATTGTCAATTCAGAAAATGAAAATGAAATACAGGTTTTAGATGATCAGTGGCGTTCATTACCACTTGAATCATTTACAAGTGTGATAACTGAAGAAAAGGAGACGGATAAATTTTGGTCTAAATTATATAATTATAAACATGACGAAATAGTTCCTTATAAAGAACTTGCCAAGTTTTTTTTATCTGTCCTATCTTTACCACATTCTAACGCAGATTGCGAAAGAATGTTTAGTAAAATTAATCGAACTAAAACATCATCTAGAAATCGTATGATAACTGATACAGTATCTGCATCATTAATGGTCCGTGAATTACTATCCAATTCTAGTAATTCTGATTCTAATAAAAAAGGTAATTGCATAACTTTTAAACCAACCATTCAAATGTTTAAATTAATGCAATCTAATACCTTATACCCAAATGAAAATGATGACAATGAAACTACTGTTTAGTGTTTATATTCTTAGAACATATTTTAAAAATTTAAATAGTAACTTTTATGGGTTATTAAACACTTAAATTGTTATACTTTTATA